>CM046874.1:613358571-613958571 GCA_025667525.1 Glebionis coronaria | reverse complement strand
ACTTTATAAAAATAACAAGTATGTATACATATGATGATTATATATATATATGATGATCAAGTGGGTTTACATATTCTCGTTTACTCATTTTTGTGTTATATGTTGATAACTTTTATACTAGTTTACTAGTTTTGCCTTTTTACGTGTTTTAAGTCCAATCAACTTATTATAAGTTCTTTAACTCTTATTAATCCTTTTCACACTTATATTATCAGTATTTAAACTTTCAAGTTGGGCCCTAATGGGTTTAATCCCAATAAGTTCTTTTTACAAGTTTTTATCCTATTTAGTCCATTTATTAGTCCAATATGTTTATTTAACTTGTTAATGTCCGTATGCCCTAAAGTTCGGGTTTTATCGGTTTTTACTTGTTATACATGTCTATATATCAGTATATAAGTTTTATAAAGTTTTCATTAGACGGGTCCAACCATCTAAGTTTTATTTAACAAAAACGTTAATTTTACGGCAATAGCCGAAAAAGTCGTAAAAATCATGTTTATAGTTTTTATTACTTATAAACATTATTTCACCACGATTTATAATTTATCCATTTGATTAACCTTTTATATATATATTTATATAAATAAGTTTTATAAGTTAGTGGGTTTTTATTTTACATTTTATATATTAAAATGTGAGTGCTTATATAATAGTATTATTCTTTAATTTCCAAAAATCTGATTTTTAACTTCATCTTCACCAAAACTGCCATATCTTGAGTTCTATATGGAGATAGAAGCTCAAATTTTTATCACATAAACTACATGATATGTGTTACATTTAACTCTTCTATAGCTACTGTTGAATCATCCTTTAAGTATTTTCTAAAAATCGTCCAAAACAGTAACTTCAGATTTATACCCTAAACTTGTTTTGATCAGATCTAACTCATTATTTTGATTCCATTGCATGGCCAACTCTCACATGTGTACAAGACCCATAGCTTACTGTAAATCTATTCCACTTCATCATTTTATCAATTTATGACTTGCTTCTTTACTGTTTTATACAGCCAACATATTTAGACAAGATTTTAGACTTGTTTCTTATAGTTTTTCATCTTTTTATCCATGATTATCAACAACAAATCCCCACATAACATTTTTATCATCATATAATCATCATAAATATATACAATAGGAAATAAAATACATGTTTACATAATCAAAATAACAAGATGATGAGGAGGACAATCTTTATACCACCAACTTGATGTAGGTTATGAGTTTGGCATGGTTTTTGATGGAGAAACTTGTGCTTAGCCAACACCATCTTCAAGAACTCCAATCTTCATCAACTCCTTGTGGAAAATCAGCCTCATGACACCATGAAAACTCCTCCATGGATGTTATAAGTTGCACCAATCTTCATCTTTTTGAATGGGGATTAACATATGTTAATTATATCATATGTTTATGGTTAAATTTTGATCAATGATGGTGTTTAGGGACTGAATTGGGACGGCAAGAATGGAGCTAGAGAGAGAGTTTGTGTGTGTTTGAAGTGGTTTGCATGGTGAGAAATGAGAGGAGTGGTTTAAGTTAATGGTTTTGATGTTGAATAGCTTACTTGGTAAGCTTAAGTTACATGTGTAACTTAATAAGGTGTACACTTGACACATAAGTGTCATTGTGGCTAGTTAGGCCGGTTTTGAGAGTGGGGTGGGACAAGTGTCCCACTTGTCTCATCCCATTTATTTACGGGTACTCCTCGATTCTAGTTTCCTCGATTTGCGTGCCCTCGGGTCGTTTTACGAAAAACGTTTTTATAAATTATGAATCAACGTCACAAAACGAATCCAATAAAAATTGTCTCATCAAAAACGGAGTTCGAAAACGTAAATACGTAATCCTAAGGTTTCCGGTTTAGTCGTAAAGGACGTAAAAATAAAATCGTAAGTCCTAATCTCTTCGCGTAAATTTGTGAGTTTATGAACTAACACAAATTTAAAACTCCAAAATAATATTCACGGATAAATTTATTTTCTGAAATGTCGGACTGTCACCAAGGACGGTGTATGTAAACGTAGGCACGTAGCGTTGAATCCTCCGGTTTAGACGTAGTCGATGCTACTCAAAGACGTAAATCCAAATTTCTTCCCAAAAATATGTGAGTTCATATTGTAATATTAAAATAATATTTTCAAATAAGATTTGAGAATAAAATATCAATCGTAAATTGACGGATTGTCACAGCATTTACCCCTAAACAGGATCTTTGTCCTCAAAGATCATCTTACCTTACTACTCGCTTCTTATAGAGTTAAAGCCATGTGGGTATTTCCTCCACATTCGGTCTTTTCTCACAAGTGCAATTCATTATAATACGCGAGTTTCATCAAACATAACTACGGGAATAAGATCAGGCTTAATGTTGACTTACTTTCTCTATCCATGATATTCACGGGTTTCTGATGAATGCAACTTTTCGCCGATCTAAGCTTTACTAAGAACAGTCAGATTTTCACTTGATAGATATTCCATCAAGTTCGATTTACGAAACATAATTCACGCATTTCTTTGAAGTCCTAGGGTAGATCCAGCTTATATGCCTTTCAATCCCAACTTTACATCATCTCAATGGTCCCATACGACGGGGACTTATATCCCATGATTTGTCAGATCATGAATTCATTTTTTTCCAACGTTAAAAATTGTGGCATAACTTCGCTACCCATTTGGCACTTCAAGATCTACATTTCACATTCACATAACCTCTTGCCCACTACCGGCAGTCAATAATCAAATCCCTATTTCAACAATCATTTCAGATTTCGCGGGTCGGGTATTTTGCAAGGATAGGTTCGCCATCATAGGAAACCTTAAACCTAAAAGACATGTCCAACTCACAATGGGTGTATGTCGGGTGTCTTTATCTCAACTCCTGCTTACAGATGCTCTAAGATTTAGATCCTAACAAGATTCGATCTCAATCCTAATACGATGATTATCAATGATAATCTCTCCAAAGGAAAACGATTATACGGTCTATTACCAAAGGTCATTCATTCAAACATAAAACAACACTTATATTGCTCTGTATCGTTACTTTACCTCGTCCCTTCGATTGGGATGGTACATAGTACTCTCATCAAGGTTCGTTCTCAATGATTTCTGAGCAAATCTCTAGAAATTCGATGCGAAGCGAGGATCTTGATTTAGATGTTCGATACAGGCACACTATGTTTACATAACTCTTTTGCATTTATCATTAACGAGAATGATATTAGCAGATTTGGTCAGTCTGTCGGCGATGACCCAAATCGAATCAAATTCAGATGATGACCTTAGCGATAGCTAGACGTTCACTAATGTATGAGGCGATGTCTGCCTTCATAATTGCCATTAGTACAAATTCTTCAGACAAAGATACTTTTAGTCATAAATGACATACATATAATACTTATACTTACAAATTCCAACATAACTATATCTCAAAATTTTCCATATTTAGGCAACCATAAACGGCCCTTTAAAACATTTAACGCTATTAGCTTCTCAATTTTTAATGGTTCACATTAGCCACGAACCTCTTTTAGTATCTGTTGTTCCCAATCAATCCATAACACAAGATTCTTAGAGAGAGAAAGAGGAGAAAAGTAGAGAGAGAGAGTAGAGAGAGAGGTGGAAGGTTTACACTAAAACTATGTGTTTAATGAAATGAACCAACACCCTCTTTCACATGTGAAAGAGGGTTATATACCCCACGGCTCTAAGGCCTTTGTGGGCTTTATCTTGGGCCGGGCTTGGCTTTCTTTTGGGCTTACGCCCCTAACTTAGACAATATTAGCTTAAAGTCCAAGCCCGGTTTTCCCGACTAACCTATTACAATACAAGACCTTTTAACGACTAAGATGACCTATTACATTCTTGTTCGACTATATAAAATATAGGGCTAACAATCTCCCCCAATGTATCGGTCATCTTAAAATGCTTAAAAAGCATAAGATGGTTGAGTGAATACATTCTTGTAGAGGAGATCTTCCTTCTTTGGTCTTGTATCTTGATCTTGATCTTGTTTGTAACAGCTTTGTTCCTTCATGCTTTCGTGATCTTTATCTTGAGCCTTTGTCATTTGACTTTGAGTGCTTGAGATCTTCATCTGTACTCCTTGTGACTAAGATGACCTATTACATTCGTACATTCTTAGGTATCTTGATTATCGCCATCTTGTGCTCTTGTGACTTCTGAATCGACATCGGTTGCACAGCTACGCCACCTTCTTGATATGCAGCAACATATATAGACACGGATGAAATGGCTTTGAACATTTCACCCTAACTCGGTAGCGTTTTACCTCCGGTCGGTGAAGACCGTTAAACGGTATTAAATACCGTACCTGTGATCAGGTAGATTCGATTAAGAACCTCCTTGACAGGGTTTCCCGGCGGTAGAAGCCAGTTCTCTTTACTCGACCGTCTCAAAGCAGACTGCGAACGTAAAGAGTGAATAAAAAAGGATACGGTTATCCGTTTGATTAGAGTCGTCAATTCAGAATTCCTGGAACAAGTTTGATTCTAAAAGAATCGCACCATTGTTGCTTTCCAGTTTGTCACAAGCTTGATTCATAGAGAATCTTGCGAGTTACCTACCGCAGTGCTGTTTGATGTTGACACTGGAAGGATTTCCATTCGTCACTGTGAACACTAATGAGTGTCACTCTGAATGTTCTGGCAAGATCACATGGATTTTGCGAAGAAACCTGGAATCAAGTTTGAATCAATTAAGAATGCAAACTTAGTTGCTTTCCAGTTCTCACAAGTTTGATTCATGTAGAATCGCACAAGTTACCTACCATGAGCTTGTTTGATGCTGGCTCAAGCAGGATTTCCATCTTCATTGTGAATCGTATCACTCAGATGTTCTGGCAATATCACAAGGATAATGCGTAGGACTCGATTGTGTCCTAATGAGATGATAGATAGATCTCGTTTGGCTCTAGACTCAATAAGTGCATTTTGGTAATCGGAGGCTGGAGCAGACTGCCACCTTTTCAATATTAACTGACTCGGAGTGAGAAAGTCAATAGATACGTGTTGATTTCCGTGACAATGAGACAAGTTTCTTTTGAGAGAAACTCGAATGGCTGGGGAAGGGTTGTGCATCGCATCACTGGGTCCATGACACTTGTCTTCAAAAGATGTGTTAACCCGGTTTCTACCTAAGTTGCATAGAATATTCAACTCCTTCAATGCTTACCAATACGTCATCATTAGCGCCTTGTTGTGATTGTTCCAGTCCTAACTTAAGTACTTGGTCCGCATTCAGCTTCATTCCACTCCATCTTTCCTAAGGACAACTATTTCTAGCTATGGAATGTCCTTGGGTAGATCCCTCCGGTTCTGGTTGGATCATAGGACTTAGTTTCCTATCCTAAACCACCTTTTGACTCCATCGTTCCATCGTGGATTAGTAGGTTGTTTTGGGTATAGATCGTAACCATTAAACCATTTAAAACCATTCAAAGTGTTTGATAAAAATCAAAACTTTTAACACTTGACAGTTTTACATTTCCGAAAAGCTCCCCCTACACACATGCATCGATATACGAAATAGTTTGGCATGTGAAGGAAAGAGTTGCACTTGAGTCTTTAAGATCACATGTTGCGATATATTACATTTTAATCACATTTTCTCCCCCTATCTCTAATATAAAAATATCATATTAGAGATACTAATTTATTAAAATATGACAATTTCTGAAAACCGATTGGGAGAGAAACATGTGTGCACGAATGAAGCATGGGACATTTTCAGTCGGGTCGCTCCCCCTCAACAATATATGTGTGTCTTGAGACAAAATTTGACAAAATTTTAGAAAAACGACACCACAAAATATGTTGAGGTACGGAGTTGAGATGCCTTTTCCGATATAATATATTACATTTGACAATTTTATATCATTTTCGGAATGTGTTGGATACATAAAATACGACAATTTTAGAGATGTACCCAACAACATTAAAAGGCTTGATTTTAAAACGCTCCCCCTCAAAAATTGATCAAAATAACATATGACAATTTTGAGATATAAAAACCACTTATGAGGAAGGGAGTGTTGAACACACAATTTTGAAAGATTTAGAAAAACCTTTTGAGAAATTCTTGAAAAATTGTGTTCAACGGTTTTAAAATTATCAAGATAGAAGACTTCTCTTCTATTGCTTAGGGAAAGCGCACTGAAACGTACACTCCCCTTTCGGGTCCGTTTTTCATGAGCTCAAAACTTTGATTGTTTTGTGACTAGCTCATGACCGAGAAAAATAAATTTCCCGTTGTGAAGGATAAGTTATCATCCGTGATATACTATCCTTAAGTTGAAGTTCGAGTTCTAAGCTGACATTTACTTAGAAATCGTTGTTCATGAACTTAAAAACTTTGAATGTTTTTATGAGAAGCTCATGACCTAGAAATATGAATTTCTCGTTGAGAAGGATAAGTTATCGTCCGAGATAAACTTTCCTTAGTTAAGGTTCGAGTCCTAAGCTGTGATGCGCTTAGAAGTCATAGTGAGAGAATATCAAGCAGCTTCATTTGCCAAAACCTCCAAGTCTTCTGGAGTCATATACTTCATACCAAGACGGCCAACGAGATACGCAAACCTATCTTTCGATAGAGCTTTTGTAAACAAGTCTGCCAGCTGGTACTCAGTTCTGACAAAGTATAATTCCACGATGCCGCGTTCCACTTGTTCCTTGATGAAGTGATATCTGACATCGATGTGCTTGGTGCGGGAGTGTTGAACCGGATTGCAAGATATGGCTATGGTCGACTTTGAGTCACAATACATAGGTATTTTATCAAAGTGGAAGCCATAATCCGTGAGTTGAGTTCTCATCCAGAGGACTTGAGCACAACACGCGGATAGAGCCACATATTCTGCTTCAGCCGATGAGAGCGAAGTACAATCCTGCTTCTTTGACGACCAGCTGACAAGCTTGTCTTCCCCTAGAAATTGTATGCTACCAGAGGTGCTTTTACGACTATCAAGAAAACCTGCGTGATCAGAATCTGAAAAAGCCGTTAGATGAAAACCGGTTTCCCTCGGATACCAGAGTCCCATGTGAATAGTATTCTTAAGGTACCGAAAGATCCGTTTAACCTCTTTGAGGTGCTTTTGAGTAGGTCTGGCTTGATATCGTGCACAATAGCAAGTGGCATGATGAATATCAGGCCTGCTGGCTGTAAGGTACATAAGTGACCCGATCATACTGCGATATCGCGTTTGATCTACGGGATATGCGTACAAGTCAGCGTCTAGGGATGTGGTCGACAATGGTGTACCAACGCGAGCACATGAGGTCATACCATGCTTTTTAAGTATCTCTTGAGCATACTTAGCTTGGTTAATGAAGATACCACGTGGGGATTGATGAATCTGGAGGCCTAAAAAGAATTTTAGCTCCCCCATCATTGACATTTCAAATCTGCTGTGCATTAATTTTTCAAAACGTTTTGAAAGTTTTGGGTTCGTAGAACCAAAAATAATGTCATCAACATAAACTTGCACCAGCATTATGTCATCCCCATATTTATTATTAAAGAGAGTAGGATCAATAGAACCTTTGGAGAATCCTTTGGACACCAAGAAGTTTGAAAGTTCTTCGTACCATGCCCTTGGAGCTTGTTTAAGTCCATATACAGCCTTCTTGAGACGATAGACTTTGTCAGGATGATGAGGATCGACGAATCCTTCCGGCTGATTCACATACACTTCTTCCTTCAAATGACCGTTGAGAAAAGCTGTTTTGACGTCCATCTGAAAAACCGTGAAGCCCTTATGTGCAGCATAAGCAAGGAATATCCTGACTGCTTCCAAACGAGCGACTGGAGCGAATGATTCATCGTAGTCTATGCCTTCTTGTTGACGGTATCCCTTAACCACAAGACGAGATTTGTTTTTGATGATGGTTTGTTCTTCATCCAGTTTTTTTTCCAGATCCATTTGAAATCAAAAATTGACATTCCATAGGGTCGGTCAACAAGTTCCCAAACATTTAGGCGTTCAAACTGATGAATTTCGTCTTGCATTGATTCAATCCACGCATGATCAGTCATGGCTTGTTTGATGTTTGTAGGTACAGTTGAACTCACGGTGAGTGCATACATACACACATCGCCATCGGTTTCAAGTTGTCTGCGTGTTCGAACCGGTTGTGAAGGATTTCCAATGACTTGCTCCAATGGATGATCACGTGTCCAATGGTGAGTGGATGGATATGGTTGGTAGAATGTATGCATGTTGGACGGATCAACATGTTGAGTAGAAGACTCTCCGACTTCGTGTACCGGTGTACCGAACGGATTGATAAATTCTTCATCGTCAGGTTGTGCATCGACTGCTTGATTGTTGTTTCCTCCTTCAGCATTGACGGTTGGTGATGTTGGTTGTATGACAGTTTCTTGAGTTTGTTGAGTATCCACTGGAATTGTCTCTTGAGCAACGGTTGCTGAAGTAGAGGCAGTTGTGTCTTGTTGATTTTGTTCAGGTGCATCAGTAGTCTTGACAGCGGAAGGCTTTGACACAACTTGATTGTTTCCATAGTAATATTCATCAAACATTGGATCATATAAATCAACCAACTCATTCATATGTGTCGTATCCGTCGAGTCTGCTGTAGGAGTACTTTGTTGACATTCGTGCACGGGACGTACACTGTTTTGTGTAGGTGCCATTGCTGGACATTGAGGTGCGGGACTTGAGCTGTTGTGATCAAGTACCATCTGTGGCAATTCGTCAAAGTTCACATGAATTGTTTCGACAATGATCTTTGTTCTCTTGTTATAGACCCGATATCCTTTCGACAATGTAGCATACCCCACAAAAATACATGCATCACCTTTTTCTTTCATCTTGTCGAGATTCTCACCGTCTTTAAGGATGTAGCATAAAGATCCAAATACGTGAAAGAATTTTACAGTAGGTTTCCTGCCATTGATGATGTGGTAAGGTGTCTTTTCATGTCTAGGGATAACGAGAGAACGATTCTGAGTATAACAGGCAGTTGCAATTGCTTCAGCCCAGAAGAATAGCGGTAATTTTGAAGCAGAAAGCATTGTTCGAGCAGCCTCTACCAAAGTACGGTTCCGTCTTTCGACAACGCCGTTTTGTTCAGGAGTTCGAGCAATAGACGTTTGATGTTCGATGCCTTCTTCTTGAAAATAAGATTGCAAGTTCTTGTTCAAAAATTCAGTACCCCTATCCGTTCTTACGGTTAAGACTTGAGCTTGAAGATTGCGTTGTATCATCTTGAGAAAGTTTTTGAGAACCTCTGGTGTTTCATCTTTGGACCTTAAGAAGAAAGTCCATGTGTATCTAGAGTAATCATCGACAATCACTAGAATATACTTTTTCCCGTTAATACTCTCTACACGCATGGGACCACATAAATCCATGTGTAGAAGTTCCAATCGTCCTTTTGAGCTAGGGGTAGTCTTTGTTTTGAAAGACTTCCGTTTTGCTTTCCCCAACTCACAAGAAGAACAAAGATGGTCTTTGACGAATTTCAACTTAGGAAGAACGGTCACAATATCATTCTTAGAAAGCAAGTTGATGGTGTCAAAATTGAGATGTGACAATCGTTGATGCCATAACCATGCTTGAGATGATGATGCTTTAGCCATTAAGCAAATTGGATTTGTTGAAGATGTGTCTTGAAGAGTTACTGTGTAGAGATCAGAACCACGAGAACCTGTAAGAAGGTCATTCCCATCGTAGTCTCTAACATAGCAAGTAGATTTCCGAAAAGCCACTTCCAAATCCGCATCACAAAATTGACCAACCGAGAATAAATTGTGATTCAGTCCCTCGACGTAATAAACCCGTTTTATAGTGATATTCCCTTGAACCAAGTCTCCATATCCGAGTATCGGTGCAAATTGATCATTTCCAAACCGTACCGTACCCAGAAACTTCTCCACGAAGTTAATGAGAAGCTTGAGATTGCCCGTCATGTGCTTTGTGCACCCGGAGTCCATTATGAATAGGATGAGTTCGACGAGCTGCAGAAGAATTAGAAGACAATGTAGCATTTGACAAATGGGAGCCCTTGATAGAAACGGGTTCCAAAATAGTAGTGGACCTAGATTCTAAAGGCAAGCTAACATTCATAGACCCAATTAGAATGGGGATTGTCTTAGGTACCCATTTGTATCCGGGTGGTGTAAATCTTGAATACCCCCGTGTACATGTCCTAATCATGTTCTCATAAAGCTTCTTTAACCTGCTTTGTTTACGTAGAGTAGTGGATTCTAACGCACTTAGTTTCTTAAGTGGTTGCTCAGTGGATTGGTTCAAAGTTCTTGTGGGTTTACTAGTACTAGTGGGCATACGAATAGGCTTCCTAGTTCTAGCATTCACGCCATTATGATTAAGAGCACAAGCATCATGATTGAAAGTACGAACACATTTTCCACATTCAACACAAACAAATTCAACATTCGAGGTCTTAGCAGTTAAACTGTCATTACATGCAGTTACAGACGTTTTATTCTTAGAAAACTTAAAATTCCTACGGTGATCTTCTACTTCATTCTTCTTCCCTTGACTATTGTTAGGCATGACTCTATCTTCAATTCTAGTGCTCTTAAGCTGTGGTCCGCTAACACTAGTAGTGGGATTTACTCCTGTAGAAGAAGACACACGTTGATTAGTTTTCCTAGTATTTTGAGGTAACTGTGTTGTTCCAGTTTGAGTGGACCTAGTGTTCATCTTATACATTCCAGGTGCTATCACATTAGTGCTCTTATCATTTCCTATCTTAGGCAAAGTCTGTGGGGGTTGTCCCAAAATAGATGTTTTAGGGCATTTAACCGCATTCGGTTGACGAACGGCAGATGGTTTACCCAAAACAGACTTTCCTTTCATTTTCTCAATGAGTTTCTGTAACTCACTAATGGCAATGTCCCTTTCTTTTAGCTGAGCTTTCAAATCATTTATTTCGAAATCTTTTTCATTTAGTAGACGAAACGAAGAAGCTGACATTTCTAGACACTTTTTATGATTATGAGATTTTTCACCTTTTTGTAAAGCAAGTTCAAGAGAAATGGAGTGTTTCTCAAGTTGAGAAAAACTTTTCGAAAGTTTGTTATATGACTGAATTTGTTTTGAAAGCTCTACTTCAAGATTGCGACATTTCGCGTCCGATTCTGACACTAAACATGCTACATGACAATATTGATCCAGATCGGTATACACACCAAGTATAGCATTCATATGGTCAGCATAAAAATATTCCTTGGAAAGTCGATCAATTTCGTTAGAAAGTTGGTGTTCTTGTGTCTTTAATTTAATTTGAAGAAAATCAACTTCATCTTCAAGAGATTTGACATAGCTTAAATCAGTTAACATTTCCTCAGTGAGAGCATTATAAAACATTTCCACATTTTTTGAAAGATCATCAATGGTTGGAACAATGCATTGTTGGATGACGACTTCTACTTGTGGGTTAGGTTTAATATTCCAAATGGTATCCCTAGAAACTTTTTCATAGTCGACGACACCTTTGTACAAATTTAAAACCCCTTGTTTTATAAACTCAAATTGCTGAACACTTTTGCTTTTCTCATCCCATTTACGTTTTTCATCCAAAATTCGCTTTTCTAACAAAATTGATTGCTTTTTGAAACTCCTTTTTAAAGAAACTTTCTTTTGTGGTTCATCACTTGGTGGTGGAACACTGTTATACATCTTTTGTTCTTTTGAAAGTTCTTTTTGAGGGACAAACTTAATATGATTGTTAGAATCAGAAAGGTTTATTAAATCACTTAAGTTTGATCGACTTTCTTCTTGTTGACGAATGATTTCGTCGCAGTCAGGGGAGAGCATAAGAGCAAGATTATCAACATAACAACCGATATCATAAAGAGCAGGCTTGGTACTTTGAGCTTTCTTGAGATATTCAGGCTTGACAAAACTCGTTTTCATATTTCTATTGAGCATATTCATAGTTTGAATAGACTGACCCGTTTTGTAAACAATGTTGTTTAACGTGTCGACTCTCTTTTCCAAAGCAAGAATTTTTTCAATATCCTTTTCTTCACGAGTTTTATAAAGCTCAGTTTGTTCTTTGTTAACCGACTCTAATTCAGTAATTTGGAGTTTATGTAGCAGCAGTTGTTCTTCAAGTTCCGATATCTTCTGTTTTGACATATGAATTTCGTGTGCTACTTCAGAACAATATTGTTCGTTGAGCACCTTACGTTCATATACCAAACCATTAGCTATTGCAACCCGTCGATCAGCTTCTTTTACATAATCACACTCTTTAAGCCTGTCTATCTCCTCGGCTAAGGATGTGTTTGCTTGCTTCAACCGTTTATTAGCTTCTTTGTTTTCATCAATTTCACGTTTTAAAGAGTCAATAATAGACGCAAGCAAATCACGGTCCTCATCTAAGTCAGTATCCTGAACAGCTTTTCCGTCATCATTACACATATGCTGTGAATCCGTAGAGATATTGCTATCCTACGTGTCCATTACATATGTGTCATTAATGCTTTCGGGTTGCTCAGGATGCCGTCGTTCATTAGCAAACACATTATAGTTATCATGTGATGGTACCTTTTCAAGTGGCTCAGAATCATAGATGGGTCCAGAAGTATCATCAGTCTCTGGGATCACTTCTTGAATCTTTGCCATGTACACATAATGTGCCTCTAGCTCTTGATCATCGGCTTCATCATCAGTGTCATCACGCCAGTCAACTTCATCTGCTGTGAGTGGAATTCCTGCTTCTTCTTTCTTGCACAGCAACATCTTTTCCTTGTGATATCCCGAATCCTTAACCCGTTTTGGCTTCTTACATTCCCTAGCCATGTGCCCAAATCCCTTGCAGTTGAAGCATTGAATCCCAGTCGTCTGCACCACCGGAGTGCCTACAGTATCTCTAGCCCCAACTTGATTCATCATCCTCTGATTATCATACCTAGCATCACGATCATACCTAGGTGCATGATCAACTTCCTTATATCTGGCATTGGATGATGATCTGAGGTTGTTGTTGGTAGGTTTGTAGATCTTCTTATAAGTTGTGGTGAGTAAAGACATGAGTTCCTCAATCTTCTTGTCCCTTGAAGTTTGTTCATCATCACTGTCTCCATCTGACTCGGTGTCATATTTTGGAGGTGGAGTGGGGACAATTGCTTTTGCTTTGTGTTTAGCAGCAGCTAGAGGTTTGGTGGATGAGCTTGATGACTTCGAGGAATGATTAGGTGGTTGTTGACGAGGAACGGGTTTTGTTGAAGTAGCAGCCACAAAAGCAATAGAATTAGCAGACCGTTCTGCCTTTTCAGCCCTTAGTTCATTCACTTCATTCTGATGTTGTTTCAAGATATCATAAAGTTTGTGGTAAGATATAGTCTTGATATCCTCCCTTTGTTTGACCAAAGTCACAAACCTTTGCCATTCCGGTTTGAGTTGAAGTAGAAACTGAACATTGGCATGATGATTGGAGATGGTGCACTGATTTCTGACAAGCTCATTCATCATTTTGTAGAATCTCGAGTAATATGAGTCAATGGATTCACCATCTTCAGATGTGAATTTTCCAAACTCCCAAAGTAGATTAGTCTCGAGATCTTGAACATTGATTGACTCACCTTGCTTCAATCGATGAATTGCATTCCACATTTCCATAGCATTAGGACATGCATCAACTGTGGAATAGATATCGTTATCAATTCCAGTGAGTATGAAATTTACAGCATCAGCTTCAGCTTGGAGGAGTTTCTTTTTCTCAGCAGAACATGTGTCAAAATCCTCCATAGCTCGTATAGTTGATGAAGTACCATCCTCTGCCTGTGTTGTAATTGGTTTGAATTCAAAAACTGGAGGTGGGTTCTCAAGGCAGTGACGAAGAGCAGTTCGGTTTTCTTTTCCATCGAGAAATCTGAGAAAACGAGATCTCCATTGAACGTAGCAACCGGCAGTGAGCACAGGTGGGTTACCGTTGCCACCTTGTTCCAAACGAATTTGATTAGCAGTTGCAATGTTGATGTTGTTGTTAGACATGGTGAATACTTGTGGATGAATTGCAGATCTTAGTGGATTTGTTGTGATGATGTGTGGTTAAAATTGAAATTCCGAAATTTCCAGAAAAATTTTTTTCTCAGTCCGACAATAAATTCCTCAGTCTGACAAAACGGTAAGCCGAAAAATTTTGTATCGCCAAATTTTGAATTTGAGTTAGAAATAGCCAAAAACTAGTAGGGAAAAAATTTGATTTTACCTGACCTAAAAAATTTTAACTCTTTTTTTTTTTTTTTTTTTTTTTTTAATCTTCGTGTAAACTACGTTCCGAAACTAGTCTAGATAGTGGCTAAGTCTAAAAATTACTCAAACAAAATATCCATCGAAATGTCCATCGGAATGTTCAGATCGGAATGTTCTATCGCAATGTTCAGATCGGAATGTCTTATCGCAATGCACTTTCAGATCGGAATGCTCTATCGCAATGCTCAGATCGCAAAGCCTGTCGGAATACTCAGATCGCAAAGTCTATCGGAATACTCAGATCGCAAAGTCTATCGGAATACTCAGATCGCAATGCTCAGATCGCAAAGTGGCTGACAAAATTCAAGCAGAGTAACGACATAAAGTACTTCCTTATACCCGTCGGAATCCAGATCGCAAAGTACGATCGGAATGCCAGATCGGAATAAGTAATAAAATCCAACGATCTCAATGTAGAACCAAACCCTTTCCGATGGTAAGGTTATTGCGATGGAAGCCCAAGTACAAATTGTACTTTCCGATGGAAGTTTTTGCTAGAATTTCGGAATGAAGAAAAACAAGAAATTTCGCAACTTTTGATCCAAAAAATTTGTGTTTTAGCCAAAACCAAGATACCTAAATCACTACAACTAGTATGTAGATGATTTGTATCAAGAAAAAACCATAAAAACACAAAAAAAAGATATGGGACGTGAGATATGGATCAAAAAGGCCACGAAAATTCAAGAACAAACCACACGAATCTTCAATCACCTATCCACTATAGGCTCTTGATACCAAATGTTGTTCCCAATCAATCCATAACACAAGATTCTTAGAGAGAGAAAGAGGAGAAAAGTAGAGAGAGAGAGTAGAGAGAGAGGTGGAAGGTTTACACTAAAACTATGTGTTTAATGAAATGAACCAACACCCTCTTTCACATGTGAAAGAGGGTTATATACCCCACGGCTCTAAGGCCTTTGTGGGCTTTATCTTGGGCCGGGCTTGGCTTTCTTTTGGGCTTACGCCCCTAACTTAGACAATATTAGCTTAAAGTCCAAGCCCGGTTTTCCCGACTAACCTATTACAATACAAGACCTTTTAACGACTAAGATGACCTATTACATTCTTGTTCGACTATATAAAATATAGGGCTAACAGTTATTAATCGTATTTAATTCATAAACAATATAAAAAAGTCAAAAAAATATAATTCTTTTTTTCAAAAAAATTTTTTACCAATTAGGACTTAGGAAAAATATATTTTCATTTTTAGGTTTTAAATTTGGTAATTTGCTTAAATATCGCGTTTGTACTTTCGTTATTTAATTTATTATGCTTAGTTTAATTTTAAGACGTCTTCGTTTTTACTTTTCCTTTTAAAGTTTATAGTAAGTGTGAAAACACTTATCCTTTTACCACTTAATTGTAATATTAACCAAGCCAAAACGTGTATTTTATGTCGTAAATGTCGGAATTATGTGTGGTTTGTGTTTTTCTTGTGGTTTAGGATCAAAATGTGAAAAGGGAAGAAAACACGGGCTTTCACGGGCTTTTATCGAAGAAAAAGACAAAAGACGAAGTCAAAAGATCAAGAGTGCAAAAAGAACGGAAGTCCAAGGCCTATTCTAAAGTTTTATGGAAGAACAAGTCTAAAGACGGAAGTTTAATAAAGCCGAAGAACTCAAGTCTAATCAATGAAGAAATTATAAGACGAGTTTAATTAATCCCGAGACAAAGTCGAAAAAGTCGAAGAATTAAGAAGACGAAAAAACGAGAAAGAAAGAAAGAAGGAAGCAACACATGCTTAACCTCCCTAATCACTATAAATATCCTCCTAATGACACATTAGGAGGTGTTGACTATCTTGACAAAATAGTTCTTCCATTATAATTACTTGCACTTTTCTTAATGTCATTTACTTAATTGCACCTTTAATTTCTTGTCTTGCACCTTAAATTTGTAAGCTTTTAATTCTTGTTTTTACTTTAATTGTTGAATCTTAATTTTAATCAAGTTTTAATTAATCTCTCATTCTACATTTCTTGTCTTTGCTTAATCTTTATGTTTATGTGCTTATTTGATTACTTGTCATGCTTTTATGTTTATGATTGTGTTAGCTTATTGATTTGATAGCTTATTGTGTTTTTCTTAATTTTAATTAAGTACTTATTAGTTAATTTTTATAAAAAGTTGATTTTAAATAATCTTATTATTTAGTGTTTTTAAAAGTTTTTAAATTTTGGCTTATTAGTTTTTTCTTAAATTTGATTTGGTAAAAGTTTTAGTTAAGTGCTTAATTGTTTTTAGCTTAATTTTAGTTTTTAGCATATTGCAAACTTATGTCTATCCGGATTGTGTAAAACCCCATTATTCCGGATAGGAGCTGAAGGACAAATTATTCCGGATAGTGGCCAGTTGTGATAATTCCGAATAACGAGTGAAACTTCAACTCCGGATAAGCATACAACAGCATATTCCGGATAAGTCTTTCGAGATGTATTCCGGATAAGGTTTCAAGTATATTATTCCGGATAGTGAGGAGAACTTAGATTCCGGATAAGCTTCGCAATTGCGAATTCCGGATAAGCTGCTTGTTCAAGAATTCCGGATAGTAGGTTTGACAAGAATTCCGGATAAGGGGAAGTTAAACATTCTGGATATAGACGAGAACAGTTATTCCGGATATGCTTCTTGACTATTATTCCGGATAGTTGGATTTATTCCGGATAGGGCTTCGGGTTGGTATTCTGGATAAAGCTTCGAAGATTAATTCCGGATAAGCAGTCATTTGCTTATTCCGGATAAGCAGCAGAACATTGATTCCGGATAGTCTTTCCGAGTAATTATTCCGGATAAGGGTCCGAGGCAAGTTCCGGATAAGGTCTCGAAGGGGATTCCGGATAAGCTTTACTTGGTGAATTCCGGATAAGCAGCAGATTCAGATTGCGGATAAGGGTGACAGCCTTATTCCGGATAAGAAAGTAAGATCAGGTATTCCGGATAGTGACAGTATTTCGGATTCTGATTCAGGTTTTGTTTATCCTCTGTTTTATTTTCAAGCATTTATTTTCCTCGCATTTTTCTTTAAGTGTTATTGTAATTGTTTTTCTTTATTTTAATTTTAAAGTTCACATTTTTATTATATTGTCATATTTACTTTTCGTCGAGTTTTAATTTTTGTCTTTTAATTAAATTACCTTTTAAAATTTTAATATTGCACCGTTTACATTTTAATTATTTTTAGATTTAATTACCCGTCATTTACTTTAACGTTTCGCACATTTATTTTACGACAACCAAAAATATTCTTTTTCACCAAAAGACGACTGAGTCGCACTTAAACTTGTAGTCAATTCGAAAAGATCGGACGATAATTTTAACCTAGCAAAATCATACTTTCAAATGGCGCCGCTGCCAGCTCTTTTCGTGAAGATTAACGGTTTTCTGTGAGAGACGCGTTGAATTTTGGGATCCGTTCACTCGTGAACGTTAATTTTCTTGCTCAAAAATTTTCAAAAATCCATAAAAATTAAAAATTGTTAAAAATCCATAAAAATTAAAAAATTTCAAAAATCCAAAAAGATTTTATTTTTATTTTTACACGTACATATATATTCTCTATTTCTTTGGTATCTTTTTCTTTTGCTTTTGTAGGTGTATGCGTACTAGATCTTCAACTTATCCAGAGCCTGAGACTCCTGAAGATTTAGATATGGCAGGTGTGAACAACAATAATAACCCACCGCACCTCAACAATAACAACAACAATGTTCTTCCACCACCTAATCTTAGAACGATGGAGGAGCTTTGTCAACCAACGATGAATGGACGAGGAGGACCGATTGCGCTGATGCAAATCACGGATCCAGAGTTTTCGCTGAAGCATCACATGATCCAACAAGTGCAGAACACTTGTCCATTTCGCGGATTGCCGGATGATGATGCCAACAAACACCTCGACAAGTTCATTACCGTTACTCAAAGCATGAAGTTGCCCGGGGTTACTAAGGATTTTCTTCGCCTTCACCTATTTCCACACACCTTATCCCACCATGCCGAAAAATGGTTTGATCGTCTTCCGAAGAAATCAAATCATACTTGGGATGAGATGACTCAACGCTTTTTGTCGCGCTACTTTCCACCATCCATGGTCACGAGCCTTCGAAATCAAATTAGTGGATTTACATAAGAACCTGATGAATCACTTTTTGATGCTTGGGAACGATATAATGTTTTGATCGATCGATGTCCAAACCACAACATGCTCCCCGTCACCTTAATTGATACTTTCTACAACGGTTTAACTTTTCATGATCGTGATACGATTAATGCAGCCGCCGGTGGCACATTTATGAAAAGAAGACCCGAGGAGTGTAGAGAGCTTATAGAGAACATGACGACTCACCACAAAAATTGGGATTCATCTGCATCCTCAAGGAATAACCCGAGATTCAATGTTTCTTCTACTTCTTCAAACCCTGATATCACCGAATTGACCCGCGCAATGGTCGAAATAAGCAAAAACATGCAACTTTTGGCTACAAATCAACAACAAGTTAAAGCTGTTGCAACTTCTTGTGAGACTTGCGGGGGTCCTCATTCATACACTGATTGTCCTTCTACTCATGACAATCCGGAAAACGTGTATGCGGGTTATGGTAACTACTCAACGGAAAACTACCAAGCCCGACCTCATGGTGATCGTAACTTGCTATGTTACCGTTCGAACAACTTTCTTTCACCCGGTTTTTCTCCTCAAAACCACAACCCCAACAACTACAATAGAAGAAACCCAAATCCACCTCGAGCTTCTAACCCTTATCACCCACCCGCTCAACAACCACCACCCATTAATCAGGATGTTGAAACTTTAATGAGAACCCAAGGAGAGAAAATAAAAAATCTACAAAGCCAAATCATCAATTTTAAAAGAGATATCACTAAGCAAGGTAAAGATATTAGATCCGCGCTTCGACATGATATACAAACCTCTTTTAGCACTCAAACAAATGATTTGCAGAATATGCTGGCTAGTTTCTTACCAACTACTCAAACCTGTACTTTGGGCTCTCTACCTTCAAATACCGTCACCAACCCAATAGCGAATGTGAGTGCTATTACTACACGCAGTGCAACAACCTTAGTAGGACCATCTATCCCTCCCCCAGTTACTCCATCTACACCTCCTCCACCACCATTTATCCCTCCTACTCCCACGCCTAGTATTAGTTCTCCATTACCGTCTCCACCTATGCATGAAGAACTATCCAAGAAGAACCCTTCACCAACCCCACCTTCCACCTTTAAACCTTCAACATCTCAACCTTTACCTGCTATACCTACACCACCTAAACCCAACATTCCTTATCCTTCTCGCTTAGACAAGGCCAAATTGCAAACCAAGGATGACATTCAAGTGTCGAACTATTTGAAGAAGATTTCGGGACTGACCATCACCTTTAGCCTTGTTGAAGCTCTAGCACAAATGCCTAAATTTGTTAAGATGTTTAAGGAATTTCTTAATAAGAAGGAGAAGATGGCCGAGTTTGTTAATACTCGATTGAATGAAAATTGTTCTCCCGTCCTTCTTAAAGAACTTCCGGAGAAACTTGGAGATCCCGGTCGTTTTATGCTCCCATGTACTTTTCACCAAACCGAAGAAGTTACTGCCTTAGCCGATCTCGGGGCAAGTATAAATCTGATGCCTTTAAGTGTTTGGAAAAAGTTATCATTACCCGATCTTACTCCAACGAAGATGACTATTGAGCTAGCAAATCACACTCTCGCTTACCCCGTTGGTATTGCCGAAGATGTGTTCATTAAAGTTGGCACCTTCACTTTTCCGGTCGACTTTGTTGTTGTTGATTATGAAATGGACCCTCGTATTCCTTTAATACTTGGTCGGCCATTCTTGAGAACCGGAAAAGCATTAGTCAATGATGCTGAAGGTGGGCTCATTTTAAGAGTCGGGAATGATGCACAAGTGTTTAAAATGGGAATGATCACAACCAAATCAAATGGAAGAGAATCAGCGAATATGATTAATGTGCTTGATGATTTTGTCGTCTATAACAATCCTCTATTCGATTCTTGCTATGATAATCCACTGTTCCAAGACGATGTGGATGATTCTTTAACACCCCACTTGGATAAATGGACCGTTACGTGTATTTATGGTGTATCATCATGTGACACCCCCAAATTCACAATGCAGCGGAATATCAACATTGGGTGTTACTTCATAGCACATCACACACAGTCACAGAAAACGACCTCAAAAGAGACGTTTATAAAATAAACCATTCGATAATTTTATTAAATCAGAGTTACCTAAAAATAGGTCCCACCAGTTTACACAAACCTTAAGAAATAATAAAGATTTGTCAAATGTATCGAATGGAAATTGTTTGTTTTGCCTTTACTTTATTCCACGCGGCTCCATGCTCCAGCTGCTCTAAAACCTATATACCTGAGAATACATGCTAACATGTCAACACAACGGTTGAGTGAATTCATAGGTTTTTAAATAAACAATAATGGGAAATAAACCGTAAAGCTTTTAAACACAAGAATCTTATCCACTGTCGATAGTGCAACACATGCAATACCCAAAGTCCACGCTATTCTACTAAGCCATGACACCGAAGCCTTAAGTATAATAATGCCCTAGTCAGGTATTTTGCCGAATATCCCCTTACTTCTAATACAACACACCTGGCTGAGCCTCCAACCCACAGGTGCGACCTGCCCAGGTGGGGGCCATCCCCGATGGATCCATCTGTCTGTACCAGCGCCTACCCATCAAGGGTAGTTAATGGTTCATGGGTTTTAGGGACTTTCAAATTTTGGCAATACATCACTTAGCAAATAGCGGTTCACAATCAATACAATCAACACTTGTGTTCATTTTTCAAAAGCATTTAATCAGCCATCTTACATTCATTTACAACAACATGTATTCGTTCAACGCATATAGCAAACCATATGTTTATTCATAAACATGTATTCTCTGAAAACTATATATATAAACATCAAGTATTTTTATACCAAGAAGCATGTATTCCCCCTCGCGGGTTTATAAATACGTATAAAGCACTAAAAGCGAGGCTATGAACTCACCTGATATAGCTATTACACATTGATCAAGGAACAAACGTCCAATAGTCGATACACGACTTCAGTAGATACCAATTGCTCGTTGATCGAGAGCAAGATGCCCAACGGTCAACATATGACCGAACGAGACCTAAAATGACGAGATGCGTCTTAGGCTCGAGACGAGAAATAAATCATACATATATGTAAATAGTTCATTTTAGTAGGTTTGGACATTGCATAAGCTTTATAAAACTTTTTGTAAGACTTTTGGTAAAAATTTACCATGTATTATCCTATTATGACATTTAAGCCCATTAAGGCCCATTACTGGCTCATTACACATTTATATAACTTAAGTCAACATCAAAATTATTATTAGACTCCAATTTAGTTATTAATCTCAGGCCTAATAATGGCCCAATAGCAATTACAAGCGTAAGTCGGACTTTTGTGGCCCAAATCCACTTTATATGCATTACGGGTTCTAAAAATGCCTCAAACAATAATCACTTAATATTTTCTGATGGTCGAGTATCCGTTCTTATAGTTATCAGTATGTAAATAAGTCCTTGTTTCCCAATAAGTGGGTCATACCACCTCGAGTTTTATAAAAATCATCAAGTTTTACGTTAATTAAATATAGTTCAATTATTACCTTTTTCCCGACATGTCTTGCTCATTTGACCATATATCCTTGACCGTAAATATCTAAGTGTATTATTTTTACCAAAATTATTATCAACTTATATACTTTACTTATTACCATTCCAATTACCACTAAAGTATAATTATCATAGTTCAATTATCTAGTTTCTCATTTAGAGATGTTGGCTGTTTTAGGCAGCCAATCTCGTTTTCACCGTTTCGCCCGCTATTTCCAAACCGTAAAGAACTGGTGGACTATCCAATTAATTCTACTTCTTCATATGTTTATCTACAACTTTTAGTTTTATCTTTTTTATTGGTTCTGAGTTCTTGTAAGAGTTATCAGTCCATTTATTCAGCATGTTCAGATTTCACCCTTTTTATCATTTCGGCCATATCTAATTCATCGGGTATCGTCAAGGGACGGGCCACCCGGTGAAATCACCACAAAACATAGGCCTAGAACCCTATATTTTTTTACATGGTCCAATACCTACTGATTTTATACAAATACTACGTCTAGCTACTGCTATAGATTTTAACATAACAACTTTTGATCTGAGCATGTTTAAGCTTGTTTTTATTGTTAAAAGATAGTATATCCATCAACCTAATTAAACTATTAGGTCATATATAATCAGTAATAAAACAATTGATATAATATTACAAAAATATATTTACAAAGAATAAATATAGATTATTAAAAGAAAACAATGATCTTACGTAGGTTAAGATGAAAGCAGACAACAATAATCAACCATCATGCTTTTGCTTCCAAGTGCTATAATAAGCACACCAAATCAACAATCCTCCAATATTTTACGAATAAATCTACCACAGAGACCCAAAGTTTCTTTGCTCTTTGATTGGATTGCTATGTACGTTAAAGAGTGAAGAAAGAAAAGAATTTGTCTCACAATTCTTTTCTTTACAATGACACGTGAAGAGCTAGAGGTGGGATATTTGGATTGGAAAGGGATTGGCGGTGGAAGGATAAAAATGGGTAAGATTTTAAATAAATCTTGCCCTAAATTTTGGTAAAGCGGGTATTATCGAAATATGATATTTTTAACATTACGAGATTTAAAAGATACATGTTAAACACGAAAAATAAACTCTCAATATAAAATAAAAACGTCGACACTCGGATCACGTTGATATTTCGATAAATAAACGAGGGCTTATAATTTAATAAACGTTAACGCGTTATATAAACTAATGACGCCTGAAGGCTTAACGTAAATTGCAAAGAATGCTCGTAAAATGAAAATTAAAACGACGACAATAGAAAATATGTCTATGTCATGACGAGGATGTTCACGTCGATGGCTGACATAGTTTTATTTAACACAAAATAATAAATGATACGTATTCGATATGTTAAAGCCTTAACCTTGTCGGTTAGCCGATTAATCAATATTATTTATAGAACAAACATGACAAATGAAAGTCGGGTAATAAATATTGATCCGACTACTAGGAATAAGATTAGATCTCAGTCTAAATGTTGATTTTAATGTTCGGGTTATTACATCATCTAACCCTTTAGGAAGCGACGTCCTGACGTTTAATTTGTCTCAATAGCTTTCAGTTAAAAGGCGAAGATGTGAGGAATAGAAAAATCATTGCCGAGATTCCTAGTGAAGGTTGGATAAACAAAAATCAAAGCAAGGATAATACTTAAAGTACAAAAGTGAATGGTTTAAATGTAGCTTCAATTTTTATAAGGGAAGTATATTACATAACTCGAAGAATAAGCCATTCGAAGCAAAAACTTGAAAAATTGTGAATTTTTAGAAGTGTTTGAAGGTACATTACTACAAGCTTATCAAACATGTGACGATCGATATGAGCTCGAAACACTTACTCACGACAAGTGATGAGTTAGAAACAGTGGAAAAATAGTGGACGCATTTAAAATATTTTCAATGAGATAATCAATTCAAAAGATCGTTGATCACATCGACCAAATCAAAATAGATATCGTCCAAGTGTCTCATAAAAAAAATTATGTCCTAAAGAAAATCGCATGGATCGCGCATAACTCCATCGAACACTTTATAAAATATTCAAAACGAGATAATTATTGCTAGTCGTACAAAATCATCTAGTTGCATGATCTCAAACATGCAAACTTACTTCGTCAAAAGCGAATTCATCGACACGGAAATCGTTCGGAGTATACATTACTCGATCGGAGGAACTATGATCCAAATCAAATATAAAAGCCATCATTAGGCACATATAATCACATTACGACATGCTTACAAAATATCCTAGCCATGCCAAATCAAATAAGTGTAATCAAGTTCAATCATGCTTGCTAAGTAGCCAAGTCATGATAAATAAGAATATTTGATAGGATTTTCAAATAAGTCCACTCAAGGAAAGTTTGCAAGTTAAAGGATGTTCATGATATTCATTGCATAGATGCATATAGAACAATATTTTCGTCATCATAGGGTGCTCACACACGGATCTATACCCAAATGACATTGCAGGATGCTCACAAATGGATCCATACCCAAAAGATATTACAGGGTGCTCACAAATGGATCCATACCCAAAAGATATTACAGGGTTCTCACAAACGGATCCATACCCAAAATATTTTCTCGTTAAGTTTGAAAAAATTTATTCAATGAACCATCGATGATAACAAGCAAAATTTCAAAATCGTTTCATTCACAATGAGTTGTCGGTGATAACTTAACCATCGATTGATCTACTAGTACACACTTAAATCTTAGTGTCGATTAGACAAGTTGTCTATTCTCATAACGGGTAACGAGTCTTAATGATTAGCTTATAAAGCTCATGATAGTCAGGACACATTAGAAATGGTCCATAAAGAAAAATCATAACTCGATAGAAGACTAATGGGTTACTCGTACATAGACGATAATCAATAATAACCATAAATACGACGGTAATGAATGATTCATACTAACGAATCACGAGTCAAAGAAATACGTTCGTATATAAAATAATCACACACTAAGTCAGGCACACTTGAGCCCACTCGTTTATAAATCATTGTTTACATCCAAAGGCATCCCAATCCATGTAAACAAGAATTATAAATTTATGGTTCAGAAACTTATAACTTTCTTGTTCAAATAAAAAGGCGTCCCAATTTATTTCAACAAGACGATTATAAATCATCCTACTCAGTAATACCGTCACAAAACACGATATCATAACCAAATTAAATGCCAAGAAAAGTACAGGGTGTCAAACTTAATCCATGAATTCTGTATTCAAACGTCCCATTCCATCTGAATAAAGAAACCATCGACAATCTAAGTTCTAGTGGTTTAAAACTTTCTTATTCAAATGTCCCATTCCATTTCAATAAGAGAACCTTAAACGACACATAGTTGGGCGATTTAAAATCATTATATTTAAATGTCCTATTCCATTTAAATATAAGGTATTAAGTTGCTCAACAAATGACTACTATGAGCATATCTTTGTTGTACCCAAATTATATATAGTTTATTGGGTATATATATATATATATATAAATAAGGTCCAACACAGGCATCCTCCTTTTCGCCAATAAAAAGTAAACATACACAATCAAATTAAACGTTATATTATGTAGAAGATGTCTCCTTGAAGAAATAATTCTTCAAAATCATAAGGAGTACGGAAATAAAATAACACGTTTATCAATTACGCTTCAAAAGGAGATGTCCTAAAACGGCACATCAAGAAGCGATCACAACAATCGAGCTGAAATTAGTCGATATGCGATAGATTACGAAACAATATATACATACCCCAAGTATCAAACGAGCTTCATACTCGTATTTAGATAATAAATTATTTATCGAGAAATGTGATTGGCATCGAGGCCAAACACTGTATTAAAACATATCATAAAATGTACGATAATCAAAAAAGGACCATTGCTTCATGCGAAATGCCCTTAAATACCATAGTATATACATTCATATACATACAACCAATTATACATACACACAGGATCACATTATCACAACCAAGCATTGGTTTCTAGGATCCATGAGCGCGCGGATACTTTGTAAGGCAATCAAACAATTTTACGAAAGAGCAGTTATAGTCTAGGTTTTAAAAATGACCTAGTTCGCTATAACTAGTTCTCTGATACCAATCTATGACTGTGTGTGATGTGTTATGAAGTAACACCCAATGTTGATATTCCGCTGCATTGTGAATTTGGGGGTGTTACACATCAAAGCATGCAAGGCAATGTATTAAACATTAACTGACCATACGGAAATACCGGAATCAAACATCGGTAATCCAAAACATAAGCTAAAAATATAAAGATTTAAGTACTGAAAGAAAAGGACGAAACAGTGTCCAAACAACCAAAGTAATGTAATGTGTGCATAAAAATAAAGGAGTCTGGATAGCTCCCATCCAAATGCACGTACTCTCTTAGAAGTCCTAAGATCGTCCCTGTGTACCTGCCGTTTAGAAACATGAAAGGAAACTACGGCTGAGCTTAACGCTCTGTGAACGGATAAAAGCATGATAAGAATGTACTGAAAGTAATGGATTAGAAGACAACAATGAAGCTATAAGGCTGATACGTAACATGTGGTAGAACTCTGTATAAAATCTGAGAAACCTGGTTCATATATACTGCAACTGAATTATAACTATTAATTCTGAAAACATGCATTTACTGTATTTTAATTGCCAGAGCTTATATAGGTCACGTGTTGTAACAACCGTGCATGAATAACTGTAGGGGTGACCTCGTCATGCTGTAGAGGGGTGACCTCTAAATACTGTGCTGGGTGGAGGGATCAGCTCCAATGTGAAGGATGTAGAGCACACACCACATTCACTCTGATAACTTGTAAACTGTTAAGCCTAGGATGCATCCATACGCCCCACTAAACATACATATAAAAATGGCCAAACTGAACATGAGTGGGACGATGCAGAATATCACTCTCCTAGATGTGAGTCACGACACCGGTGCCTCTTTTGCCGTGGTTACGGTACCTCCGTAACTAGTACATGAACTGGTCGTGCTTGTATATAATGCTCAGGCAACTTATTTCGTTTTTAACATTATTTCTGATAAGCTTAAACACATACGGGGAAAAACATTTGGCTGAAGACAGGGAAATCCTAATCATGCATAAAAAGGGAGTCCTTACTGAAAGGACGGGAATCCGTACCTCGTGTCCAGTAACCGACCGAGATCAACTGACAGAAAGTCTACTCTGGTTTCACTCGAGCTACATGAATAAGGGACGTGAATAAGTAAACTGATATTCGCTTATTTAATTCCATGTTCTTATTGGCCTTTCATCTATTTATTTTATTTCTGAAATTCGTACGTATATTAACTGATAAATCTGATCATATAATAATTCATTTTAATGTATTATCGTTCTACAATTAGTTACGGTACAAACGTATTTCTGACGCTATAGTAATACTATATTAAGTATCCCGCTAAAATAGAAAGTTTCTTAAATTAGAAAGTTCCCAAAATAATTTAATTCATTTACTAAAATTATACTCTTTTAAAATATTAAAGATATATTTTAATTTAATACATATAAAATATATTTTAGACATTTATAAAACAATTAGTTTAAAAAACAGGTATAATATAAAAATACTCATGTTATTTATTATAATAATGTCCCGAGCCAACCGAGATAACCCATCTCGGTCGCACTAAACAATTCAACATACTATGATTATATCTGTCAATATTAAATCTGTCAATAAGAATCTGCAACAGAAAACTGAGTCACTAAAACTGTCGCTAAAAGCTGTCCTTTTAAAAACGACATACATACAACAGTTCTACGACAGAAAAACTGTCGCTAAAACTGTCGCTAATGTTATTCAGTATATCCAGATTTTATGTCCCATTTTTCCCACTGATTAGACATTTAATTCCCACTGCTAGGTTGCGTTTTCCCACCGTTTAAATAAACCAAACACACCCTTATGTTACTGCAGACCCAAACGCACCCCTTATTTTCTTTTAACAGTTTTGGGTCGAACAATAAGCCCTAGCCGCCCCTGTGTGGGTCACAGCTGAGCAGGGATGAGACCACCAAGACATGGTGTTGTCTCGGTTCACTGATTACACCAAGACCCGACCCCCTAAATCTTATAACCCCCGTTTGGGGTGTGTTTTGCTCGCGGCTGGGCCAACAGAAACACCACCACGTGGCCTGTGGTCATGACTGTCACGAGGCAGCATATACCGAGACCCCTATGGTCTCGGTTTCTGTGAGAAGACAACACCCCGACACCCATTAATTATGTTTATTTAAGATTCGTCATAAGTTTCGTTTATAAACCCTAAAATCAAAATAAAACGTGATAATCAAATGGGAATGGAAACGAGAGTGATTACCGTGGTATGATTAAGAAAGATGCAGGATTAAAAACTGATTTGATGAAGAAATATGTCTAAAATCTTCTCTTTTTTTCCAAACCCGGCGGCCAACACAACCCTAATACCCCTTTTTTTGTTACAATGAAGTGTGGGAGAAGGGTTAAACTCCAGTTTTTTTTATTCTCTCAAATGGGCTTGGCCCAATTTCTATTCCTATTTAACCAACCGGTCCCTTTTACTTTCTTACTCTTTTTTTTAAATACTTGTATATATAATTTCTCGCGTATTTACATTTTCCAATTTAAATACGGGTTTTACAATTCTTCCCCTCTAAAATGAATAATTCGTCCCCGAACTAAGGATACGGCCGTACTGGGTTTTATAATTCTTCCCCTCTAAAAAGTATTCGTCCCCGAATTATAAGGTATTTAAGCTGACTGGAGTAAAAGTCGAAAATGCTAATAAGCTGGAAGACATAAAAGCTGAAAAGACATACCCGAATCAAAACTGAAAGTGAGGATAAGAAGTCCGTATAGACTCCTCTGTTTCCCAAGTGGCCTCCCGCTCGGTATGGTTCCTCCACAGGATTTTGACGAAAGGAATGGTCTTCCTTCTTATAACTCGATCCTGGCGATCTAAAACTGCTTCGGGTTCCTCTATATAAGATAGATCCTCCCGAATCTGATCGAGTGGATAATTCACTTTGTGAAGCTCATGATAGTTGTACCCTCTGAGTAATGATACATGAAACACGTTGTGGACGTGTGGAAGCTGAGGTGGTAACGCCAAACGATATGACACTTCACCAATACGTTCAAGGATTTTGAACGGTCCGATGTAACGAGGGCTGAGCTTGCCTTTGAAGCCAAAACGTCTGACACCGTGTGCGGGTGATACTTTGAGGAACACGATCCCTAGTCTGAAATGATAGATCTCTGCGATGCTTGTCGGTGTAACTCTTCTGGCGAGTACGCGCTTCTTGCAGTTTTGCCCTAGCAATGACGACCTTTTCATTGGTCAGTTCTATCAATTATGGTCCTTCAATCAAACGTTCTCCAACCTGATCCCAACAAATAGGAGCACGACATTTCCTGCCGTATAACATCTCGAATGGAGCACGCTTGATACTAGCATGCCAACTGTTGTTTTAGGCAAACTCGACCAAGCAAATATAGTCATCCCAGTGTCCCGTCCATCCCAATGCACAGGCGCGTAGAATGTCCTCCAAGGACTGGATGGTACGCTCTGACTGACCGTCTGTCTACGGATGGAAAGCTGTGTTGAGCTTGAGCCTAGTTCCCCAAGCTTTATGCAAACCTTCCCAGAAATGAGAAGTGAAACGTGGGTCCCTATCTGATATAATTTCTTAAGGTGTACCATGTAGCCGTACAATTTCCTTGGTGAATAGTTCTGCTAATTTACTGACTGCAAAATCTTTACGGATAGGAATGAAATGTGCCGACTTGGTCAAACGATCGACAACAACCCAGATTGCATCATGTCTCTGCTGAGTCTGGGGTAGTCCGGTGACAAAATCCACAGAGATCTTGTCCCATTTCCACATTGGTATATCTAATGGCTGGAGAAGACCACTGGAACGCTGGTGCTCTATCTTTACCTGCTGGCAGGTTAAGCATTTAGACACAAAAGTTGCGACATCCTGTTTCATGCCACTCCACCAAAAATGCTTCTTAAGATCGTGGTACATTTTAGTGGAACCTGGATGGATAGAGAACGGAGAGCTGTGAGCCTCAGTCATTAAGGCTTCTCTAAGAGCAGGGTCTTCTAGAACGCAGAGTTTGGTACCCTGCCATACGATACCATCGTCATCGATGCGAAATTCGGTCTGCTGGTCAATGTTCTAGACAATCGCCCGGATTTCACCATCATCCTTTTGTGCGGCTTTAATCCTAGAGAGTAAATCCGGTTCTACCCTCAGACTAGCCCAGTATCCCCTCTGTCCGTGCACTAAGAGCTCAATATCATACCGCTCTATGTCCCGAATAATTTCTTCCTGAACTTTGATGTCATTTATCATACCTGACTTTCTGCTAACGGCATCTGCTACTACATTGGCTTTACCTGGGTGATACTAAATATTAGTGTCATAGTCTTTCAGCAGTTCTAACCATCGCCGCTGTCTCATGTTCAGCTCCCGTTGGGTAAATATGTACTTGAGACTTTTGTGATCGGTGAAGATATCACACGACTCACCGTATAAATAATGCATCCAGATTTTAAGGGAGAAAACGACTGCTGCGAGCTCTAGATCATGAGTAGGATAATTTTTCTCATACGGCTTCAGTTGACGCGAAGCATAGGCAATGACTTTCCCATGCTGCATAAGAACACAACCTAAGCCCTTTCCTGAAGCGTCATTGTAAATATGATATCCACCTGTATCAGATGGAAGTGTAAGTATCGGTGCTGATATCAAACGATGCTTGAGTTCCTCAAAACTCTTTTCTCTCTCCTCGGTCCATATAAACTTCTCACCTTTTCGCATAAGTTGGGTCAATGGTAACGCCAAACATGAGAAGTTTTCCATAAACCTGCGGTAATAACCCGCCAACCCAAGAAAACTACGTATCTCTGTGACAGATGTCGGTCTCGGCCATTTGGTGATAGCCTCCACCTTTGCAGGATCCATAGTGATTCCTTCTGCAGAAACAATATGACCTAGAAACGCCACCGTATTCAGCCAAAACTCGTACTTCGAAAATTTAGCATATAGCTTTTCTCGTCTGAGAATCTGCAAAATTGTACGGAGATGATTCTCATGTTCCTCTCTGGATTTGGAGAAAATAAGGATATCATCGATGAATACGATCACAAACTTGTCTAAAAATTCGTGGAAGACTCTGTTCATCAAGTCCATAAATACTGCAGGCGCATTCGTGAGACCGAATGGCATAACAACAAACTCGAAATAACCGTACCTCATGCGAAAAGCAGTTTTGGATATATCCTGCTCTTTTACACGCAGCTGATGGTAGCCTGATCGTAGATCGATTTTTGAGAAGTGCTTGGCACCCTGAAGCTGATCAAATAAATCGTCAATACGAGGAAGTGGATAACGGTTACGAATAGCAAGCTTATTCAACTCACGGTAGTCAATACACAATCGCATATTACCATCCTTCTTCTTGACAAATAAAACTAGAGCGCCCCAAGGTGACACGCTTGGACGAATGAAACCCCTTTCTAGAAGTTCCTGAAGTTGATCTTTCAGTTCCTTAAGCTCTACAGGAGCCATACGGTAAGGAGCTTTAGATACTGGTTCTGTACCTGGAATGAGGTCGATACCAAATTCTACCTCTCGCATGGGAGGTAAGCCTGGGAGTTCCTCTGGAAAGACATCTGGAAAATCTGACACCACTGGCTGATCATGAACTGAAGGTGCCTCAAAAGTCGTGTCATGAACTGTAGCTAGGAAACCTTCACAACCATGGTATAGTAGGGTACGAGCCTGTAAAGCTGAAATGATCTGAACATGTTTTCCTGGTAGGAAGCCCCGGTGAATATACTCTGGTGTCTGGATATCACCAAAGATGACCCGGTGAGCATGACAATCTATGGTGGCACGATGAACCGACAACCAATCCATACCTAGAATAATATCGAATTCGCACATATCTAGAGGAAGGGCACTGACTAGACGGATTTTATCATCAAACTCAAGAGGGAGATCCGTATACACCTGGGTAATGAGTACCGAGTCTCGCATGGGGGTAGATATACTAAGTACACTGTCTAGTGGCGTAGGGGTCATGTTTATTCTAACGGCATATGAAGTAGATATAACTGAGTGTGTGGCGCCTGTATCAAAAAGAACGCATGCAGACTGTCCGTGTATAAACAAAATGCCAGTAATGGTACCTGTGGTCTTATTTGCTTGCTCACGGGTAGTAGTGTAGACACGACCAGTGGTTGGTGGTATTGGTGGTGGTGGAGGTAAAATCTGAGGAATCTGGCCTGAGGTACCAGCAGCATCCCCGCTCTTGCAATCCCTCTTCAAATGACCCGGCTGACCACAATTGTAACAACTACCCGTACCACGACGACAAGGTCCCGTTTGTTTCTTCCCACATGTGATGCAAGTGGGATAAGAATACCCGGTAGAAGCAGCTCTGGTTTGCTGAGAACCTGATTTACGATGATAAACACGTGTCACGATTCTGATAACTTAACTGAAATGAGGCTGTTTGACTGAAATTTAAAATTACCAGAATTTGCCGGTCGGGCAACCTGCTGACCTCTGTTGTTTTGGTCACGCCCCTGTCCAGCATCTCTGTTGGAATTTACAAAAATTTAAGATATGTTCTACACGATAGTTTAGTATTTCTAGAGTTTAAAGAATCACATGTACTTGCCAGATGAGTTTGAGCTGCCACGGTAGTTACCACCACCGCTCCTCTTATCTGATCGATTACGGTCATATGACTGACCGTGGTTCCTATAGTTCTGATGTGGATTAGCCGATTGGGATCGGTCTCCTCCTCTGTGTCTGTAAGATTATAATTGGATAAGACATAACATATAAGTTGACAAGTAATAATGGGAGTTAATTTGTTTAAGTCTGTTGGGTAAGATGTACCTCTTCTCCGGACGCTCTACATTCTCGAGCTCATCCCTCTTGAAAAGCATCTCAATAAAACGAGCTGCATTAGCTACTTGTGACACATTAGTGAATGTGGCACTCACCAGCCTATCTGCAGTCCTAGAGTGAAGAGCCCAGCGAAATTGCTTCGCTTGCTCCTCTGCGGTACCCGCAGCCTCCCCTAAGAATCCAGCCATCCTGAGGTATTGGACGAATGACGTGGAAGTCCCTCTTCAGTTTAGCTTGCTCCGCATGCGGGAAAAACTGGTCATAGAACATCGTCTTGAAACGTGCCCAGGTCAATGCAAGCTCCAAAGCATCACCCCCATTGGACAGTTTCTGAGACCTCCACCAATGCAGAGCAGGACCCTCCAATTTGTAAACTGCAATCCTAACCTTGAAAGCATCACCACAACCCATAGCTCCAAAAAATTTCTCTACATGATAGATTAAGTCTTTCGCGACAGTTGGAGCTAAAGTCTGCTCAAAAAGTCGGGGTTTATGTTTGTTAAACAAATCTAGCCAAGCGGGTAAAGTGGCAGGTGGTGGAGCAGGAGGGTTGTTATTCTGTTGAGGTCCATTTTGATATTCAGCTCGGATCTCATCACGAATTTGGGGTAACATGGCTTGTATAGCAGCCTGAACAGCAACAGCAATGGCAGCTGCGTTAGGATCATTCTCGGTTTCGCGTCTGGGTGGCATCTGAAATAACAGAGGATAAGTTGATAAAACTGCCAAAACCTGGGGTAATAAATCTGAATATGCATAGTGTAATTCATGAAGGTATAGCCAACAAAATATGACACGAATACTGGTGAACGCCTAGGGTCAGTTCACAAAATGACAATTTACTGAAACATAAATCTGATATGAGTAAGGATGAACGCCTATGGTCAGTTCATCTACACAAAATTTAAACGGACAAGGGTGAACGCCTATGGTCAGTTCACCAAAACGAAAAGTTCACTGAAAAGCACATGTGATTAAGTATGGCCAGTCCTGCACCAACCGTTTACTTAAAAAAATTTTGAAAATCCGACTGATAAAATACATGAGTAGCATGGAAGATAACGACGCCAAAATATAGGAAGTTCTTGGTGACTACCCACTAGTCACAGGTCAAGTTTAAGAGCCTACAGGTCGAACCTTGCGCTCTAATACCATAACTGTAACACCCCACTTGGATAAATGGACCGTTACGTGTATTTATGGCGTGTCATCAAAGCATGCAAGGCAATGTATTAAACATTAACTGACCATACGGAAATACCGGAATCAAACATCGGTAATCCAAAACATAAGCTCAAAATATAAAGATTTAAGTACTGAAAGAAAAGGACGAAACAGTGTCCAAACAACCAAAGAAATGTAATGTGTGCATAAACATAAAGGAGTCTGGATAGCTCCCATCAAAATGCACGTACTCTCTTAGAAGTCCTAAGATCGTACCTGTGTACCTGCCGTTTGGAAACATGAAAGGAAACTACGGCTGAGCTTAACGCTCAGTGAACGGATAAAAGCATGATAAGAATGTACTAAAAGTAATGGATTAGAAGACAACAATGAAGCTATAAGGCTGATACGTAACATGTGGTAGAACTCTGTATAAAATCTAAGAAACCTAGTTCATATATATTGCAACTGAATTATAACTATTAATTCTGAAAACATGCATTTACTGTATTTTAAATGCTAGAGCTTATATAGGTCACGTGCTGTAACAACCGTACATGAATAACTGGAGGGGTGACCTCGTCATGCTGTAGAGGGGTGACCTCTAAATATTGTGCTGGGTGGAGGGATCAGCTCCAATGTGAAGGATGTAGAGCACACACCACATTCACCCTGATAACTTGTAAACTGTTAAGCTTAGGATGCATCCATACGCCCCACTAAACATACATATAAAAATGGCCAAATTGAACATGAGTGGGACGATGCAGGATATCACTCTCCTGTATGTGAGTCACGACACCGGTGCCTCTAGTGCCGTGGTTACGGTACCTCTGTAACTACTACATGAACTGGTCGTGCTTGTATATAATTCTCAGGCAACTTATTTCATTTTTAACATGATTTCTGATAAGCTTAAACACATACGGGGAAAAACATTTGGCTAAAGATGGGGAAATCCTAATCATGCATAAAAAGGGAGTCCTTACTGAAAGGACGGGAAATCCGTACCTCGTGTCCAGTAACCGACCGAGATCAACTGACAGAAAGTCTACTCTGGTTTCACTCGAGCTACATGAATAAGGTACGTGAATAAGTAAACTGATATTCGCTTATTTAATTCCATGTTCTTATTGGCCTTTCATTTATTTATTTTATTTCTGAAATTCCGTACGTATATTAACTGATAAATCTGATCTTATAATAATTCATTTTAATTTATTATCGTTCTACTATTAGTTACGGTACAAACGTATTTCTGACGCTATAGTAATACTATATTAAGTATCCCGCTAAAATAGAAAGTTTCTTAAATTAGAAAGTTCCCAAAATAATTTAATTCATTTACTAAAATCATACCCTTTTAAAATATTAAAGATCTATTTTAATTTAATACATATAAAATATATTTTAAACATTTATAAAACAATTAGTTTAATAAAAAGGTATAATATAAAAATACTCATGTTATTTATTATAATAATGTCCCGAGCAAACCGAGATACCCCATCTTGGTCGCACTAAACAATTCAATATATTATGATTAAATCTGTCAATAAGAATCTACGACAGAAAACCGAGTCACTAAAACTGTCGCTAAAAGCTGTCCTTTTAAAAACTGCATACATACAACAGTTCCGCGACAGAAAAACTGTCGCTAAGACTGTCGCTAATGTTATTCAATATATCCAGATTTTATGTCCCATTTTTCCCACTGATTAGACATTTAGTTCCCACTGCTAGGTTACCCTTTCCCACCGTTTAAATAAACCAAACACACCCTTATGCTACTGCAGACCCAAACGCACCCCTTATTTTCTTCTAACAATTTTGGGTCGAACAATCAGCCCTAGCCGCCCCTGTGTGGGTCACGGCTGAGCAAGGATGAGACCACCAAGACATGGTGCTGTATCGGTTCTTTGAATGGACATAGTTTAGAAAAGCGGGCCAAAACATTTATATTAAGCAAGCTGCATGAAACCGCCTTCCTTGAGTGCCTTCTTCATGGACCTGAGATAAAACATGCTATAAAGTCAACAAAAATGTTGAGTTAATCTATAGAGTTTAAATCAAATAAACGAACACAAGTATTCTGAATAAACCTTCCGTGGTTGACAATCATGTGGATCAGACATAATTATTGTTGTTATTTCATAAGTCTCGTGACATTGAACGTTAACATATATTATTTCATCCCAACACACCTAGCCAAGTACGTATATTTCTCTTATACAATTGCATCCGATGTTTCAATACTGGTGCATCACAACACCACGCGATAGCTAGTCGCGACCGGACTGGGTGTCACCCCGATAGATCTATCCATAGTATTAGCGTTCCTTTCGATTAACAATTCACGATTCATGGGTCTTTTAAGGCTAGAACAAACTTTTATAACAACTTTCATCTAAGCATACAATCGGGTCCTTTCTGTTCAATTTTAAAAGAAAGAGGGTTTACCACAACTTCTCGCTGTACCCTTCATTTATAATAAATGCTTTTCCAATAATAAGGGTTTCCACAACTTCTCGTTGTACCCCTTTTATTTTGATAAAACAAGCATGTTATCCCCCTCGCGGGTTTTATAAAACAAGTAAACATGTCAAAGCGAGGCTATAGAGTCACCTTGGTACGATAGTAGTAATGTGACGATCGCCGACGATATGTGATGCCCGTTAAACATGAAGACCGCAACCTACGAAATAAGGCGCGTTCGTTAATAAACGACTCAAGTATAAATAATACTTAAATAATACGAAACTCAATTTAATATAACCATAAGAATCCCGAAAAATTAATAATATAAGTGTACTTCTATACCCTTTTATTCAACACTATTCTTTTAAACACTTGCACTCTCGACATTGACCCGTCATAAGACGCCAAGTCAACGCAAGTCAAACCATCATTTTACTTCCCTCGGACCAGTAACTAAGTCATTTATATAATGACTTAACACTTGAGTAAGTCACCATGTCCAATAGTGAATACTCAACTCACGCCATACAAGTATTGAACTACGTGTCCAAAATACCAATCAGCATGTACACTCCAAATGTACACACCAATCTAACCTATCTAGACTTGTCCGATTTCGACGAAACTTGGTGAAAAACTCACACATAATATGAGTAAGACTCAGTTTAAGTTTCATTCAAAAATATTACTTCTAAGACCTTCTGCCCGTCACACCTTCGTGTTATAAAATACGGACAGTTTTACGCCTTTGACTTGTAAAACCATTTTGACTTATCTAAACAATTCCGTTTGCAAAACCGACATTCGGGTTTGAAAATAGACTCATGACCTGGGGTTTAGCAACTTACAACAGTCTTTAAACATTTTTAAAACTCATTCTATAGTCCCCGATATTCGATCCAAATATCGACAACAATTTTCGGATTGTGCCGATACTCGTCTCCCAGTACACGAATACTAAAACTAGCATAACTTTTCGATCGTAATGAGTTAGAAGCTCATTCAAGTGGCAAAACGAGCTTCTTGAAGATTACTACAATAATATCACATCATCCCATTTCATACTCAGACCTAAGACTTTCAAAAATACCCTTTTACCTACTGGTCTAAAATGACTAGTTAAAACTATTACCAAATCAATATTTCAACACATTCCAACAATTTCTATACTCCTAATATCATTCTAATATCATCCTAACACATCCATCTAACTCCTAACACCCTAAAATGATCATCCAAAAATTAACCCACTCAAAATAAATAACATGCAACAACATCCCACTATGAATATAATAATATTAACACATGTTTCACCATAAAAATGGATCAAACAACATGTTCTTCATCAAAAATTTAAAAGAACAAATTAGTGGATGCATGTTGGAAAAATTTATACCAAATTGAAGCTTGTTTAATTTTCAAGATGAGTCTTCTTTTAGATTTGCTTGATTCAAAGTAGAAATCAAAAAAAATTGATGGACTTGATGGGGAGGGTGGACGGCCAAAATGGAAGAAAAGAGAGAGAGAGATTGATGTTTTTTTTGTTAAATGAATTGTTTATTAAAATTTAGTTAGTGGAATTTTAATATATAGTGGGCTAGTGGGGTAGATTTTGCCAATTTGCATAGTTTTGGTCCCAAAATGAAATTAAATAGTTTACAAGGTAGAAAATGTAAATTGTAAATTTTGAAAAATATTTACGGGGCTCGGGTTTTGTAAAAAAAATACTTTTCGAAAGTTAAAACGCTTGAAAATATAATAGCAAAGCTTCGACACGACTTAAAACGCAATTAAATCGAAAACGTCGAAAATATAAAATATCGAGACAATCGATAATAGAACGTACATTTTTGGGCATTCGTCAGTATCGCGACCACTAATAGTTCTCGTCATTCGTTAAAACGTAGAACACGAGAAATAAAGATTAAATATAATAAAAACCATTTTTATGATTATTTGAGAATATAATATCGATACCTAACATATTCCTTGTCGGTTTTCATCTAATCGACATTCTTACGCTAGTTTCAAGTCATAACCTTCTCGGTTAGTCGATAAATTTTAAATTCTCATTAAAGTAAACACGTAATACGTAATAGTCGAGATTAAAATAACGACCTGAAATTGACGGGTTGTCACGAGATCATGTTGTATCACTACTCAAACCTCTTCACCACCTTCACCAAATCCCTTTTCCAACATCATTTCACCTCACCGAGAAGAGATGCCACAAAACCTTGGTACATTACTACAACATACAAGGTCTCCTATCACACCACCACCAACTAAGACTCCAATTGCTACCACTCCACCTCCTGCACCAAATCATCCACCAATAATTATCTCCACAACTCCTAGAGCCACCACACTTCAACCAATGAAATTTTTTGCAACACCTCCAACCTCTCCTAATCCATATTTGGAAGAAGACGAGGATTCTCCACCACGATCTCCTGCACCTATGTTTTCCCATCATTCACCATATACCTTTGTTCACTTGTCCCAAACACCCTTTTCTCAATATCTTCAACCTATTTATGGTCTTTCTCTACCATCAAGGGACTTTCCCTATATCCCTTCCTTTATAGCGGTGAATGAATCCATTTGGTATGGATTATCACCTACAGAACCCTCATCTCCATACACTCACTCACCTTGTTCACCAACAAGCATTCTTCCACCAGCTCAACAAAGGCAAGAACGTCTAGATGAGCTCAATCACCTATATGATGAGACTGCATTTATACATAGTCTCATCGTCCAAATCTGGCTTAAAATATATAAAAATGTTACAAAATACCGAAAAATATGCTTGTATTTGTTCATTGTGTATTTTAGGTACGGATATCATGAAATCAACAAAAGATCAAAAGATTCAAGCAAAAAAGAACACGGGAAATGAAGCCGCACAAAGAACCGGACCCGAATGTTGAATTTACAAAAGAGACCTTGAAGAATTTAAGATGTACAAGTTTGGTCCCCAAAGTATCTAAACTTGTCAAGAATGCCCCTGAAGATTCAATAAGTATTGCAAATATAGTCTTTATACTTGATCATTTCAACCATAAGGACTAAGTTTGCTAAGAAGTGAAAGTTGTTAACAAAGGGACTTAGCTGTTTGAAGTTTACAAAAAAGACAAGGACGAACCTTTTGCATTTTCTCAAAGTTTAACCTTAAAAACATGGGAAACAATTTCTAATCACCCAATTTGAATTAAGCACAACTTTTTACACTCCATAAACCCTAATCCTCCCCAGCTTTGATTGAACTCACAACAAAGGGGTTTTGTTACAACAAAGGGGTTATGTTGATTGCTGACTCGACATCTCATACAACAATCCCACGTGGCCTTTTCACCTCCAGCTCATCAACTGGACCCCCCACATCACAAGATACCCAACGTCATTGTCATTTTTCTGAATGACTTGACCAAATCAATGGCTAATACGCTTTTATTGCTCCCCACAACAACAATAGAAGGTTGAGATCATTTCCAAGCCTGCTATCATCACATGGGTTGATAGATTTCACAAGAACCAAGTTTAAGAACATCATCCACAAAGCATCTTCAATATTCTTCAAAAGGACATACTAGGGAGTTCATATACGATTTAGGGTTTCATTGTAACCTCATTGAAGTAGTACAAAATCATAGAATATTAGTTAGTTATTTTTTTCCAAATTTTATCTTTCAATCTTCTATGTAACTTTAGGGAATTTTGAATTGAATAAAATTTGTGTTCCCCATTTAGTCAAAAGTGTCTCTTTCAAATTTCTGCACTTTATTATTTTATGCACTTTTTTAAATCCTGTTTTTATCAAAAGAGTTTTTCAAAGGAATTTGTTAAAGCTTATTTTGAGACCCACAAGGTTATAAGCTAACTGATGCACTTATATTTACAATATAGGTTCATGAGTGTAGGTTATAAGCTTGTGTTAGATTTCTGTCCAATTTAATTATCTCCTTTAATTTTTTTGTCCATTTGAAAAGCTTTCAAGAAATTGAGTCTTTTTAAAGATCCATTAAGTAATAAGCAGCTTATGAACTTACTTGACAAATAAGTTTATTAAGTTTGTCTTATTGGTTAATGTTATATACTCTGTCCCTTTAAATTTCATTGCAAAAGTTTTTATTAAGACTGTTTCTCAAAAGTCCAAGTTTATTGGTTTTCATTTTACTTACTATAGCAAAAGCCTCTTTACAAGCTTATCTGACAAATAAGCTTGTAAAGAAGCTTATGTTATTTTAATATGTCTATTTACTATCTATTTTAGGAATCTCATCGAGAAAGAAGTTATTCCATTCCAAGTTTGTATGTTCTGTTGTAGAAGATCAGTTGAATTAGCTGTGGTTTTAAATAAGCTCAAAAGGTGTAAGGATCAACTTATAGCAAGTTTAGTTGGTTTGGACTTGTAAATCAACTCAATGTAAGTTAGATTCATTCTTTTCACTCTTTTAACTTCATAACTCTTTTCTTATATGCTAGCTTATTTGTTGGAAATACGTTTTACGTATTAAGAAGGATCGGTCACTCCAACGATAGTCCATGTAATAGCTCGTAGTTTAGTTAACTTTCTTTATTTATCAAATAAGAACAAGCCTAGCCTTTAACATGTGTAGGCCGGCCTAAATGTAAGCCCAAGCCCATGACAAGGGCTTGGGTATATAAACCCTCTCCTTTGTTGGAGAGGGTGTGTGGTTATTCATTTTTCACATAGTAAACATTGGTTTTCTCTCTCTAGAAGTGTGTGTAATCCACCATCTCTCTATCTCTTTCTCTCTCTAAAAACATAAGCAAGATTTACATTTCTACAAATGGTATCAAGAGCTTGGGATGAAATATAGGTTTGTTTTAGTGTTGCGTATGTTTTTTATAAACATTTCGTAAGTTGTTGAGTGTTTCTTGCCGAATCATCAATTTTTTTTATTTTTTTGTGTTTGATCGTGATTTCTAGTAGTATAACTTAGTTAATCGTGTTATAGTGTTTTTTGGTATCTTGGTTTTGGTTAGAACACAATCTTTCTTGGATCAAAAGTTCAAAAAGTTCTTGTTTTTCTTCATTCCGAATTTCAAGCAACCATCATCATCAGAAAGTACACCTAAAAAGGGGTTTCCATCGCAATAACAATCACCATCGGAAAGTGACTGGTTCTACTTTGCGATACTTGGATTTCGATACTTATTCCGATCTGGACATTCTGATCGATCTTTGCGATCTGGGATTCCGACGGTTATAAGGAAGTTTTAAGTCGTTACTCTGCCTAAATTTTGTCAGCTATATTCCGATCTGAATCATTTCGACAACACTTTGCAATCTGAGCATTTCGACAGTACTTTGCAATCAGAACATTCCGATAGCACTTTGCGATCAAGGCATTTCGATACCAACAACATTTCCACAGGGTTATATTACGATCTGGACATTCCGATAGTGACATTCCGATCTAGACATTCAGATAGTGTGACATTTCGATCTGAACTTTCCGATAGTGACATTCCGATCTGGCATTCTGATCTAGACATTCCGACAATCCAAAAATTATTCGTTAAAAAATTTCGAACTCGTGTGTAATTTTGACTTGGAATTTTTGGTTTATCGAGAACATATTTTAGGGGATTTTAACTCACAACAACACAAAAATACTTAACCTTATTTCATTGTTCGATCAACTTTCTAAATCTTAACTTATTGAAATGGAGTACACATCTCTTACGGATAAGTCCATCCTCTCGGGTACGGATAATCGTCCACCAATGTTGGAGAAGTCTATGTACGAGGATTGGACTTCCCGAATGGAACTTTACATGTTGAACAAAGAGAATGGACATCTCATTTGGGCATCGGTGCTCAATGGACCATTAGATTATGGTACAGTGACGGAAGGTACGACTACTCGTCCTCGCACAACGGTTGAGTTGGCTGGAGATATGAAGATTCAAGACAAATGTGATAAGTATGCTACAAACATCATTCTCCAAGCCCTTCCTCCAGATGTCTACAAACTAGTCAGCAAACATAAAGTTGCCAAAGAGTTATGGGAAAGAATTCGGGTTCTAATGCAAGGTACCTCGTTAACTAAACAAGAACGAGAGTGTAAGCTTTATGATACTTTTGATAAGTTTGCCTATGTGCCAGGGGAGACTCTCAATGATTACTATCTGAGATTTACCCTATTGTTGAATGAGCTTAATATCTATGGCATGGCAATTCCTACCTTTCAATTGAACACCAAGTATTTGAACACTCTTCCTCTAGAATGGAAAAAATACGTGACGGATGTTAAATTGGCTAAGGACTTGCATAACACCAATGTGGATCAACTTCAAGCTTTTCTTCAACAACACAAATGCCATGTGATCGAGGTTCGGTTGTCTACACCTCAAGTTCATGAACCACTTACAATGTATGCTTCTCAACAAAACATGGCTTATACTTATCAGCAACCATCATACTTGCAGCAGACACCACCACACAACTATCAGCAACCACAGCAACCATCTTATCAACCACCAATGATGCCACAACAATCATATTAACAAAGTGTTCATCAACAATCTTTTCCACAGCAACCACCATATCAGACATCATCATCACAAGCCAACACTTCTCCAATGGGCTATACTCCTCAGCAAGGATATTTTCCAATAGAAGCACAACCAACACAAGCTTTCTACTCTAATGAACTTCCACCAATCCAAGCACGAGTCTTTACTCCAAATGATACGCCAGCTTATGTACTAAACCATTTCACCGCCTACTTGTCAAAACTTGTTGCAACTAGAGGATTTCCACCAACAAACAATAAGCTCCGCACCACTTCAAATCCTCGACAACAAGCTACTGTTCAAGATGGTCAAGTAACAATGCAACCTATTCAGGGAAGGAAAAATTCATATGGACCTCATACAAAGACAGTGAATGCTAAAGCTGTGAATTCACAAGCTAGTGGAAATGGGAGTCCTATTGGTCCTAGAAAGGTTGTGACTTGCTACAATTGCCGAGGACAAGGTCATATGGCTAGGGAATGCACTCAGCCGAAAAGGAGAAGGGATGATGCATGGTTTCGTGAGAAGATGTATTTGGTTGATGCTCAGTCTAAGGGGAAGATTTTAGATTCAGAGGAGTTAGCATTTCTTGCAGATCCAGGGGCAGCAGATACTGAAGTCATTGCAGTGGTTTCTACTTCTAATGCAGCTTATCAAGCAGATGACCTTGACGCATATGATTCTGATTGTGATGACATTCACTCTGCCCAAGCTGCTCTCGTTGCTAATCTCTCTCACTACGGTTCTGATGTCGTCAGTGAGGTACCAACCACATCTAATAATATTTATGATAACCAACATCAAGTTGGGCATGAAAATGACAACCTCGAACAACATTGGGGGACTAGTAACTCAAATGATGTGGTACCCAATTCTACACATTTGAGTGAACCTCAACCAAATGCTACGACGGGTATGGAATCTTATGCTCAACCTGATTTGGTCATGGTGCCTAAACATATTATTGATCAAATGCATATGGCCCTCAGACAATCCGTAGATACGAATTCCACCCTAACTGTTGAGCTTGCATTGCATAAAGAAAAGGTCAAAACTTTTGAAATGGTCCCTCGAGCAGAGAAAATAACATGTTCTGAATTTGACCAATTTCGTTTTGAAAAGATTGAACACTTGAAAGAAATAGAATCATTAAAACTAATCTTTCCAATGAATTAAAAGCAAAAGAGTCGGTTGTCAATGATTTTCAGAAACTTAAAATGGATTTCGAAACTCTCGAGTCTAAAAAGTTTGAATCGGAAATTAATGCCACCAAACTTCTTAAATTCAAAGAACAACAACTTTTAAAACAATACGCTTCCACAGAAAAGGTTCATCTTTTAACTAAATCATTTAAAGAACTCGAACTTAAGCGTCTTCAAGATTTACCACCTAATCCCGGTTATGCAAAACAAGCTCAGGAATATATTCCCGGTCTTTATGATATGACCATAATTGGCAAATCGAAGGAAGCACCTTTTGTTCGTAGTACTGAGGAGACACAATCACTTGCGGATGAAACTCATTCTAAAATGCTTTCAAAATTCCATACAATTGATTATGATCAACATAACAAAGATCAATTTTCGAAAAAGACACGCATTCGCTTACAAAAGGAATTAGCAGAATTGACAGTTCTTGTGCCCCAAAGTTTGTCAAATGAAAACCTTCCTAGTACGTCTCCTACACTTGTCAAAACGGATTTAACAAAGTTAATTCCACCGGTAAGCAAGGCGTCCGTTAACTTAAATGCGGTACACCAACACTTAGCCGATTTTGAAAAGGTCATTTTGGAACGTACAACGGCCTCGTCCATAACGGAAGGTGAATGGAACTTTGAGCACACTAGAGCTGCGTTTCGAGACGAAATTGTTCCGTTTGTAGACAATGTAAAAGCTTGTCTTAGTAATCTTGATCAAGATTTGCTTTTGGAAATAGAAGAAGTTAGACGTGTTTTCAATGAAATGGAAGACGCTTATGAAACAGTTTACTTGAAATAGAACAGGTTTCACGCCAAAATGATCAGCTTCGGAAGCAAGTGATGTCTCATGATATAGTTTCCGTCCGTGTGAATAAAAGTGTTGATAATGATTCTATTGTGTATAATGTTGAATCTGTGGATAATGTTGTAGATAGTACTTGTCACAAATCTGACGCTGAATTTTTAAAGCTTCAAGATTCATATTCTTCGCTTTCAAAACGTTTTGATGAGATTCAAACACATTGTATTTCGCTTGAATGCAAGCAACAATTTATTCAAGAAATCTTTGAAACGTCATTCGAAGGTGTTAATATCGATGATGCAAACTTTGAAAAGAATTTTCGGTTGGATTTACAATCAAAACAGCGTTAGCCAAGTGACAAGGTTGCTCAATCTTTTCCGATAGACATAGAGAAATCTAAGGAGCTTAACTGTGTGAACATACTTGAGGCCACTAAGAATTTTAAACTTGATCTAGATAATCGAGTTTCCAAGATTTTGTCCAAAGTTGATAACTTAAAACAGAAAAATACACGACTCTTCGATTCAGTAAAGCCCGCATGTGTTGATACCACTACACAGAATCAATCATTGATTGAACAATTGAATCGAAAGTCGGTGGAAATATCTGATTTGAGGGAACAAATTTGTGATAAGAATCTGGTCTTGGCTGAATTAAAGGAAACACTTCGTACTCTAAAAGGTAAGAATGTTGTGGATAACGCAGCCACTGTCTCAGCATCGTCCTCTAGTGCAATCAAAAGGAACCTTATAGCCGTCACACCATTTAATAAGGGCCCTAGGACTAAACCATCTCAAACTTTGGTCACTAAAGATAAGGCGGAATCAAAACCAGCTTCTAATATTCCCGTGTTACCTTCTACAGGAGTAAGCACCACTACTAAGGCTCAAAGATCTAAGCTTAAGTGAAACAAGAAGAATGATAGGATCTTGCCCTCATCTAGTAGTCAAGTGAAGAAGAAAGTAGAAGCCCATCCTAGGAATGTTATTTTTGTTTTGAATAAAAAGAATCATGTAGCTAAACCTAAAGGCTCTGTGGTTGTGCAGCGTTTTAAGCCTAGTGTGAATTCTAATTTGAAATGTTGGAATTGCAATGAATGTATGTTTTCTAGTCGTCATCATTCTTGCCTTATTGACCATGTGAATGAGATGCATGCCCGGAAAAATGGATTAGAATGGAAACCGACTGGGAAAGTGTTAACCCAAGTTGGTTGGATGTGGCGCCCCACTGGTAGAACTTTCACTATAGTAGGAAATATGTGCCCTTTAACTAGGATCACTCCCACTGAAGTGAAGAAAGCGTATCCTTTAACTAGGAACACTAACACTACTGTAGGAACCAAGTGCCCTTTAAATAGGTCTACTCCCACTGTAGTGCCCGCGAATAATCCAAAACCTAAGAAAGTTGGAACAGTAAAACCTGTTAGTGCTAAAACTCACATTAGAAAATGCAGGAAATCTAAGGGTCTCAAAAATGTTAGCAATTCTGATAATTCTATATCTGTATCTGCTAACACTCCGGAACCAATAGTTTCCAATGCATTGTCTATTGTTGTTATTGAAAATAGGTGGTCCAAATTGTTCTCTGGTATTTGGACTCTGGTTGCTCCAAGCATATGACCGGTGATCGCTCTCAGCTTAGAAATTTCGTCAGCAAGTTTCTTGGTACGGTTCGATTTGGAAATGATCATATTGCAAAGATAATGGGTTACGGTGAATATAATATTGGGAATGTTATAATTTCAAGAGTGTATTACGTCGAAGGTCTTGGTCACAACTTATTTTCTGTGGGACAATTTTGTGATGCAAACCTAGAAGTTGCTTTTCGAGAGCATACCTGCTTCATCGTAATTTGGAAGGGGTTGATTTATTAAAAGGTACTCGAGGGAATAATTTGTATACTTTGTCTCTACAAGACATGATGGCCGCTTCTCCCGTCTGTCTTCTCTCCACAGCATCAAAGACTAAGTCATGGTTATGGCATCGACGGTTATCTCATCTTAACTTTGACGCTATTAATCACTTGGCGAAAAACGAACTTGTTCGTGGTCTTCCTAAACTATCATTTCACAAGGATCATTTGTGTTCCGCGTGTACAATGGGGAAAAGCACTAAGAAGTCATATAAACCCAAGACTGAAGACACCAACCAAGAGAAACTTTATCTTTTGCATATGGATCTTTGTGGGCCAATGCGTGTTGAAAGTGTTAGTGGCAAAAAGTACATCCTCGTCATTGTCGATGATTACTCTCGGTTTACATGGGTGAAATTTCTTAAAGCAAAAAATGAGGCACCTAAATTCATCATCGGATTTCTGAAGATGATTCAATTGCGTCTCAACACTACTGTCCGACGCATTCGTACAGATAATGGAACCGAATTTGTGAATCAAATTTTACGTGACTATTATGAAGAAGTTGACATTTCTCATGAAACATTCGTTGCTCGCACTCCACAACAAAACGGTGTCGTTGAAAGGCGAAATCACACACTTATGGAAACTGTTCGAACGATGTTAATTTACGCAAAGGCTCCATTGTTTTTATGGGCAGAAGCAGTATCTACAGCAGTGTACACCCAAAACCGGTCACTAATTCGTAAACGCCATGGTAAAACACCTTATGAGCTTCTCCATGGAAAAGTACCAGATTTATCATATCTTCATGTATTTGGTTCTCTTTGCTATCCAAATAATGATCGTGACAATTTGGGAAAACTTCAACCAAAGGCTGATATTGGTATTTTCATTGGTTACGCCCCCGCAAAGAAGGCATACCGAATCTACAACCGTAACTCTCGCAAGATCCTCGAAACTATGAATGTTGATTTTGATGAGATGACAGCAATGGCTTCTGAGCAAAGCAGCTCTGAACCCGCACTTCATGTAATGGGACCCAGTAACATTAGTTTTGGTCTTGTCCCAAACAACCCTACTTCATCATCATTTACACCACCTTCTAGGACTGAATGGGATACGTTGTTTCAACAGTTCTTTGATGAATTATTTACTCCTCCAAGTATTGTTGCTCCAGAACCTGAGGTAATAGCTCCGGTAACCGAAGTTGTCGCTCCTGCAACCGAAGCACAATCAGATACGTCTGCACCTACAATTGGTCAAGATATACCATCAACGAGTAATTCTCAACCAACGCCCGAACCAACTACCCATTTCATGCCTGTTGATGATGAAGAGGATGATGATGATCATGACTTGGAATTCTCTCAAATGCGTGAACTTTCATTCTTTGGTGTACCAATTCCCGACCCTAATCAAGCCGGGTCGTCCACCTCAGAGGAAGCTCCTTCTACAGTCTACTCCAATCCACGAATTCGTGAACATGACAGCAAGTGGACAAAGGATCATCATATAGATTCTATTATTGGTGACCCTAATCGTCCGGTATCCACACGAAGTCAGTTACAAGAAAGTGCAATGTTTTGTCACTTTGATGCTTTTCTCACTGAAGTTGAACCTAAGACATGGCAACAAGCTTTCACTGAATCATGTTGGATAGAAGCTATGCAAGAAGAACTTAATGAATTTATACGTCTTGAAGTATGGGAACTTGTCCCATGCCCGGATCAAGTACAGTTACTCACTTTGAAATGGGTTTACAAGGTGAAACTCGATGAGTTAGGCGGAATATTGAAGAACAAAGCTCGACTAGTAGCTCGTGGATACAAGCAATTATTGGGCATCGACTTTATGGAATCCTTTGCACCTGTTGCCCGTTTGGAAGCTATTTGACTATTCCTCGCTTATGCAGCCCATATGAATATGATTGTCTATCAGATGGATGTGAAGACGGCATTTCTTAATGGTGAACTCAAGGAAGAGGTCTATGTTCAACAACCGGATGGTTTTGTGAATCCTAATTATCCTAATCATGTGTACAAGCTTAAGAAGGCTCTCTATGGGTTGAAGCAAGCTCCTCGCGCATGGTATGATCTTTTGTCACAATTCCTCATTACGTAAAGCTTCGCTAAAGGCAAGGTGGATCCCACGCTGTTCATTCAGAAACAAGGTAAAGATATGATTATGGCACAAATATATGTTGATGATATTATATTTGCAGCCTCGACCCAAACCTTATCGGATGAGTTTGGGACACTCATGTCTTCCAAGTTTAAGATGTCAATGATGGTCAAGGTATCATTCTTCTTAGGTCTTCAGATATCTCAGAGTCCCATAGGCATCTTTATCAATCAATCCAAGTATGCCCTTAAATCGCTTAAGAAGTATAAGATGGAATCTTGCGACCCCGTGGATACTCCAATGGTGGAACGAACTAAGCTTGATGCAGATCCACATGGAGTTGCCGTTGATCCGACACTTTATCATGGAATGATCGGTACTCTTCTGTATATCACAGCTAGTCGATCTGATCTTCAATTTGCTATATGTATGTGTGCTAGGTATCAAACTCGACCTACTGAGTTACATTTGGCTACTGTGAAACGGATCTTTCGATATCTTAAAGGAACCATTAATCGGGGACTTTGGTATTCGAAGGAATCTTCGATTGCACTAATGGCATATGCAGATGCGGATCACGCGGGTTGTCAAGATACAAGGCGTAGCACGAGTGGAACTTTGCAACTACTAGGAGATCGACTAATCAGTTGGGCATCGAAAAGGCAGAAAAGCGCTGCAATTTCAAGTACAGAAGCAGAATGCATAGCTATGTCCGGTTGCTGTGATCAAACTCTTTGGATGAGATCGCAATTAACCGAATATGGTCTAGGTTTCAACAAAATTCTGATGTACTGTGACAACAAGAGTGCAATTGCCTTATGCTGCAACAATGTTCAATTATCCCGGTCGAAGCATATTGACATTCGCTACCATTTCATCAAGGCGCAAGTGGAAAATGGAGTAATCGAGCTCTACTTTGTCCGATCTGAGTATCAATTGGCGGATATTTTCACGAAGGCTTTAGATCGCGCTCGAATTGAATTTTTGGCCGACAAGCTAGGAATGTGAACCTTCCCGCTTGAGACTCTTAAGGAATTGGCAGATGAAGCGAAAGAATAGTGATGGTAAACTATTTTCCGTATCCTTGGTGGTCATCTGTATATATTGTTTATATTCTTATCCACAAAAGAAAATTACAAAAATATAAAACCATATAAAAATCATAAAAATCCAAAAATATTTTTACTTTATTTTTTCAAAGACATGTCTTTTGGTACGATAATATTTACGGCCTTAGAAATGTTGATTAATATCGACACGGCGCCATAAATAGAGTTTGTACAAAAGTTGTAAATATTTCATAAAACATGCCCTTATGGCTTGTAGTTATTTCAGACTGCAACCCGGTTTTCACATTAAAGTCAAGTATTTCTTATGAAAGCTTTGGCTCACAACGGGAATTAATTTTCTCGGGCAAGGTTTACTTTATAACCTTGTAAGGGATCAAGTTTACTTTATAACTTGGTCTAACACAAATCTATGTACGCATCAGTGCATTTATTTGTTAAAACAAGAGAAGTCTTGTTTTTATGAAGCTATCATCTCTACAACCATAGCAATCTACAATTGGTATCTACACCCTCGACGATGCGACTACTCAACCAACGACTACAGCTCTTTCAATAGAACACGGGTCAACAATTGAGGGGGAGCAACTGTCAAGCATTCAGAATATTCGATGCCGAACGTGCCAAGTTCACAAGTTGGTGTCAAGACTACAATACCAATCGTACATGTGGTGTCAAGAGATGACTTCAGACGTGACGAGGAGACCAACATATGCTGACAAGAACCATTTGATCTTATCATATGATGTTCTCATCAATCAGGTCCAACCTTGTCAATTCATTTCTAATATGGTGAATACGTGATCATGTTACAAATCGGTATCATATCTCATACGTTTGATATCATGAAGATAAAACGGACTTGCATTTTCTTCCCAAAACCTTTGTTAAAACTTCATTTAATCAATTGATATTAAAAACATCGATTGGGTTATATTTTTAATATGGGGAGAAAATGTGATTTAATATGGGAAATTATCAAAAATGGTTTGACTTAACGTGATGGCTCATCCCGACATACGTGAAATGTTTTCGAATATCGTGGCATATGTTAAGGGGGAGCAAAACGGATTTTCATATCAAAATGGATTTTCATGGTGACATATACTTACCCAAAACCCATTTATTTCACGACGATGAAGATTGTGGTGACATAAGGATGGTAGGATAGGTTAAGTCCTATGATTCTTCCAGAACGGAGGAATCTTCCCAAGGACATTACATAGCTAGAAATAGTAGTCCTTAGGAAAGTTGGAGAAAGATTGTGAACGCAGCTGAATGCCGACCAAGTACTTAAGCTAGCACTGGAACAATCACAACAAGGTGCTAGTTATGACGTATTGGTAAGCATTGAAGGGGTTGAAGAATGAAAAAGAATTGTAAAGATAAAGGGTGTAAAGAAAGAAGCCCTCCTTACAACTTTAGGCAGAAACCGGGTCAATACATATGCTATTGAGATCATTTTAATGATTCTTGATATTGAAGACAGACATCATGGACCCAGTGATGCAATGCACAACCCATCCCAGCTAACTCAGATATCTCTCAAAAGGTATTTGTTTTAATCACACGGAGACAACACGTTATCTATCGATTTATTCACTACGAATAAATTGGTATTGAAAAGGTGGCACTCCTCTCCAGCCTCCGATCAATAAAATCTAAAATGCACGATCGAGTCTAGAGCCATTTGAGATCATCAAATATCTCATTAGGACACACTTTCATAATTCCTTGCTTCTTCACACACTGTGAAAAGTAAGAAAGATCTTAAGAGTCCTACGCAAAATCGTCATGATCTTGCCTGAACATCCGAGTAATACGAAAGTATTTACAATGAAGATGGAAATCCTTCTTGAGAGAATATAAAAAAGCTCATGGTAGGTGACTTGTGCGATTCTTTATGAATCAAGCTTGTGATAACTAGAAAGCAACAGTGGTTTAACTCTTAACTGAACTTAAACACGTTCCAGGCCTCTACGTAATATCTTAGTGATCTTGCCAGAACACTCAGAGTGATACCTTAGTGTTCACGGTGATGAGTGGAAATCCTTCTAGTGTTAACCTCAAACAGCACTAGGTAGGTAACTTGCAAGATTCTATACGAATCAAGCTCGTGACAACTTGAAAGCAACGATGGTGCGGTTCTTAATTGAATTTCACTTGTTCCAGGAACATGAATTGACGACTTCAAATCATGCGGATATTATTATCCAAATGATTCACTCTTTATGTTCGCATTCAGCTTTGGACAGTCGAATAAAGAGAACGGGTTTACCCGCGAAATCCTGTCAGGAAGTTACTTAATTGAAACTATCCGTCACGGGTACGATATCTAATATCGTCCAACGGTCTTCACCGACCGGAGGTAAAATGCTACCGATTTAGAATGAAATGTTCAAAGCCATTTCGTTCGTGTTTACTTATGTTGCGGCATTTGAAGACGGTGGCGTTGCGGAATCCAAGAAGAAGTCGTCCCCGCATGCTTATACTTTATGCACTTAATATCTCATCTAATTCAAGAAAGCCTAAAAGTTAAGTCTTCCGCTGTATCGAACTATGAAGCTTTCAAGAACTACGAAGGTATAAGTATGTGGGACATGGCGTCACGAAGAGGCGAAGATCACAAGTAATGGATGCACGAGATCAAGGCAAGAGATTAATTCTCAAGATTGATATCAAAGATCATATCAACATGTTCACCAGAAAAGAAAAAAAAAGAACGACGAAGACTACGAGCTCAAGACAAGCATAGTATGCTAGGTTTATTTAATTATTGTAACTTGGGTAATGCCCTTGTTTGGAGTGACCTCCCTTAGGGGGAGATTGTTGGAAATAGTTTTTACGTATTAAGAAGGATCGGTCACTCCAGCGATAGTCCATGTAATAGCTCGTAGTTTAGTTAACTTTCTTTATTTATCAAACAAGAACAAGCCTAGCCTACAACATGTGTAGGCCGACCCAAATGTAATCCCAAGCCCATGATGATTTTCGAAATCAACTAATAATAGGTTTTAGTTTTAAGGTGGTGTGTTGTTTTAGTGTTTTTACACTCTATTCGGGTGTTATTTTAAACCTTCAAAGTTTCACAAGCCAAAATATTGCAGAGCTCAAAATCTATTGTGCCATTTTTCTAATTTTTTTCGAAGTTTTTTTTTTGTTAATCTAGGGACTTTTTTAGAGTCTTAAAGTTTGAATTTTGGCTTGAATTTTGGCCCTAAGATAGTTTATAGTATAGATTTGATCTGTTTTTACTTAATTATCTATTACAGCTCATTTTAACAATCGGATCAAACTCAAAAGTGGCCAAAAGGCCACTGTTTGTACCTTTTTTTCTCTGCATTTGTGTATTTTATTATTTGATTATAGTGATTTTGGTGAATTGGTGTTTGTTTTTTTGTGTTATTGCATTTGTTAGTGACTCCCTACAATTCACTGGTTTTAGGGTGCCTCTTGTGCCCAAAAACGCCAATAAACAAGCTCTAAACAAGTCAACTAGCCAAATTCGTTCACAATGTCACAGTGAGTGAAATAAGGATTAGCGACAGATTAGTTTTTTGGTGTCACATATAGTATGGGAGGAAGGAGACTTAGCATTAGTGACAGATTTGTGACCCTTTTAAGGTCCAATATTGTTTTGGGAGGGAGGAGGACTAGTGTATATATATAAAAAAGGAGCTAGGATTTTTTAATATCATTTAATATTTTTTTATTATTTAATTAGTTATTAATCGTATTTAATTCATAAACAATATAAAAAAGTCAAAAAATATAATTCTTTTTTTCAAAATTTTTTTTTACCAATTAGGACTTAGGAAAAATAAATTTTCATTTTTAGGTTTTAAATTTGGTATTTTGCTTAAATATCGCGTTTGTACTTTCGTTATTTAATTTATTATGCTTAGTTTAATTTTAAGACGTCTTCGTTTTTACTTTTCCTTTTAAAGTTTATAATAAGTGTGAAAACACTTATCCTTTTACCACTTAATTGTAATATTAACCAAGCCAAAACGTGTATTTTATGTCGTAAATGTCGGAATTATGCGTGGTTTGTGTTTTTGTTGTGATTTAGGATCAAAATGTTAAAAGGGAAGAAAACACGGGCTTTCACAGGCTTTTATCGAAGAAAAAGACAAAAGACGAAGTCAAAAGATCAAGAGTGCAAAAAGAACGGAAGTCCAAGGCCTATTCTAAAGATTTATCGAAGAACAAGTCTGTAGGATTGTAAATCTTGCTTATGTTTTAGAGAGAGAAAGAGATAGATAGATGGTGGATTTCACACAAACTTAGAGAGAGAAAGAAATGTTTACTATGTGAAAAATATGAAACCACACCACCCTCTCCTTCAAAGGAGAGGGTTTATATACCCAAGCCCTTGTCATGGGCTTGGGCTTACATTTGGGCCGGCCTACACATGTTGTAGGCTAGGCTTGTTCTTGTTAAATAAATAAAGAAAGTTAACTAAACTACGAGCTATTACATGGACTATTAAAGGAGTGACCGATCGTTCTTAATACGTAAAACGTATTTCCAACAATCTCCCCCTAAGGGAGGTCACTCCAAACAAGGGCGTCACCCGAGTTACAATAATAAAATAAACCTAGCATACTATGCTTGTCTTGAGCTCGTAGCCTTCATCTTTCTTTTTCTTTTTCTTTTCTGGTGAACATGCTGATGTGATCTTTGATATCAATCTTGAGCATTAATCTCTTGCCTTGATCTCGTGCATCCATCACTTGTGATCTTCGCCTCTTCGTGACCTCACGTCCCACATACTTATGCCTTAGTAATTCTTGAAAGCTTCAGAGTTCGATACAGCGGAAGACTTAACTTTTAGGCTTTCTTGAATTAGATGAGGTATTAAGAGCATAAAGTATAAGCATGCGGGGACGACTTCTTCTCGGATTCCGCAACGCCACCGTCTTCAAATGCCGCAACATAAGTAGACACGAACGAAATGGCTTTGAACATTTCATTCTAAATCGGTAGCATTTTACCTCCAGTCGGTGAAGACCGTTGGACGATATTAGATATCGTACCCGTGACGGATAGTTTCAATTAAGTAACTTCCTGACAGGATTTCGCGGGTAAACCCGTTCTCTTTATTCGACCGTCCAAAACTGACTGTGAACATAAAGAGTGAATCATTTGGATAAAGATATCCGCATGATTTGAAGCCGTCAATTCATGTTCCTGGAACAAGTGAAATTCAATTAAGAACCGCACCATCGTTGCTTTCCAGTTGTCACGAGCTTGATTCGTATAGAATCTTGCAAGTTACCTACCAAGTGCTGTTTGAGGTTAACACTAGAAGGATTTCCACTCATCACTGTGAACACTAAGGTATCACTCTGAGTGTTCTGGCAAGATCACTAAGATATTGCGTAGAGGCCTGGAACGTGTTTAAATTCAGTTAAGAATTAAACAGCTGTTGCTTTCCAGTTATCACAAGTTTGATTCATAAAGAATCGCACAAGTCACCTACCATGAGCTTTTTGATGTTCGCTCAAGAAGGAATTCCATCTTCATTGTAGATACTTTCATATTACTCGGATGTTCAGGCAAGATCATGAAGATTTTGCGTAGGACTCTTAAAATCTTTCTTACTTTTCACAGTGTGTGAAGAAGCAAGGAAATATGAAAGTGTGTCCTAATGAGATATTTGATGATCTCAAATGGCTCTAGACTCGATCGTGCATTTTGGATTTTAGTGATCGGAGGCTGGAGAGGAGTGCCACCTTTTCAATACCAATTTATTCGGAGTGAATAAATCAATAGATAACGTGTTATCTCCGTGTGATTAAAACAAATACCTTTTGAGAGATATCTGAGTTAGCTAGGATGGGTTGTGCATTGCATCACTGGGTCCATGATGTCTGTCTTCAATATCAAGATTCATTAAAATGATCTCAATAGCATATGTATTGACCCGGTTTCTGCCTAAAGTTGTAAGGAGGGCTTCTTTCTTTACACCCTTTATCTTTACAATTCTTTTTCATTCTTCAACCCCTTCAATGCTTACCAATACGTCATAACTAGCACCTTGTTGTGATTGTTCCAGTGCTAACTTAAGTACTTGGTCGGCATTCAGCTACGTTCACATTCTTTCTCCACCTTTCCAAAGGACTACTATTTCTAGCTATGGAATGTCCTTGGGAAGATTCCTCCGGTTCTGGAAGAATCATAGGACTTAACCTATCCTACCATCCTTATGTCACCACAATCTTCATCGTCGTGAAATAAATGGGTTTTGGGTAAGTATATGTCACCATGAAAATCCATTTTGATATAGAAAATCCATTTTGCTCCCCCTTAACATATGCCACAATATTCGAAAACATTTCGCATATGTAGAGATGAGCCAGCACATTAAGTCAAACCATTTGTGATAATATCCCATATTAAATCACATTTTCTCCCCCATATTAAAAATATTAACCCAATCGCTGTTTTTAATATCAATTGATTTAATGAAGTTTTAACAAAGGTTTTGGGAAGAAAAATGCGAGTCCGTTTATCTTCATGACATCTATTTGTAACATGATCACATATTCACCATATTAGAAAAGAATTGACAAGGTTGGACCTGATAGATGAGAACATCATATGATAAGATCAAATGGTTCTTGGCAGCATATGTTGGTCGCCTCGTCACGTCTGAAGTCATCTCTTGAAACCACATGTACGATTGGTATTGTTGTCTTGACACCAACTTGTGAACTTGACACGATCGGCATCGAAGATTCTGAATGCTTGACAGTTGCTCCCCCTCAATTGTTGACCCGTGTTCTATCGAAAGAGCTGTAGTCGTCAGTTGAGTAGTCGCATCGTCGAGTATGTAGATACCAATTGTAGATAGCAATGGTTGTAGAGATGATAGCTTCATAAAAACAAGACTTCTCTTGTTTTAACAAATAAATGCACTGAAACGTACATATATTTGTGTTAGACCAAGTTATAAAGTAAACTTGATCCCTTACAAGGTTTTAAAGTAAACCTTGCCCGAGAAATTTAATTCCCGTTGTTAGCCAAAGCTTTCATAAGAAATACCTGACTTTAATGTGAAAACCGGATTGCAGTCTGAAATAACTACAAGCCATTTAGGCATGTTTTATGAAATATTTACAACTTTTGTACGAACTCTATTTATGGCACCGTGTCGATATTAATCAACATTTCTAAGGCCGTAAATATTATCGTACCAAAAGACTTGCGTTTGAAAAATAAAGTAAAAATATTTTTGGATTTTTATGAACTTTTCAATTTTTATGGTTTTTATATGGTTTTATATTTTTGTATTTTGCTTTTGTGGATAAAAATATAAACAATATATACAGATGATCACCAAGGATACGGAGAATAGTTTTACCAAGACTATTCTTTCGCTTCATCTGCTAGTTCCTTTAGAGTCTCAGGCGAGAAAGTTCTCATTCCTAGCTTGTCGGCCAAAAATTCAATTCGAGCTCGATCTAAAGCCTTCGTGAAGATATCCGCCAATTGATACTCAGATCGGACAAAGTAAAGCTCGATTACTCCATTTTCTACTTGCTCCTTGATGAAATGGTAGCGAATGTCAATATGCTTCGACCGGGAGAATTGAACGTTGTTGCAGCATAAGGCAATTGCACTTTTGTTGTCACAGTACATCGGAATCTTGTTGAAACCTAGACCATAGTCGGTTAATTGCGATCTCATCCAGAGAATTTGAGCACAGCAACCGGACATAGCTATGTATTTTGCTTCCGTACTTGAAATTGCAGCGCTTTTCTGCCTTTTCGATGCCCAACTGATTAGTCGATCTCCTAGTAGTTGCAAAGTTCCACTCGTGCTACGCCTTGTATCTTGACAACCCGCGTGATCCGCATCTGCATATGCCATTAGTGCAATAGAAGAGTCCTTCGAATACCAAAGTCCCCGATTAATGGTTCCTTTAAGATATCGAAAGATCCTTTTAACAGTAGCTAAGTGTAACTCAGTAGGCCTAGTTTGATACCTGGCACACATACATATAGCAAACTGAAGATCAGATCGACTGGCTGTGATATACAGAAGAGTACCGATCATTCCACGATACAGTGTCGGATCAACGGCAACTCCGTGAGGATCTGCATCAAGCTTAGTTCGTTCCACCATTGGAGTATCCACAGGGTCGCAAGATTCTATCTTATACTTCTTAAGCGATTCAAGGGCATACTTGGATTGATTGATAAAGATGCCTCTGGGACTCTGAGATATCTGAAGACCTAAGAAGAATGATACCTTGCCCATCATTGACATCTTAAACTTGGAAGACATGAGTGTCCCAAACTCATCTGATAAGGTTTGGGTCGAGGCTGCAAATATAATATCATCAACATATATTTGTACCATAATCATATCTTTACCTCGTTTCTGAATGAACATCGTGGGATCCACCTTTCCTTTAGCGAAGCCTTGCGTAATGAGTAATTGTGACAAAAGATCATACCATGCGCGAGGAGCTTGCTTCAACCCATAGAGAGCCTTCTTAAGCTTGTACACATGATTAGGATAATTAGGATTCACAAAACCATCCGGTTGTTGAACATAGACCTCTTCCTTGAGTTCACCATTAAGAAATTCCGTCTTCACATCCATCTGATAGACGATCATATTCATATGGGCTGCATAAGCGAGGAATAGTCTAATAGCTTCCAAACGGGCAACAGGTGCAAAGGATTCCATAAAGTCGATGCCCAATAATTGCTTGTATCCACGAGCTACTAGACGAGCTTTGTTCTTCAATATTCCGCCTAACTCATCAAGTTTCACCTTGTAAACCCATTTCAAAGTGAGTAACTGCACTTGATCCGGGCATGGGACAAGTTCCCAAACATCAAGACGTATGAATTCGTTAAGTTCTTCTTGCATAGCTTCTATCCAACAGGATTGGGTAAAAGCTTGTTGCCATGTCTTAGGTTCAACTTCAGTGAGAAAAGCATCAAAGTGACAAAACATTGCACTTTCTTGTAACTGACTTCGTGTGGATACCGGACGATTAGGGTCACCAATAATAGAATCTATAGGATGATCCTTTGTCCACTTGCTGTCATGTTCACGAATCCGTGGATTGGAGTAAACTGTAGAAGGAGCTTCCTCTGAGGTGGACGACCCGGCTTGATTAGGGTCGGGAATAGATACACCAAAGAATGGAAGTTCACGCATTTGAGCGAATTCTAAATCGTGATCATCATCATCCTCTTCATCATCAATAGGCATGACGTGGGTAGTTGTTACATGTGTTGGTTGAGAGTTACTCGTTGAAGGTATATCTTGTCCAATTGTAGGTGCAGATGTGTCTGATTGTGCAACGGTTGCTGGAGCGACAACTTCGGTTACCGGAGCTATTACCTCAGGTTCTGGAGCAACAATAGTTGGAGGAGTAAAGAATTCATCAAAGAACAGTTGAAACAACGTATCCCATTCATTCCTAGTAGGTGGTGTAAATGATGATGAAGTAGGGTTGTTTGGGACAAGACCAGAACTAATGTTACTGGGTCCCATTTCATGAAGTGCGGGTTCAGAGCTGCTTTGCTCAGAAGCCATTGCTGTCAGCTCATCAAAATCAACATTCATAGTTTCGAGGATCTTGCGAGAGTTACGGTTGTAGATTCGGTATGCCTTCTTTGAGGGTGCGTAACCAATGAAAATACCAATATCAGCCTTTGGTTGAAGTTTTCCCAAATTGTCACCATCATTATTTGGATAGCAAAGAGAACCAAATACATGAAGATATGATAAATCTGGTACTTTTCCATGGAGAAGCTCATAAGGTGTTTTACCATGGCGTTTACGAATTAGTGACCGGTTTTGGGTGTACACTGCTGTAGATACTGCTTCTGCCCATAAAAACAATGGAGCCTTTGCGTAAATTAACATCGTTCGAGCAGCTTCCATAAGTGTGCGATTTCGCCTTTCAACGACACCGTTTTGTTGTGGAGTGCGTGCAACGGATGTTTCATGAGAAATGCCAACTTCTTCATAATAATCACGCAAAATTTGATTCACAAATTCGGTTCCATTATCTGTACGAATGCGTCGGACAGTAGTGTTGAGACGCACTTGAATCATCTTGAGAAATCCGATGATGAATTTAGGTGCCTCATTCTTTGCTTTAAGAAATTTCACCCATGTAAACCGAGAGTAATCATCGACAATGACGAGGATGTACTTTTTGCCACTAAGACTTTCAACACGCATTGGCCCACAAAGATCCATATGCAAAAGATAAAGTTTCTCTTGGTTGGTGTCTTCCGTCTTGGGTTTGTAAGATTTCTTAGTGCTTTTCCCCATTGTACACGCGGAACACAAATGATCCTTCTGAAATGATAGTTTAGGAAGACCACGAACAAGTTCGTTTTTCGCCAAGTGATTGATAGCGTCAAAGTTAAGATGAGATAACCGTCGATGCCATAACCATGACTTAGTCTTCGATGCTTTGGAGAGAATACATACGGGAGAAGCGGCCATCATGTCTTGTAGAGACAAAGTATACAAATTATTCCCTCGAGTACCTTTCAATAAATCAACCCCTTCCAAATTACGAATGAAGCAGGTATGCTCTCGAAAAGCAACTTCTAGGTTTGCATCACAAAATTGTCCCACAGAAAATAAGTTGTGACCAGGACCTTCCACGTAATACACTCTTGAAATTATAACATTCCCAATATGATATTCACCATAACCCATTATCTTTGCAATATGATCATTTCCAAATCTAACCGTACCAAGAAACTTGCTGACGAAATTTCTGAGCTGAGAGCGATCTCCGGTCATATGCTTGGAGCAACCAGAGTCCAAATACCAGAGAACAATTTGGACCACCTGTTTTCAACAACAACAGTAGACAATGCATTGGAAACTATTGGTTCCGGAGTGTTAGCAGATACAGATATAGAATTATCAGAATTGTTAACATTTTTGAGACCCTTAGATTTCCTGCGTTTTCTAATGATAGTTTTAGCACTAATAGGTTTTACTGTTCCAACTTTCTTAGGTTTTGGATTATTCGCGGGCACTACAGTGGGAGTAGACCTATTTAAAGGGCACTTGTTTCCTACAGTAGTGTAGGTGTTCCTAGTTAAAGGACACGCTTGTGTTTTGGTAGCCTTGGTACTCCTAGTTAAAGGGCACGCTTTCTTCACTTCAATGGGAGTGATCCTAGTTAAAGGGCACGTATTTCCTACTATAGTGAAAGTTCTACCAGTGGGGCGCCACATCCAACCAACCTGGGTTAACACTTTCCCAGTCGGTTTCCATTCTAATCCAATTTTCCGGGCATACATCTCATTCACATGGTCAATAAGGCAAGAATCATGACGACTAGAAAACATACATTCATTGCAATTCCAACATTTCAAATTAGAATTCACACTAGGCTTAGAATGCTGTACAACCGCAGAGCCTTTAGGTTTAGCTACATGATTCTTTTTATTCAAAACATAAATAACATTCCTAGGATGGGCTTCTACGTTCTTCTTCACTTGACTACTAGATGGGGGCAAGATCCTATCATTCTTCTTGTTTCTCTTAAGCTTAGATCTTTGAGCCTTAGTAGTGGTGCTTACTCCTGTAGAAGGCAACACGGGAATATTAGAAGCTGGTTTTGATTCCGCCTTATCTTTAGTGACCAAAGTTTGAGATTGTTTAGTCCTAGGGCCCTTGTTAAGTGGTGTGACGGCTATAAGGTTCCTTTTGATTGCACTAGAGGACGATACTGAGATAGTGGCTGCGTTATCCACAACATTCTTACCTTTTAGAGTTCGAAGTGTTTCCTTTAACTCATCCAAGACCAGATTCTTATCACAAATTTGTTCCCTCAAATCAGATATTTCCACCGACTTTCGATTCAAATGTTCAATCAATGATTGATTCTGTGCAGTGGTATCAACACATGCGGGCTTTACTGAATCGAAGAGTCGTGTATTTTTCTGTTTTAAGTTATCAACTTTGGACAAAATCTTGGAAACTCGATTATCTAGATCAAGTTTAAAATTCTCAGCGGCCTCAAGTACGTTCACACAGTTATTCTCCTTAGATTTCTCTATGGCTATCGGCAAAGACTTAGCAACCTTGTCACTTGGCTGACGATGTTTTGATTGTAAATTCAATCGAAAATTCTTTTTAAAGTTTGCATCATCGATATTAACACCTTCGAATGACGTTTCAAAGATTTCTTGAATAAATTGTTGCTTGCATTCAAGCGAAATACAATGTGTTTGAATCTCATCAAAACGTTTTGAAAGCGAAGAATATGAATCTTGAAGCTTTAAAAATTCAGCGTCAGATTCGTGACAAGTACTATCTACCACATTATCCACAGTTTCAATATTATGCACAGTAGAATCATTATCAACACGTTTATTCACACAGAGGGAAACAATATCATGAGACATCACTTGCTTCAGAAGCTGATCATTTTGGCGTGAAACTCGTTCTATTTCAAGTAAACTGTTTTCATAAGCATCATCCATTTCATTGAAAACACGTTTAACTTCTTCTATTTCCAAATACAAATCCTGATCAAGATTACTAAGACAAGCTTTAACATTCTTTACAAACGGAATAATTTCGTCTCGGAACGCAGCTCTAGTGTGCTCAAAGTTCCATTCACCTTCCGTTATGGCCGAAGCCGTCGTACGTTCCAAAATGACCTTGTCAAAATCGGCTAAGTGTTGGTGAACCGTATTTAAGTTAACGGACGCCTTACTTACCGGTGGAATTAACTTCGTTAAATCCTTTTTGACGAGTGTAGGAGACGTACTAGGAAGGTTTTCATTTGACAAACTTTGGGGCACAAGAACTGTTAATTCTGCTAATTCCTTTTGTAAGCGAATGCGTGTCTTCTTCGAAAATTGATCTTTGTTATGTTGATCATAATCAATTGTATGGAATTTTGAAAGCATTTTAGAATGAGTTTCATCCCCAAGTGATTGTGTCTCCTCAGTACTACGAACAAAAGGTGCTTCTTTCGATTTGCCAATTATGGTCATATCATAAAGGCCGGGAATATATTCCTGAGCTTGTTTTGCATAACCAGGATTAGGTGGTAAATCTTGAAGACGCTTAAGTTCGAATTCTTTAAATGATTTAGTTAAAAGATGAACCTTTTCTGTGGAAGCGTATTGTTTTAAAAGCTGTTGTTCTTTGAATTTAAGAAGTTTGGTAGCATTAATTTCCGATTCAAACTTTTTAGACTCGAGAGTTCGAAATCCATTTTAAGTTTCTGAAAATCATTGACAACCGACTCTTTTTATTTTAATTCATTGGAAAGATTAGCTTTTAATGATTCTATTTCTTTCAAGTGTTCAATCTTTTCAAAACGAAATTGGTCAAATTCAGAACATGTTATTTTCTCTTCTTGAGGGACCATTTCAAAAGTTTTGACCTTTTCTTTATGCAACGCAAGCTCAGCAGTTAGGGTGGAATTCGTATCTACGGATTGTCTGAGGGCCATATGCATTTGATCAATAATATGTTTAGGCACCATGACCAAATCATGTTGAGCATAAGATTCCATACCCGTCGTAGCATTTGGTTGAGGTTCACTCAAATGTGTTGGATTGGGTACCACATTATTTGAATTACTTACTCCCGAATGCTGTTTGAGGTTGTCATTTTCATGCCCAACTTGATGTTGGTTATCATCAATATTATTAGATGTGGTTGGTACCTCACTGATGACATCAGAACCGTAGTGAGAGAGATTACCAACGAGAGCAGCTTGGGCAGAGTGAATGTCATCACAATCCGAATCGTATGCATCAAGATCGTCCGCTTGATAAACTGCATTAGAAGTGGAAACAACTGCAATGCCTTCAGTGTCTGCTGCCCCTGGGTCTGCAAGAAATGCTAACTCCTCTGAATCCAAAATCTTCCCCTTAGACTGAGCATCAACCAAATACATCTTCTCACGAAACCATGCATCATCCCTCCTCCTTTTCGGCTGAGTGCATTCCCTAGCCATATGACCTTGTCCTCGGCAATTGTAGCAAGTCACAACCTTTTTAGGACCACTAGGACTTCCATTTCCATTAGCTTGAGAATTCACAGCTTGATTGTTCCCAGTCCTTGTAGGAGGTCCATATGAATTTTGCCTTCCCTGAATAGGTTGCACCATCACTTGACCATCTTGAACAGTGGCTTGTTGTCGAGGATTTGATGAGGTGCGAAGCTGAATGTTTGTTGGTGGAAATCCTCTAGTTGCAACAAGTTTTGACAAGTAGGCTGTGAGATGGTTTAGAACATCAGCTGGCGTATCATTTGGTGTAAAGACCGGTGCTTCGATTGGTGGAAGTTCATTAGAGTAGAAAGCTTGTGCTGGTTGTGCTTCAATTGGAAAATATCCTTGCTGAGGAGTATAGCCCAATGGAGAAGTGTTGGCTTGTGATGGTGATATCTGATATGGTGGTTGCTGTGGAAAAGATTGTTGATGAACACCTTGTTGAAATGCTTGCTGTGGCATCACTAGTGGTGGATAAGATGGTTGTTGTGGTTGCTGATAGTTGTGTGGTGGTGTCTGCTGCAAGTATGATGGTTGCTGATAAGTATAAGCCATGTTTTGTTGAGAAGCATACATTGCAAGTGGATCATGAACTTGAGGTGTAGACAACCGAGCCTCGATCACATGGCATTCGTGTTGTTGAAGAAAGGCTTGAAGTTGATCCACATTGGTGTTATGCAAGTCCTTAGCCAATTTAACATCCGTCACGTATTTTTTCCATTCTGAAGGAAGAGTGTTCAAATACTTGGTGTTCAATTGAAAGGTAGGAATTGTCATGCCATTGATATTGAGCTCATTCAACAATAGGGTAAATCTCAGATAGTAATCATTGAGAGTCTCCCCTGGCACATAGGCAAACTTATCAAAAGTATCATAAAGCTTACACTCTCGTTCTTGTTTAGTTAACGAGGTGCCTTGCATGAGAACCCGAATTCTATCCCATAACTCTTTGGCAACTTTATGTTTACTGACGAGTTTGTAGACATCTGGAGGAAGGGCTTGGAGAATGATGTTTGTAGCATACTTATCACATTTGTCTTGAATCTTCATATCTCCAGTCAATTCACCCGTTGTGCGAGGACGAGTAGTTGTACCTTCCGTCACAGTACCATAATCTAATGGTCCATTGAGCACCGATGCCCAAATGAGATGTCCATTCTCCTTGTTCAACATATAAAGTTCCATTCGGGAAGCCCATTCCTCATACATAGTCTTCACCAACATTGGTGGACGATTATCCGTACCCGAGAGGATGGACTTATCCGTAAGAGATGTGTACTCCATTTTAATAAGTTAAGATTTACAAACTTTGATCGATCAATGAAAGAAAGTAAATGTGTTTGTTGTTGTGAGTTGAATTCGAGAAACAATGTTAAAATCCCCTAAAATATGTTCTCAATAAACCAAAAATTCCAAGTCAAAATTACACACGAAATTTTTTAAGGAATAATTTTTTATCGGAATAGTGATCGGAATAGTGATCGGAATGATGATCGAAATGAGTTATCGGAAAACCTAATCGGAATACTTGATCTGAACGCCAATCGGAATGCCAATCTGAATACCAATCGGAATGTTGTGATCGGAAAACCAAATCTGAATGCCAATCGGAATGGCAATCGGAATGCCAATCTGAATGCCAATCGGAATGCCAATCGAAATGCCAATCTGAATGCCAATTGGAATGTCGTGATCGGAATAACAAATCTGAATGCCAATAGGAATACCAATCGGAATGCCAATCTGAATGCCAATCGGAATGTCGTGATCGGAATACCAATCGGAATGCCTAAACCCTATTCCGATTACACTGATCGGAATGTACTATAAACCCCTTTCCGATGACCAGATCGGAATATTTCCCACTTTTCTCGGACAAAACTTAACCAATTCGTGATTTTAAGCCAAAAAATGATCAAAACACCCAAAAATTTTGTGTTTTTAGCCAAAGTAACTATACCAAATCCCTACCACAACTATGTAGAAGATTTGTATCAAGAAAAAACCATCAAAAACACAAAAAAAAATTTTGGACGTGTGAAAATGGATCAAAAATGGCGTATGAATCAAGAACACAAACACATGAACAATACAATCATCCCATGGCTCTTGATACCATTTGTAGGATTGTAAATCTTGCTTATGTTTTTAGAGAGAGAAAGAGATAGATAGATGGTGGATTTCACACAAACTTAGAGAGAGAAAGAAATGTTTACTATGTGAAAAATATGAAACCACACCACCCTCTCCTTCAAAGGAGAGGGTTTATATACCCAAGCCCTTGTCATGGGCTTGGGCTTACATTTGGGCCGGCCTACACATGTTGTAGGCTAGGCTTGTTCTTGTTAAATAAATAAAGAAAGTTAACTAAACTACGAGCTATTACATGGACTATTAATGTAGTGACCGATCCTTCTTAATACGTAAAACGTATTTCCAACAAAGTCTAAAGACGGAAGTTTAATAAAGCCGAAGAACTCAAGTCTAATCAATGAAGAAATTATAAGACGAGTTTAATTAATCCCGAGACAAATTCGAAAAAGTCGAAGAATTAAGAAGACAAAAAGACGAGAAAGAAAGAAAGAAGGAAGCAACACATGCTTAACCTCCCTAATCACTATAAATATCCTCCTAATGACACATTAGGAGGTGTTGACTATCTTGACAAAATAGTTCTTCCATTATAATTACTTGCACTTTTCTTAATGTCATTTACTTAATTGCACATTTAATTTCTTGTCTTGCACCTTAAATTTGTAAGCTTTTAATTCTTGTTTTTACTTTAATTGTTGAATCTTAATTTTAATCAAGTTTTAATTAATCTCTCATTCTGCCTTTCTTGTCTTTGCTTAATCTTTATGTTTATGTGCTTATTTGATTACTTGTCATGCTTTTATGTTTATGATTGTGTTAGCTTATTGATTTGATAGCTTATTGTGTTTTTCTTAATTTTAATTAAGTACTTATTAGTTAATTTTTATAAAAAGTTGATTTTAAATAATCTTATTATTTAGTGATTTTAAAAGTTTTTAAATTTTGGCTTATTAGCTTTTTCTTAAATTTGATTTGGTAAAAGTTTTAGTTAAGTGCTTAATTGTTTTTAGCTTAATTTTAGTTTTTAGCATATTGCAAACTTATGTTTATCCGGATTGTGTAAAACCCCATTATTCCGGATAGGAGCTGAAGGACAAATTATTCCGGATAGTGGCCAGTTGTGATAATTCCGGATAACGAGTGAAACTTCAACTCCGGATAAGCATACAACAGCATATTCCGGATAAGTCTTTCGAGACGTATTCCGGATAAGGTTTCAAGTATATTATTCCGGATAGTGAGGAGAACTTAGATTCCGGACAAGCTTCGCAATTGCGAATTCCGGATAAGCTGCTTCTTCAAGAATTCCGGATAGTAAGTTTGACAAGAATTCCGGATAAGGGGAAGTTAAACATTCTGGATATAGACGAGAACAGTTATTCCGGATAAGCTTCTTGACTATTATTCCGGATAGTTGGATTTATTCGGGATAGGGCTTCGGGTTGGTATTCTGGATAAAGCTTCGAAGATTAATTCCGGATAAGCAGTCATTTGCTTATTCCGGATAAGCAGCAGAACATTGATTCCGGATAGTCTTTCAGAGTAATTATTCCGGATAAGGGTCCGAGGCAAGTTCCGGATAAGGTCTCGAAGGGGATTCCGGATAAGCTTTACTTGGTGAAATCCGGATAAGCAGCAGATTCAGATTGCGGATAAGGGTGACAGCCTTATTCCGGATAAGCAAAGTAAGATCAGGTATTCCGGATAGTGACAGTATTTCGGATTCTGATTCAGGTTTTGTTTATCCTCTGTTTTATTTTCAAGCATTTATTTTCCCCGCATTTTTCTTTAAGTGTTATTTTAATTTTTTTTCTTTATTTTAATTTTTAAGTTCACATTTTTATTATATTGTCATATTTACTTTTCGTCGAGTTTTAATTTTTGTCTTTTAATTAAATTACCTTTTAAAATTTTAATATTGCACCGTTTACATTTTAATTAGTTTTAGATTTAATTACCCGTCATTTACTTTAACGTTTCGCACATTTATTTTACGACAACCAAAAATATTCTTTTTCACCAAAAGACGACTGAGTCGCACTTAAACTGGTAGTCAATTCGAAAAGATCGGACGATAATTTTAACCTAGCAAAATCATACTTTCAAATGGCGCCGCTGCCAGCTCTTTTCGTGAAGATTAACGGTTTTCTGTGAGAGACGCGTTAAATTTCGGGATCCGTTCACTCGTGAACGTTATTTTTCTTGCTCAAAAATTTTCAAAAATCCATAAAAATTAAAAATTGTTAAAAATCCATAAAAATTAAAAAATTTCAAAAATCCAAAAAGATTTTATTTTTATTTTTACACGTACATATATATTCTCTATTTCTTTGGTATCTTTTTCTTTTGCTTTTGCAGGTGTATGCGTACAAGATCTTCAACTTATCCAGAGCCCGAGACTCGTGAAGATTTAGATATGGCAGGTGTGAACAACAATAATAACCCACCGCACCTCAACAATAACAACAACAATGTTCTTCCACCACCTGATCTTAGAACGATGGAGGAGCTTTGTCAACCAACGATGAATGGACGAGGAGGACCGATTGCGCTGATGCAAATCACAGATCCAGAGTTTTCGTTGAAGTATCACATGATCCAAAAAGTGCAGAACACTTGTCCATTTCGCGGATTGCCGGATGATGATGCCAACAAACACCTCGACAAGTTCATTACAATTACTCAAAGCATGAAGTTGCCCGGGGTTACTATGGATTTTCTTCGCCTTCACCTATTTCCACACACCTTATCCCACCATGCCGAAAAATGGTTTGATCGTCTTCCGAAGAATTCAAATCATACTTGGGATGAGATGACTCAACGCTTTTTGTCGCGCTACTTTCCACCATCCATGGTCACGAGCCTTCGAAATCAAATTAGTGGATTTACACAAGAACCTGATGAATCACTTTTTGATGCTTGGGAACGATATTGTAAAACCCGCATGCTTTTACCATGAATATTGCCCTTAAGATCATACGTCCTAGATTAAAACTTACCTTATTTAGTATTGATCACATTCATGTGCTAATAATCAAGCAAGTGCATACGTGTATGACATGACAAGTATCGATTACGTACGAACTCATGATAAACAGTTAATAAATATGTCACGTGAACATAATTAAACCATGATCACCATTTAAAATACGAACTAAAATAATTACGTAAATACGTATAATATAATTACGAGCGTTAAGATTACGATAAACGACATGATAAAATAAACAGAAACACTTTAAACACGAACACGTTTAACCACGAACGAACACGAAACATCGGGACACGAGAAAGGTACGGGTACCCCATGTGGGGCCCCCATACCCACGGCACAACAACCAAGAATGGGCTAAGCCCATCAAGTTTACATGAAAGGGGGGTAAAGGGTAAAAACTATTTTTCATTTTCACTTTTCAAGAAAGTAAACATAAAACCCTAAAGGATTTTCTCCTCCTCCTCCTTGTTCCTCCTTGTGCCGCCACCTATAACACCACCATAGGAGGGTGTTGTTGATTTTTGACATTAAAAACAAGTGCTAGAAACCGTGTTTGTTCATCCCCTTTCAAGCTACGTATTGGTATATCATTCTAAACCGTTCTTTTTAATTCTTTTTAATCTTTGATTATTTTCATGAACATGTTATTATTATTCTTATTAAAACATGATAATTAAACATTGATCTAACATGTTTTGGGGTAAATTAAAATCAAAGGATGATATAAAAGGGTGTTTGTTTTAGCCGCCTAGCATAACCAACCCGAGGGGGGGTTCGGTTTGCTTATTGCCGCCACCACCAAGACCATTTTTAGTCTTGGTTGGTGCTTGTGGGACCCACGGCAGCAAGGAGGCACACGTGCCCTGAGTTTGGCTCGGGGTACGGTGTCGAGTTCATGCCCGATTCATGGTTCGTTAGTTAAATCATGACTTATGCTACATGGTAATTTTTATGAATTATGAACTTAGGATATAAATTAATTAATAACATGAAATATTAATTAAACCATGACTTAGGTTATCTTAATTATTAATTTATCATGATATTAATTTAACCTAAGTATTTTATGTTATAAGTTATAATTAATTAATTATTTAAAACATGCCTATAATTAATTAATTTAGACATGACTTAGGTTATATTATTAATAATAATAATACACATTTTAACCTAAGTATTTTATTTCATTTTAATTAAAACATGTTATACTTTAATTAAAATGCTTAACCTATAGTTTAATTAAAATACATGAAATAATAATTAAACTATATACTATATCATATGACTTAGGAAATAAGCTTATAAACACTTAGACTTATATGTTAGCTTATGTAACCAGCTTAATTCTAAATATGGAAACTTCTATTTATAGAAACTTAATTAAATAAGGCAACTAATCTATTAATGGAAACCTTCTATATATAGAAATCTATCTATTTCAGGCAGCTAATCTAATCATGGAAACCTTCTATATATGGAAACTTATTTAATTAAGGCAGCTGATCTATTTTTGAAAACTTTCTATTTTTAGAAACTAATCTATTTTAAGCAGTAAATTCTATTTTAGGAAACTTTCTATTTTTGGAAACTTTCTATTTTTGGAAACTTTCTATTTTTGGAAACTTTCTATTTTTGGTAACTTTCTATTTTTGGAAACTTTCTATTTTTGGAAACTTTCTATTTTTGGAAACCTGCTATTTTTGGAAAGTTACTTATTATTACACAGTAAGTATAATAATACATGAAAGACCAGTAATACGTAATCAGATTAATCTGAATACAAGATAAACACAGTTTAAGGCTATAAACAGTAAACCATGACCTAAAACATACAAAGCAAGCTATGACGAGACATAAAAACCCAGTACGTAATCAGTGAATCGATACTTATACACGTGTGTATTCATGTAGCGTTAGTGATCCAGAAGTAGGAGTCTTTCTTTCGTTCATTCACTGGACTTGAGGTACGGATTCCCGTCCTTTCAGTATGGACATTCTTTCCTTATTAGGATTTCCCCGTATGCAGCCAACTGTTTTCCCCAGTATTTGTTTTATTGTTTTGAACTGCTTATGTTTAATTAGCATAATCTATAGCCATATACAAACATGACCAGTTTCACCTAGTTATGGAGGTAGCATAACCATAACATTGGAGGCACCAATGTTATGACTTCCCCACGGCGGAGTGATTGCTCGTGGCGTCCCTTTTCAGTTTTGGCCATATTATTATATCAGGTGGGGCGTATGGGTGCATCCTAGTTACATGTTTTATTCAGTATATCATGGTGAATGTGGTGTGTGCCTTGCATCCTTCACAAGGAGTTGATCCCTCCTACCCAAACCAGTATATTAATTAGAGGCATCCCCTCTAATCAGCATGATGAGGTCACCCGTCCAAGTATTCATGCACGTGACCTTTTCATGACCTATATGGGCTATGGTATATTTATGTTAAAACAGTTTTCATAAGATAAACATAAGGCTTTTCAAACTATAAAACCAGTTTTCTTAATACTTAACCAGTTTACTCAGAACTTAGTCTTCCGCTGTTATATGTTACATGCTTATCCTATTTCATGCTATATTGTACATCCGTGCACTGAGCGTCTTGCTCAGCCGTTTTCCTTTTCATGTTCCCAAAACGGCAGGTACTCAGGGACGCTCGTAGATCTCTAACGTACGTGCATATGGATTGGAAGCTTTACTGTCTTTCTTTACTTTATGCATTTCCTTTACTTTAATACAGTTTGCTATGGACATTGTTTCGTCCTTTCCTTTTTCAGTATTTATGTTTGTGTGTGATGAGCTCTACTTTGGGGTTACCGATGTTTGATTCCGGTATTTCCCTTTTATGGTCAAATAATGCTTCGACATTTATCCTTGTATGCTTTGATTACACGCCATGATTATGCGTAAGATTCCATTTCCAAAATGGGGTGTTACAATTATGTTATCAGAGCCAAGGTTTCGACCTGTAGGCTCTCAAATATGACCTGTGATTAGTGGGTAGTCACTACGGTCTTCCTAGAACTGACAGTTGTTTTCATGCATTCATCATTTTTAAGCATACATATACATGCCATTGTTACAAGGTTTTTGACTAAGTAATGGTTGGTACAGGACTGGCCCTATTTAGTCGCATGTGTTTATCGAAACTTTTAGATTTGGGACCGACCCATAGGCGTCCCCTCGATATGTCTTTTATTTTGAGTGAACTGACCAGAGGCGTTCACTCCCGAGCATCAAAAGTTTTCATAAAACTGCATCATGCATACATACAAAGATTTCCTTGCATAAAAATTTTTCTCGTGAAATTTTTGGTATAAATTTTTTTCATGTATATATATAAAATTTATATTTTATGTTTTGAACTGTCAATCATATGTTTATGTAATACTGTCAGATGGCAAACACAGACAAACTCTGGGAGTTATTTGCAGACATGGAGGCAGAAAGGCAAGACGCCATTCTTCATGACGACGAATATCCTCCCCCACCTATCATCTTTCCCATGGAAGGAAGGAATCGACTCATGAGGGAATACTACGCCATGAGACAGAGACCCGACGAGAATTGTGGTCAGTTCATGCAGAGGTTCCTCGGGTACACAGCTGTCCTGAGGGCATCCGCAGGCACCACTGAAGAACAAGCACTACATTTTCGTTGGGGCCTTAACCCAAGGATTGCCAATAATTTATCGGGTGCCCCGTTGGATACTGTGGCACAAGTGGCTTACGCAGCAAGGAAGCTAGAAATGTTGCAGGAACGAGATGAGTTCGGGGAAGCTGAAAGACCCGACAAGAGGTAAAACATTTCGTGTTCTATCGATAACCAGACCGCATCCTATCATTATATGTTCAATAATCATCTCTAAATTGTATCTTCCAGGCAGAAAACCGGGGACCGGTCTCAGCCGGCTACTCAGCAGCAGCCTCATCAGCCCAAAGGAAACGGTCACAATAACGACCGTTCTGTTGTGGAAAGGCGCAGCGGTAATGATAATTACCGTAACAATGCGGGAAACTCCAACAACAGCAGGTCCTACTATTTACGCATCTTCTTATGATTTCATGTTATATCTCTCATGCTGACACTATATTAACCTCTACCAGGAACCACGGTAACGGGAAGGACCAGAACCACAGGGGTTCTCAGCCTAACCGTTCAGCTAACACTGGTGAACATCTTATGATGCATATGTCTTATACTCGTGCATATACTTTATTTTAACACATTTGTCATCAGCAGGCCCTCAGCAAGCAAGGACTCCTGCTGGAGGATTCACTCATCCTCTTTGCAGCCCTTGCCATCGTAGACACCCTGGCCCATGTCGTCGTGATTCCGACGCGTGCTACAAGTGTGGCCTCCCTGGCCATCGTATGAGAGATTGCCGTAAGGGTGAAATGGAGGGTACTTCGGTCATGCTGATACTAAACCGCCTCCTACCACTGGGCGTGTCTACACGACATCGCGCGATCAGGCAAACAAATCTACAGGTACCATTACTGGAATTTTGTATATGTACGGCCAAGCTGCATGTGTTCTTTTCGACACGGGTGCCACTCACTCAGTTATTTCCACTACTTATGCTAAGAACATCAGGACGCTTCCCTTGCCATTAGAAAATAGGCTTACCATTTCCACGCCTTTGAGGGACTCTGTATTAATAACTCATGTATACAAGAGTCTTCCTCTAGAGTTTGACGATAAAGTTCGTGCAGTAGATGCACTTCCCCTAGACATGATTGAGTTCGATATGATTCTCGGCATGGACTGGCTATCCAAGCACCATGCTACCATAGACTGCCACTCATATCGGGTGATCTTCGGGGACATTAATGCACCAGAGTACATTCATAATGGGTTCATACCTGGACGGTCTGTACAAGTCATATCTACCTTGCAAGCACGTGCATTACTGTCACATGGCTGTGAGGGTTATCTAGCTACGGTTCACGACATGGATGCTGAATCCCCATCGATTCAGGATCAACCAGTAGTTTCGGAATTTCAAGACGTCTTCCCAGCTGAACTTCCAGGCATACCACCTGCACGAGAAGTGGAGTTCAACATCGACCTTGTTCCAGGAGCTGAGCCAATCTCTAAGGCTCTGTATCGTATGGCTCCCATAGAGCTAAAAGAACTGAAGGACCAACTGCAGGAACTTCTTGAGCGAGGGTTCATTAGACCAAGCGCATCTCCATGGGGCGCATCGGTCTTGTTCGTTAAGAAGAAGGACGGCAGCATGCGACTTTGCATTGACTACCGTGAACTTAATAAGATTACCATCCGCAATAGATATCCACTGCCACGTATAGATGATCTGTTTGACCAACTTCAAGGAGCCAAACACTTCTCAAAGATCGATCTAAGGTCAGGCTACCATCAGCTAAGGGTTAAAGAGCAGGATATTGCCAAGACTGCTTTTCGTACCCGCTATGGCCATTATGAGTTTGTGGTCATGCCATTCGGCCTGACTAATGCTCCCGCAGTATTCATGGATCTGATGAACAGAATCTTCCACGAATTCCTTGATAAGTTTTTCATTGTATTCATCGATGACATCCTGATTTTCTCAAAGTCCACAGAGGAACACGAAGACCATCTCCGTACGGTACTACAGATTCTTCGTCAGAAGCAGCTGTACGTGAAATTCTCCAAGTGTGAGTTCTGGTTAAACAAGGTGGCATTCTTAGGTCACATTGTATCAGCAGAAGGGATCACTATGGACCCAGCGAAGGTTGAGGCTATCACTAAATGGCCAAGACCAACGTCAGCGACTGAAGTCCACAGTTTCTTAGGCTTAGCTGGATATTATCGCAGATTCGTGGAGAACTTTTCCCGCTTGGCACTACCTCTCACCAAACTGATGCGAAAAGGAGAGAAATTCGTCTGGACGGAAGAACGAGAGAAGAGCTTCGAATACCTAAAGCAGAAGTTAGTATCTGCACCTATTCTTACTCTCCCATCTGGTACAGGTGGATTTCAGATCTATAGCGATACATCGGGAAAGGGACTGGGCTGTGTTCTCATGCAACATGGGAAAGTGATCGTGTATGCTTCACGGCAGCTTAAGCCCTATGAAGAAAACTATCCTACGCATGACCTGGAACTTGCTGCAGTGGTGTTCGCATTGAAGATATGGAGGCATTACTTATACGGAGAATCATGCGACATTTTCACGGATCACAAGAGCTTGAAGTATATCTTCACACAGCGAGAATTGAACATGAGGCAAAGGAGATGGTTGGAACTGTTGAAGGATTATGATATTAACCTACAGTATCATCCCGGGAAGGATAATGTAGTAGCAGATGCACTCAACAGAAAGTCCAGAATGATCAACGGCATTGAGATCAAGGAACAAAACATAAGAGACTTGGAGCGGCTAGACATCGAAATCATGGTACGTGGGCAGCACGGATACTGGGCGAATCTTAGGGTAGAACCTGAGTTACTGTCTAGGATCAAGGAAGCGCAGAAGGATGATGGAGAGATTTGGGCGATAATTCAGAATTCGGAGAAGCAGACAGAATTCAGAATGGACGCAGACGGTATCGTTTGGCAGGGCACGAGACTTTGTGTTCCTGACAATCAAGAACTCCAGGAAGCATTGTTAGCTGAAGCTCATAGCTCCCCATTTTCTATACATCCTGGGTCGACAAAAATGTATCATGACATCAGACAGCACTTTTGGTGGAGTGGTATGAAACAGGATGTAGCCACATATGTTTCCAAATGTCTTACCTGCCAGCAGGTTAAGATTGAACATCAGCGATCGGGCGGTCTCCTTCAACCGTTAGATATTCTAGAGTGGAAGTGGGACAAAATCACCATGGATTTTGTTACCGGTCTTCCGCCTACCAAGAAGAAGCACGATGCTATTTGGGTCATTGTTGATCGACTCACCAAATCAGCTCATTTCTTACCGATACGCAAGGAAGATCCGGTAAGTAAACTCGCAGATACTTACAGAAGGGAGATCATGAGACTCCACGGTACTCCCTCCAGCATCGTCTCAGACAGAGATCCTCGTTTCACGTCGCGATTCTGGAAAGGTCTGCAAAAAGCTTGGGGTACACAACTTAAGCTGAGTACGGCCTTTCATCCTCAAACGGACGGACAGTCGGAGCGAACAATTCAGACATTGGAAGATATGTTAAGGTCGTGTGCGTTGGAATGGACAGGTGATTGGGACGATTACATCTGTTTGGTCGAGTTTGCATACAACAACAGCTGGCACGCAAGTATCAAATGTGCTCCTTTCGAAATGTTGTATGGCAGAAAGTGTCGCGCTCCAACTTGCTGGGATCAAGTGGGAGAGCGAACACTCGAAGGACCAGAGATTATAGAAATGACCAATGAGAAGATGGAAGTAGCTAAGCAGAAGCTGCAGGAAGCACGGTCACGTCAGAAGAGTTACGCCGATAAGCATCGTAGGGACATACATTTTAATGTGGGAGATCACGTCTTCCTCAAGGTTTCTCCGGCACGTGGTGTTAAACGCTTCGGGATCAAAGGGAAACTCAGTCCTCGTTTCATCGGACCATTTGATATTATTGAACGAATCGGTGGAGTATCTTACCGATTGGTGTTACCTCCTCAGCTTTCGCACGTGCATAACGTGTTCCATGTGTCCTTACTCAGAGGGTACAATTATCATCCCCTTCACATGGTTCAGTATCCACTAGAACAGATACGTGAAGATCTCACTTTTATAGAAGAACCCGAACGAGTACTCGACAGGCAAGAACGAATCATGAGAAGGAAGACGATTCCATTCGTCAAAATTCTTTGGAGGGACCATACCGAGCGGGAAGCCACTTGGGAAACAGAGGAGTCTATCCGGGCTTCTTACCCTCACTTCATATTTTGAGTTCGGGTATGTTACTTCTTTCCAGCTTACTTTATCTATAATTCGGGGACGAATTATTCTTTTTAGGGGGGAAGAATTGTAAAACCCGCATGATTTTACCATGAATAGTGCCCTTAAGATCGTACGTCCTAGATTAAAACTTACCTTATTTAGTATTGATCACATTCATGTGCTAATAATCAAGCAAGTGCATACGTGTATGACATGACAAGTATCGATTACGTACGAACTCATGATAAACAGTTAATAAATATGTCACGTGAACATAATTAAACCATGATCACCATTTAAAATACGAACTAAAATAATTACGTAAATACGTATAATATAATTACGAGCGTTAAGATTACGATAAACGACATGATAAAATAAACAGAAACACTTTAAACACGAACACGTTTAACCACGAACGAACACGAAACATCGGGACAAGAGAAAGGTACGGGTACCCCATGTGGGGCCCCCATACCCACGGCACAACAACCAAGAATGGGCTAAGCCCATCAAGTTTACATGAAAGGGGGGTAAAGGGTAAAAACTATTTTTCATTTTCACTTTTCAAGAAAGTAAACATAAAACCCTAAAAGATTTTCTCCTCCTCCTCCTTGTTCCTCCTTGTGCCGCCACCTATAACACCACCATAGGAGGGTGTTGTTGATTTTTGACATTAAAAACAAGTGCTAGAAACCGTGTTTGTTCATCCCCTTTCAAGCTACGTATTGGTATATCATTCTAAACCCTTCTTTTTAATTCTTTTTAATCTTTGATTATTTTCATGAACATGTTATTATTATTCTTATTAAAACATGATAATTAAACATTGATCTAACATGTTTTGGGGTAAATTAAAATCAAAGGATGATATAAAAGGGTGTTTGTTTTAGCCGCCTAGCATAACCAACCCGAGGGGGGGTTCGGTTTGCTTATTGCCGCCACCACCAAGACCATTTTTGGTCTTGGTTGGTGCTTGTGGGACCCACGGCAGCAAGGAGGCACACGTGCCCCGAGTTTGGCTCGGGGTACGGTGTCGAGTTCATGCCCGATTCATGGTTCGTTGGTTAAATCATGACTTATGCTACATGGTAATTTTTATGAATTATGAACTTAGGATATAAATTAATTAATAACATGAAATATTAATTAAACCATGACTTAGGTTATCTTAATTATTAATTTAGCATGATATTAATTTAACCTAAGTATTTTATGTTATAAGTTATAATTAATTAATTATTTAAAACATGCCTATAATTAATTAATTTAGACATGACTTAGGTTATATTATTAATAATAATAATACACATTTTAACCTACGTATTTTATTTCATTTTAATTAAAACATGTTATACTTTAATTAAAATGCTTAACCTATAGTTTAATTAAAATACATGAAATAATAATTAAACTATATACTATATCATATGACTTAGGAAATAAGCTTATAAACACTTAGACTTATATGTTAGCTTATGTAACCAGCTTAGTTCTAAATATGGAAACTTCTATTTATAGAAACTTAATTAAATAAGGCAACTAATCTATTAATGGAAACCTTCTATATATGGAAATCTATCTATTTCAGGCAGCTAATCTAATCATGGAAACCTTCTATATATGGAAACTTATTTAATTAAGGCAGCTGATCTATTTTTGGAAACTTTCTATTTTTAGAAACTAATCTATTTTAAGCAGTAAATTCTATTTTAGGAAACTTTCTATTTTTGGAAACTTTCTATTTTTGGAAACTTTCTATTTTTGGAAACTTTCTATTTTTGGCAACTTTCTATTTTTGGAAACTTTCTATTTTTGGAAACTTTCTATTTTTGGAAACCTTCTATTTTTGGAAAGTTACTTATTATTACACAGTAAGTATAATAATACATGAAAGACCAGTAATACTTAATCAGATTAATCAGAATACAAGATAAACACAGTTTAAGGCTATAAACAGTAAACCATGACCTAAAACATACAAAGCAAGCTATGACGAGACATAAAAACCCAGTACGTAATCAGTGAATCGATACTTATACACGTGTGTATTCATGTAGCGTTAGATCCAGAAGTAGGAGTCTTTCTTCCGTTCATTCACTGGACTTGAGGTACGGATTCCCGTCCTTTCAGTATGGACATTCTTTCCTTATTAGGATTTCCCCGTATGCAGCCAACTGTTTTCCCTAGTATTTGTTTTATTGTTTTGAACTGCTTATGTTTAATTAGCATAATCTATAGCCATATACAAGCATGACCAGTTTCACCTAGTTATGGAGGTACCATAACCATAACATTGGAGGCACCAATGTTATGACTTCCCCACGGCGGAGTGATTGCTCGTGGCGTCCCTTTTCAGTTTTGGCCATATTATTATATCAGGTGGGGCGTATGGGTGCATCCTAGTTACATGTTTTATTCAGTATATCATGGTGAATGTGGTGTGTGCCTTGCATCCTTCACAAGGAGTTGATCCCTCCTACCCAAACTAGTATATTAATTAGAGGCATCCCCTCTAATCAGCATGGTGAGGTCACCCCTCCAAGTATTCATGCACGTGACCTTTTCATGACCTATATGGGCTATGGTATATTTATGTTAAAACAGTTTTCATAAGATAAACATAAGGCTTTTCAAACTATAAAACCAGTTTTCTTAATACTTAACCAGTTTACTCAGAACTTAGTCTTCCGATGTTATATGTTACATGCTTATCCTATTTCATGCTATATTGTACATCCGTGCACTGAGCGTCTTTCTCAGCCATTTTCCTTTTCATGTTCCCAAAACGGCAGGTACTCAGGGACGCTCGTAGATCTCAAACGTACGTGCATATGGATTGGAAGCTTTACTGTCTTTCTTTACTTTATGCATTTCCTTTACTTTAATACAGTTTGCTATGGACATTGTTTCGTCCTTTCTTTTTCAGTATTTATGTTTGTGTGTGATGAGCTCTACTTTGGGGTTACCGATGTTTGATTCCGGTATTTCCCTTTTATGGTCAAATAATGCTTCGACATTTATCCTTGTATGCTTTGATGACACGCCATTATTATGCGTAAGATTCCATTTCCAAAATGGGGTGTTACAGATATAATGTTTTGATCGATCGATGTCCAAACCACAACATGCTCCCCGTCACCTTAATTGATACTTTCTACAACGGTTTAACTTTTCATGATCGTGATACGATTAATGCAGCCGCCAGTGGCACATTTATGAAAAGAAGACCCGAGGAGTGTAGAGAGCTTATAGAGAACATGACGACTCACCACAAAAATTGGGATTCATCCGCATCCTCAAGGAATAACCCGAGATTCAATGTTTCTTCTACTTCTTCAAACCCTGATATCACCGAATTGACCCGCGCAATGGTCGAAATAAGCAAAAACATGCAACTTTTGGCTACAAATCAACAACAAGTTAAAGCTGTTGCAACTTCTTGTGAGACTTGCGAGGGTCCTCATTCATACACTGATTGTCCTTCTACTCATGACAATCCGGAAAACGTGTATGCGGGTTATGGTAACTACTAAATGGAAAACTACCAAGCCCGACCTCAAGGTGATCGTAACTTGCTAAGTTACCGTTCGAACAACTTTCTTTCACCCGGTTTTTCTCCTCAAAACCAGAACCCCAACAACTACAATAGAAGCAACCCAAATCCACCTCGAGCTTCTAACCCTTATCACCCACCCGCTCAACAACCACCACCCATTAATCAGGATGTTGAAACTTTAATGAGAACCCAAGGAGAGAAAATCAAGAATCTACAAAGCCAAATCATCAATTTTAAAGGAGATATCACTAAGCAAGGTAATGATATTAGATCCGCGCTTCGACATGATATACAAACCTCTTTTAGCACTCAAACAAATGATTTGCAGAATATGCTGGCTAGTTTCTTACCAACTACTCAAACCTCTACTTTGGGCTCTCTACCTTCAAATACCGTCACCAACCCAATAGCGAATGTGAGTGCTATTACTACACGTAGTGCAACAACCTTAGTAGGACCATCTATCCCTCCCCCAGTTACTCCATCTACACCTCCTCCACCACCATTTATCCCTCCTACTCCCACGCCTAGTATTAGTTCTCCATTACCGTCTCCACCTATGCATGAAGAACTATCCAAGAAGAACCCTTCACCAACCCCACCTTCCACCTTTAAACCTTCAACATCTCAACCTTTACCTGCTATACCTACACCACCTAAACCCAACATTCCTTATCCTTCTCGCTTAGACAAGGCCAAATTGCAAACCAAGGATGACATTCAAGTGTCGAACTATTTGAAGAAGATTTCGGGACTGACCATCACCTTTAGCCTTGTTGAAGCTTTAGCACAAATGCCTAAATTTGTTAAGATGTTTAAGGAATTGCTTAATAAGAAGGAGAAGATGGACGAGTTTGTTAATACTCGATTGAATGAAAATTGTTCTCCCATCCTTCTTAAAGAACTTCCGGAGAAACTTGGAGATCCCGGTCGTTTTGTGCTCCCATGTACTTTTCACCAAACCGAAGAAGTTATTGCCTTAGCCGATCTCGGGGCAAGTATAAATCTGATGCCTTTAAGTGTTTGGAAAAAGTTATCATTACCCGATCTTACTCCAACGAAGATGACTCTTGAGCTAGCAAATCACACTCTCGCTTACCCCGTTGGTATTGCCGAAGATGTGTTCATTAAAGTTGGCACCTTCACTTTTCCGGTCGACTTTGTTGTTGTTGATTATGAAATGGACCCTCGTATTCCTTTAATACTTGGTCGGCCATTCTTGAGAACCGGAAAAGCATTAGTCAATGTTGCTGAAGGTGGGCTCATTTTAAGAGTCAGGAATGATGCACAAGTGTTTAAAATGGGAAAGATCACAACCAAATCAAATGGAAGAGAATCAGCGAATATGATTAATGTGCTTGATGATTTTGTCGTCTATAACAATCCTCTATTCGATTCTTGCTATGATAATCCACTGTTCCAAGACGATGTGGATGATTCTGTAACACCCCACTTGGATAAATGGACCGTTACGTGTATTTATGGTGTATCATCATGTAACACCCCCAAATTCACAATGCAGCGGAATATGAACATTGGGTGTTACTTCATAGCACATCACACACAGTCACAGAAAACGACCTCAGAAGAGACGTTTTATAAAATAAACCATTCGATAATTTTATTAAATCAGAGTTAACTAAAAATAAGTCCCACCAGTTTATACAAACCTTAAGAAATAATAAAGATTTGTCAAATGTATCGAATGGAAATTGTTTGTTTTGCCTTTACTTTATTCCACGCGGCTCCATGCTCCAGCTGCTCTAAAACCTATATACCTGAGAATACATGCTAACATGTCAACACAACGGTTGAGTGAATTCATAGGTTTTTAAATAAACAATAATGGGAAATAATCCGTAAAGCTTTTGAACACAAGAATCTCATCCACTGTCGATAGTGCAACACATGCAATACCCAAAGTCCACGCTATTCTACTAAGCCATGACACCGAAGCCTTAAGTATAATAATGCCCTAGTCAGGTATTTTGCCGAATACCCCCTTACTTCTAATACAACACACCTGGCTGAGCCTCCAACCCACAGGTGCGACCTGCCCAGGTGGGGGCCATCCCCGATGGATCCATCCGTCTGTACCAGCGCCTACCCATCAAGGGTAGTTAACGGTTCATGGGTTTTAGGGACTTTCAAATTTTGGCAATACATCACTTAGCAAATAGCGGTTCACAATCAATACAATCAACACTTGTGTTCATTTTTCAAAAGCATTTAATCAGCCATCTTACATTCATTTACAACAACATGTATTCGTTCAACGCATATAGCAAACCACATGTTTATTCATAAACATGTATTCTCTGAAAACCATATATATAAACATCAAGTATTTTTATACCAAGAAGCATGTATTCCCCCTCGCGGGTTTATAAATACGTATAAAGCACTAAAAGCGAGGCTATGAAGTCACCTTATATAGCTATTACACATTGATCAAGGAACAAACGTCCAATAGTCGATACACGACTTCACGAGATACCAATTGCTCGTTGATCGAGAGCAAGATGCCCAACGGTCAACATATGACCGAACGAGACCTAAAATGACGAGACGCGTCTTAGGCTCGAGACGAGAAATAAATCATACATATATGTAAATAGTTCATTTTAGTAGGTTTGGACATTGCATAAGCTTTATAAAACTTTTCGTAAGACTTTTGGTAAAAATTTACCATGTATTATCCCATTATGACATTTAAGCCCATTAAGGCCCATTACTGGCTCATTACACATTTATATAACTTAAGTCAACTTCAAAATTATTATTAGACTCCAATTTAGTTATTAATATCAGGCCTAATAATGGCCCAATAGCAATTACAAGTGTAAGTCGAACTTTTGTGGCCCAAATCCACTTTATATGCATTACGGGTTCTAAAAATGCCTCAAACAATAATCACTTAATATTTTCTGATGGTCGAGTATCCGTTCTTATAGTTATCAGCATGTAAATAAGTCCTTGTTTCCCAATAAGTGGGTCATACCACATCGAGTTTTATAAAAATCATCAAGTTTTACGTTAATTAAATATAGTTCAATTATTACCTTTTTCCCGACATGTCTTGCTCATTTGACCATATATCCTAGACCATAAATATCTAAGTGTATTATTTTTACCAAAATTATTATCAACTTATATACTTTACTTATTACCATTCCAATTACCACTAAAGTATAATTATCATAGTTCAATTATCTAGTTTCTCATTTAGAGATGTTGGCTGTTTTAGGCAGCCAATCTTGTTTTCACCGTTTCGCCCGCTATTTCCAAACCGTAAAGAACTGGTGGACTATCAAATTAATTCTATTTATTCATATTTTTATCTACAACTTTTAGTTTTATCTTTTTCATTGGTTCTGAGTTCTTGTAAGAGTTATCAGTCCATTTATTCAGCATGTTCAGATTTCACCCTTTTTATCATTTCGGCCATATCTAATTCATCGGGTATCGTCACGGGACGGGCCACCCGGCGAAATCACCACAAAACATAGGCCTAGAACCCTATATTTTTTTACATGGTCCAATACCTACTGATTTTATACAAATACTACGTCTAGCTACTGCTATAGATTTTAACATAACAACTTTTGATCTGAGCATGTTTAAGCTTGTTTTTATTGTTAAAAGATAGTATATCCATCAACCTAATTAAACTATTAGGTCATATATAATCAGTAATAAAACAATTGATATAATATTACAAAAATATATTTACAAAGAATAAATATAGATTATGAAAAGAAAACAATGATCTTACGTAGGATAAGATGAAAGCAAACAACAATAATCAACCATCATGCTTTTGCTTCCAAGTGCTATAATAAGCACACTAAATCAAGAATCCTCCAATATTTTATGAATAAATCTACCACAGAGACCCAAAGTTTCTTTGCTCTTTGATTGGATTGCTATGTACGTTAAAGAGTGAAGAAAGAAAAGAATTTGTCTCACAATTCTTTTCTTTACAATGACACGTGAAGAGCTAGAGGTGGGATATTTGGATTGGAAAGGGATTGGCGGTGGAAGGATAAAAATGGGTAAGATTTTAAATAAATCTTGCCCTAAATTTTGGTAAAGCGGGTATTATCGAAATATGATATTTTTAACATTACGAGATTTAAAAGATACATGCTAAACACGAAAAATAAACTCTCAATATAAAATAAAAACGTCGACACTCGGATCACGTTGATATTTCGATAAATAAACGAGGGCTTATAAATTAATAAACGTTAACGCGTTATATAAACAAATGACGCCTGAAGGCTTAACGTAAATTGCAAAGAATGCTCGTAAAATGATAAATTAAAATGACGACAAATAGAAAATATTTCTATGTCATGACGAGGATGTTCACGTCGATGGCGGACATAGTTTTATTTAACACAAAATAATAAATGATACGTATTCGATATGTTAAAGTCTTAACCTTGTCGGTTAGCCGATTAATCAATATTATTCATAGAACAAACATGACAAATGAAAGTCGGGTAATAAATATTGATCCGACTACTAGGAATAAGATTAGATCTCAGTCTAAATGTTGATTTTAATGTTCAGGCTATTACATCATCTAACCCTTTAGGAAGCGACGTCCCGACGCTTAATTTGTCTCAATAGCCTTCAGTTAAAAGGCGAAGATGTGAGGAATAGAAAAATCATTGCCGAGATTCCTAGCGAAGGTTGGATAAACAAAAATCAAAGCAAGGATAATACTTAAAGTACAAAAGTGAATGGTTTAAATGTAGCTTCAATTTTTATAAGGGAAGTATAATACATAACTCGAAGAATAAGCCATTCGAAGCAAAAACTTGAAAAATCGTGAATTTTTAGAAGTGTTTTAAGGTACATTACTACAAGCTTATCAAACATGTGACGATCGATATGAGCTCGAAACACTTACTCACGACAAGTGACGAGTCAGAAACAGTGGAAAAACAGTGGACGCATTTAAAATATTTTCAATGAGATAATCAATTCAAAAGATCGTTGATCACATCGACCAAATCAAAATAGATATCGTCCAAGTGTCTCATAAAAAAAATTATGTCCTAAAGAAAATCGCATGGATCGCGCATAACTCCATCGAACACTTTATAAAATATTCAAAACGAGATAATTATTTCTAGTCGTACAAAATCATCTAGTTGCATGATCTCAAACATGCAAACTTACTTCGTCAAAAGCGAATTCATCGACACGGATATCGTTCGGAGTATACATTACTCGATCGGAGGAACTATGATCCAAATCAAATATAAAAGCCATCATTAGGCACATATAATCACATTACGACATGCTTACAAAATATCCTAGCCATGCCAAATCAAATAAGTTTAATCAAGTTAAATCATGCTTGCTAAGTAGCCAAGTCATGATAAATAAGAATATTTGATAGGATTTTCAGATAAATCCACTCAAGGAAAGTTTGCAAGTTAAAGGATGTTCATGATATTCATTGCATAGATGCATATAGAACAATATTTTCGTCATCATAGGGTGCTCACACACGGATCTATACCCAAATGACATTGCAGGATGCTCACAAATGGATCCATACCCAAAAGATATTACAGGGTGCTCACAAATGGATCCATACCCAAAAGATATTACAGGGTGCTCACAAATGGATCCATAACCATCGATTGATCTACTAGTACACACTTAAATCTTAGTGTCGATTAGACAATTTGTCTATTCTCATAACGGGTAACGATTCTTAATGATTAGCTTATAAAGCTCATGATAGTCAGGACACATTAGAAATGGTCCATAAAGAAAAATCATAACTCGATAGAAGACTAATGGGTTACTCGTACATAGACGATAATCAATAAAACCATAAATATGACGGTAATGAATGATTCATACTAACGAATCACGAGTCAAAGAAATACGTCCGTATATAAAATAATCACACACTAAGTCAGGCACACTTGAGCCCACTCGTTTATAAATCATTGTTTACATCCAAAGGCGTCCCAATCCATGTAAACAAGAATTATAAATTTATGGTTCGGAAACTTATAACTTTCTTGTTCAAATAAAAAGGCGTCCCAATTTATTTCAACAAGACGATTATAAATCATCCTACTCAGTAATACCGTCACAAAACACGATATCATAACCAAATTAAAAGCCAAGAAAAGTACAGGGTGTCAAACTTAATCCATGAATTCTGTATTCAAACGTCCCATTCCATCTGAATAAAGAAACCATCGACAATCTAAGTTCTAGTGGTTTAAAACTTTCTTATTCAAATGTCCCATTCCATTTCAATAAGAGAACCTTAAACGACACATAGTTGGGCGATTTAAAATCATTATATTTAAATGTCCTATTCCATTTAAATATAAGGTATTAAGTTGCTCAACTAATGACTACTATGAGCATATCTTTGTTGTACCCAAATTATATATAGTTTATTGGGTATATATATATAAATAAGGTCCAACACAGGCATCCTCCTTTTCGCCAATAAAAAGTAAACATACACAATCAAATTAAACGTTATATTATGTAGAAGATGTCTCCTTGAAGAAATAATTCTTCAAAATCATAAGGAGTACGGAATTAAAATAACACGTTTATCAATTACGCTTCAAAAGGAGATGTCCTAAAACGGCATATCAAGATGCGATCACAACAATCGAGCTGAAATTAGTCGATATGCGATAGATTACGAAACAATATATACATACCCCAAGTATCAAACGAGCTTCATACTCGTATTTAGATAATAAATTATTTATCGAGAAATGTGATTGGCATCGAGGCCAAACATTGTATTAAAACGTATCATAAAATGTACGATAATCAAAAAAAGACCATTGCTTCATGCGAAATGCCCTTAAATACCATAGTATATACATTCATATACATACAACCATTTATACATACACACAGGATCACATTATCACAACCAAGAATTGGTTTCTAGGATCCATGAGCGTGCGGATACTTTGTAAGGCAATCAAACAATTTTACGAAAGAGCAGTTATAGTCTAGGTTTTAAAAATGACCTAGTTCGCTATAACTAGTGCTCTGATACCAATCTATGACTGTGTGTGATGTGCTATGAAGTAACACCCAATGTTGATATCCCGCTGCATTGTGAATTTGGGGGTGTTACACATCAAAGCATGCAAGGCAATGTATTAAACATTAACTGACCATACGGAAATACCGGAATCAAACATCGGTAATCCAAAACATAAGCTAAAAATATAAAGCTTTAAGTACTGAAAGAAAAGGACGAAACAATGTCCAAACAACCAAAGTAATGTAATGTGTGCATAAAAATAAAGGAGTCTGGATAGCTCCCATCCAAATGCACGTACTCTATTAGAAGTCCTAAGATCGTCCCTGTGTACCTGCCGTTTGGAAACATGAAAGGAAACTACGGCTGAGCTTAACGCTCTGTGAACGGATAAAAGCATGATAAGAATGTACGGAAAGTAATGGATTAGAAGACAACAATGAAGCTATAAGGCTGATACGTAACATGTGGTAGAACTCTGTATAAAATCTGAGAAACCTGGTTCATATATACTGCAACTGAATTATAACTATTAATTCTGAAAACATGCATTTACTGTATTTTAATTGCCAGAGCTTATATAGGTCACGTGTTGTAACAACCGTGCATGAATAACTGGAGGGGTGACCTCGTCATGCTGTAGAGGGGTGACCTCTAAATACTGTGCTGGGTGGAGGGATCAGCTACAATGTGAAGGATGTAGAGCACACACCACATTCACCCTGATAACTTGTAAACTGTTAAGCCTAGGATGCATCCATACGCCCCACTAAACATACATATAAAAATGGCCAAACTGAACATGAGTGGGACGATGCAGGATATCACTCTCCTGCATGTGAGTCACGACACCGGTGCCTCTAGTGCCGTGGTTACGGTACCTCCGTAACTAGTACATGAACTGGTCGTGCTTGTATATAATGCTCAGGCAACGTATTTCGTTTTTAACATGATTTCTGATAAGCTTAAACGCATACGGGGAAAAACATTTGGCTGAAGACGGGGAAATCCTAATCATGCATAAAAAGGGAGTCCTTACTGAAAGGACGGGAAATCCGTACCTCGTGTCCAGTAACTGACCGAGATCAACTGACAGAAAGTCTACTCTGGTTTCACTCGAGCTACATGAATAAGGGACATGAATAAGTAAACTGATATTCGTTTATTTAATTCCATGTTCTTATTGGCCTTTCATCTATTTATTTTATTTATGAAATTCTTACGTATATTAACTGATAAATCTGATCTTATAATAATTCATTTTAATGTATTATCGTTCTACTATTAGTTACGGTACAAACGTATTTCTGACGCTATAGTAATACTATATTAAGTATCCCGCTAAAATAGAAAGTTTCTTAAATTAGAAAGTTCCGAAAATAATTTAATTCATTTACTAAATTTATACCCTTTTAAAATATTAAAGATCTATTTTAATTTAATACATATAAAATATATTTTAGACATTTATAAAACAATTAGTTTAATAAAAAGGTATAATATAAAAATACTCATGTTATTTATTATAATAATGTCCCGAGCCAACCGAGATACCCCATCTCGGTCGCACTAAACAATTCAACATACTATGATTAAATCTGTCAATATTAAATCTGTCAATAAGAATCTGCGACAGAAAACTGAGTCACTAAAACTGTCGCTAAAAGCTGTCATTTAAAAACGGCATACATACAACAGTTCTGCGACAGAAAAACTGTCGCTAATGTTATTCAATATATCCAGATTTTATGGCCCATTTTTCCCACTGATTAGACATTTAGTTCCCACTGCTAGGTTACGTTTTCCCACCGTTTAAATAAACCAAACACACCCTTATGCTACTGCAGACCCAAACGCACCCCTTATTTTCTTTTAACAGTTTTGGGTCGAACAATAAGCCCTAGCCGCCCCTGTGTGGGTCACAGCTGAGCAGGGATGAGACCACCAAGACATGGTGTTGTCTAAGTTCACTGATTACACCAAGACCCGACCCCCTAAATCTTATAACCCCCGTTTGGGGTGTGTTTTGCTCGCGGCTGGGCCAACAGAAACACCACCACGTGGCCTGTGGTCATGACTGTCACGAGGCAGCATATACCGAGACCCCTTTAGTCTCGGTTTCTGTGAGAAGACAACACCCCGACACCCATTAATTATGTTTATTTAAGATTCGTCATAAGTTTCGTTTATAAACCCTAGAATCAAAATAAAACGTGATAATCAAATGGGAATCGAAACAAGAGTGATTACCGTGGTATAATTAAGAAAGATGGAGGATTAAACACTGATTTGATGAAGAAATATGTCTAAAATCTTCTCTTTTTTTCCAAACCCAGCGGCCAACACAACCCTAATTCCCCTTTTTTTTGTTACAATGAAGTGTGGGAGAAGGGTTAAACTCCCATTTTTTTTATTCTCTCAAATGGGCTTGGCCCAATTTCTATTCCTATTTAACCAACCGGCCCCTTTTACTTTCTTACTCTTTTTTTTAGATACTTGTATATATAATTTCTCGCGTATTTACATTTTCCAATTTAAATACGGGTTTTACAATTCTTCCCCTCTAAAAAGAATAATTCGTCCCCGAACTAAGGATACGGCCGTACTGGGTTTTATAATTCTTCCCCTCTAAAAAGAATTCGTCCCCGAATTATAAGGTATTTAAGCTGACTGGAGTAAAAGTCGAAAATTCTAATAAGCTGGAAGACATAAAAGCTGAAAAGACATACCCGAATCAAAACTGAAAGTGAGGATAAGAAGTCCGTATAGACTCCTCTGTTTCCCAAGTGGCCTCCCGCTTGGTATGGTTCCTCCACAGGATTTTGACGAAAGGAATGGTCTTCCTTCTTATAACTCGATCCTGGCGATCTAAAACTGCTTCGGGTTCCTCTATATAAGATAGATCCTCCCGAATCTGATCGAGTGGATAATTCACTTTGTGAATCTCATGATAGTTGTACCCTCTGAGTAATGATACATGAAACACGTTGTGGACGTGTGAAAGCTGAGGTGGTAACGCCAAACGATATGACACTTCACCAATACGTTCAAGGATTTCGAATGGTCCGATGTAACGAGGGCTGAGCTTACCTTTGAGGCCAAAACGTCTGACACCGCGTGCGGGTGATACTTTGAGGAACACACGATCCCCAGTCTGAAATGATAGATCTCTGCGATGCTTGTCGGTGTAACTCTTCTGGCGAGTACGCGCTTCTTGCAGTTTTGCCCTAGCAATGACGACCTTTTCATTGGTCAGTTCTATCAATTATGGTCCTTCAATCAAACGTTCTCCAACCTGATCCCAACAAATAGGAGCACGGCATTTCCTGCCGTATAACATCTCGAATGGAGCATGCTTGATACTAGCATGCCAACTGTTGTTGTAGGCAAACTCGACCAAGCAAATATAGTCATCCCATTGTCCCGTCCATTCCAATGCACAGGCGCGTAGCATGTCCTCCAAGGTTTGGATGGTACGCTCTGACTGACCGTTTGTCTACGGATGGAAAGTTGTGTTGAGCTTGAGCCTAGTTCCCCAAGCTTTATGCAAACCTTCCCAGAAATGAGAAGTGAAACGTGGGTCTCTATCTGATATAATTTCTGAAGGTGTACCATGTAGCCGTATAAGTTCCTTGGTGAATAGTTCTGCTAATTTACTGACTGCGAAATCTTTACGGATAGGAATGAAATGTGCCGACTTGGTCAAACGATCGACAACAACCCAGATTGCATCATGTCTCTGGTGAGTCTGGAGTAGTCCGGTGACAAAATCCATAGAGATCTTGTCCCATTTCCACATTGGTATATCTAATGGCTGGAGAAGACCACTGGAACGCTGGTGCTCTATCTTTACCTGCTGGCAGGTTAAGCATTTAGACACAAAAGTTGCGACATCCTGTTTCATGCCACTCCACCAAAAATGCTGCTTAAGATCGTGGTACATTTTAGTGGAACCTAGATGGATAGACAACGGAGAGCTGTGAGCCTCAGTCATTAAGGCTTCTCTGAGAGCAGGGTCTTCTGGAACGCAGAGTTTGGTACCCTGCCATACGATACCATCGTCATCGATGCGAAATTCGGTCTGCTGGTCAATGTTCTAGACAATCGCCCAGATTTCACCATCATCCTTTTGTGCGGCTTTAATCCTAGAGAGTAAATCCGGTTCAACCCTCAGACTAGCCCAGTATCCCCTCTGTCCGTGCACTAAGAGCTCAATATCATACCGCTCTAAGTCCCGAATAATTTCTTCCTGAACTTTGATGTCATTTATCATACCTGACTTTCTGCTAAGGGCATCTGCTACTACATTGGCTTTACCTGGGTGATACTGAATATTAGTGTCATAGTCTTTCAACAGTTCTAACCATCGCCGCTGTCTCATGTTCAGCTCCCGTTGGGTAAATATGTACTTGAGACTTTTGTGATCGGTGAAGATATCACACGACTCACCGTATAAATAATGCATCCAGATTTTAAGGGCGAAAACGACTGCTGCGAGCTCTAGATCATGAGTAGGATAATTTTTCTCATACGGCTTCAGTTGACGCGAAGCATAAGCAATGACTTTCCCATGCTGCATAAGAACACAGCCTAAGCCCTTTCCTGAAGCGTCATTGTAAATATGATATCCACCTGTATCGGATGGAAGTGTAAGTATCGGTGCTGAGATCAAACGATGCTTGAGTTCCTCAAAACTCTTTTCTCTCTCCTCGGTCCATATAAACTTCTCACCTTTTCGCATAAGTTGGGTCAATGGCAACGCCAAACGTGAGAAGTTTTCCACAAACCTGCGATAATAACCCGCCAACCCAAGAAAACTACGTATCTCTGTGACAGATGTCGGTCTCGGCCATTTGGTGATAGCCTCCACCTTTGCAGGATCCATAGTGATTCCTTCTGCAGAAACAATATGACCTAGAAACGCCACCATATTGAGCCAAAACTCGCACTTCGAAAATTTAGCATATAGCTTTTCTCGTCTGAGAATCTGCAAAACTGTACGGAGATGATTCTCATGTTCCTCTCTGGATTTGGAGAAAATAAGGATATCATCGATGAATACGATCACAAACTTGTCTAAAAATTCGTGGAAGACTCTGTTCATCAAGTCCATAAATACTGCAGGCGCATTCGTGAGACCGAATGGCATAACAACAAACTCGTAATGACCGTACCTCATGCTAAAAGCAGTTTTGGATATATCCCGCTCTTTTACACGCAGCTGATGGTAGCCTGATCGTAGATCGATTTTTGAGAAGTGCTTGGCACCCTGAAACTGATAAAATAAATCGTCAATACGAGGAAGTGGATAACGGTTACGAATAGCAAGCTTATTCAACTCACGGTAGTCAATACACAATCGCATATTACCATCCTTCTTCTTGACAAACAAAACTAGAGCGCCCTAAGGTGACACGCTTGGACGAATGAAACCCCTTTCTAGAAGTTCCTGAAGTTGATCTTTCAGTTCCTTAAGCTCTACAGGAGCTATACGGTAAGGAGCTTTAGATACTGGTTCTGTACCTGGAATGAGGTCGATACCAAATTCTGCCTCTCGCATGGGAGGTAAGCCTGGGAGTTCCTCTGGAAAGACATCTGGAAAATCTGACACCACTAGTTGATCATGAATTGAAGGTGCCTCAAAAGTCGTGTCATGAACTGTAGCTTGGAAACCTTCACAACCATGGTATAGTAGGGTACGAGCCTGTAAAGCTGAAATGATCTGAACATGTTTTCCTGGTAGGAAGCCCCGGTGAATATACACTGGTGTCTGGATATCACCAAAGATGACCCAGTGAGCATGACAATCTATGGTGGCACGATGAACCGACAACCAATCCATACCCAGAATAATATCGAATTCACACATATCTAGAGGAAGGGCACTGACTAGACGGATTTTATCATCAAACTCAAGAGGGAGATCCTTATACACCTGGGTAATGAGTACAGAGTCTCGCATGGGGGTAGATATACTAAGTACACTGTCTAGTGGCGTAGGGGTCATGTTTATTCTAACAGCATATGAAGTAGATATAACTGAGTGTGTGGCGCCTGTATCGAAAAGAACGCATGCAGACTGTCCGTGTATAAACAAAATGCCAGTAATGGTACCTGTGGTCTTATTTGCTTGCTCACGGGTAGTAGTGTAGACACGACCAGTGGTTGGTGGTATTGGTGGTGGTGGAGGTAAAATCTGAGGAATCTGGACTGAGGTACCGCCAGCATCCCCGCTCTTGCAATCCCTCTTCAAATGACCTGGCTGACCACACTTGTAACAACTACCCGTACCACGACGACAAGGTCTCGTGTGTTTCTTCCCACATGTGATGCAAGTGGGATAAGAATACCCGGTAGAAGCAGCTCTGGTTTGCTGAGAACCTGATTTACGATGATAAACACGTGTCACGATTCTGATAACTTAACTGAAATGAGGCTGTTTGATTGAAATTTAAAATTACCAGAATTTGCCGGTCGGGTAACCTGCTGACCTCTGTTGTTTTGGTCACGCCCCTGTCCAGCATCTCTGTTGGAATTTACAAAAATTTAAGATATGTTATACACGATAGTTTAGTATTTCTGGAGTTTGAAGAATCACATGTACTTGCCAGATGAGTTTGAGCTGCCGCGATAGTTATCACCACCGCTCCTCTTATCTGATCGATTACGGTCATATGACTAACCGTGGTTCCTATAGTTCTGATGTGGATTAGCCGATTGGGATCGGTCTCCTCCTCTGTGTCTGTAAGATTATAATTGGATAAGACATAACATATAAGTTGACAAGTAATAATGGGAGTTAATTTGTTTAAGTCTGTTGGGTGAGATGTACCTCTTCTCCGGACGCTATACATTCTCGAGCTCATCCCTCTCGAAAAGCATCTCAATAAAACGAGCTGCATTAGCTACTTGTGACACATTAGTGAATCTGGCACTCACCAGCCTATCTGCAGTCCTAGAGTGAAGAGCCCAGCGAAATTGCTTCGCTTGCTCCTCTGCGGTACCCGCAGCCTCCCCTAAGAATCCAGCCATCCTGAGGTATTGGTGCATGAACTCTATACTGTTCTCACCATGATTCTGACGAATGACATGGAAGTCCCTCTTCAGTTTAGCTTGCTCCGCATGCGGGAAAAACTGGTCATAGAACATCTTCTTGAAACGTGCCAAGGTCAATGCAAGCTCCAAAGCATCACCCCCATTGGACAGTTTCTGAGACCTCCACCAATGCAGAGCAGGACCCTCCAATTTGTAAACTGCAATCCTAACCTTGAAAGCATCACCACAACCCATAGCTCCAAAAAATTTCTCTACATGATAGATTAAGTCTTTCGCGTCAGTTGGAGCTAAAGTCTGCTCAAAAAGTCGGGGTTTCTGTTTGTTAAACAAATCTAGCCAAGCGGGTAAAGTGGCAGGTGGTGGAGCAGGAGGGTTGTTATTCTGTTGAGGTCCATTTTGATATTCAGCTCGGATCTCATCACGAATTTGGGGTAACATGGCTTGTATAGCAGCCTGAACAGCAACAACAATGGCAGCTGCGTTAGGATCATTCTCGGTTTCGCGTCTGGGTGGCATCTGAAATGACAGAGAATAAGTTGATAAAACTGCCAAAACCTGGGGTAATAAATCTGAATATGCATAGTGTAATTCATGAAGGTATAGCCAACAAAATATGACATGAATACTGGTGAACGCCTAGGGTCAGTTCACAAAATGACAATTTACTAAAACATAAATCTGATATGAGTAAGGATGAACGCCTATGGTCAGTTCATCTACACAAAATTTAAACGGACAAGGGTGAACACCTATGGCCAGTTCACCAAAACGAAAAGTTCGCTGAAAAGCACATGTGATTAAGTATGGCCAGTCCTGTACCAACCGTTTACGTAAACAAAATTTTGAAAATCCGACTGATAAAATACATGAGTAGCATGGAAGATAACGACGCCAAAATATAGGAAGTTCTTGGTGACTACCCACTAGTCACAGGTCAAGTTTTAGAGCCTACAGGTCGAACCTTGCGCTCTGATACCATAATTGTAACACCCCACTTGGATAAATGGACCGTTACGTGTATTTATGGCGTGTCATCAAAGCATGCAAGGCAATGTTTTAAACATTAACTGACCATACGGAAATACCGGAATCAAACATCGGTAATCCAAAACATAAGCTCAAAATATAAAGATTTAAGTACTGAAAGAAAAGGACGAAACAGTGTCCAAACAACCAAAGTAATGTAATGTGTGCATAAACATAAAGGAGTCTGGATAGCTCCCATCCAAATGCACGTACTCTCTTAGAAGTCCTAAGATCGTCCCTGTGTACCTGCCGTTTGGAAACATGAAAGGAAACTACGGCTGAGCTTAACGCTCAGTGAACGGATAAAAGCATGATAAGAATGTACTGAAAGTAATGGATTAGAAGACAACAATGAAGCTATAAGGCTGATACGTAACATGTGGTAGAACTCTGTATAAAATCTAAGAAACCTAGTTCATATATACTGCAACTGAATTATAACTATTAATTCTGAAAACATGCATTTACTGTATTTTAATTGCTAGATCTTATATAGGTCACGTGCTGTAACAATCGTACATGAATAACTGGAGGGGTGACCTCGTCATGCTGTAGAGGGGTGACCTCTAAATACTGTGCTGGGTGGAGGGATCAGCTCCAATGTGAAGGATGTGGAGCACACACCACATTCACCCTGATAACTTGTAAACTGTTAAGCCTAGGATGCATCCATACGCCCCACTAAACATACAAATAAAAATGGACAAATTGAACATGAGTGGGACGATGCAGGATATCACTCTCCTGCATGTGAGTCACGACACCGGTGCCTCTAGTGTCGTGGTTACGGTACCTCTGTAACTACTACATGAACTGGTCGTGATTGTATATAATGCTCAGGCAACTTATTTCATTTTTAACATGATTTCTGATAAGCTTAAACACATACGGGGAAAAACATTTGGCTGAAGATGGGGAAATCCTAATCATGCATAAAAAGGGAGTCCTTACTGAAAGGACGGGAAATCCATACCTCGTGTCCAGTAACCGACCGAGATCAACTGACAGAAAGTCTACTCTGGTTTCACTCGAGCTACATGAATAAGGGACGTGAATAAGTAAACTGATATTCGCTTATTTAATTCCATGTTCTTATTGGCCTTTCATTTATTTATTTTATTTCTGAAATTCCGTACGTATATTAACTGATAAATCTGATCTTATAATAATTCATTTTAATTTATTATCGTTCTACTATTAGTTATGGTACAAACGTATTTCTGACGCTATAGTAATACTATATTAAGTATCCCGCTAAAATAGAAAGTTTCTTAAATTAGAAAGTTCCCAAAATAATTTAATTCATTTACTAAAATTATACTCTTTTAAAATATTAAAGATCTATTTTAATTTAATACATATAAAATATATTTTAGACATTTATAAAACAATTAGTTTAATAAAAAGGTATAATAAAAAAATACTCATGTTATTTATTATAATAATGTCCCGAGCAAACCGAGATACCCCATCTCGGTCACACTAAACAATTCAACATATTATGATTAAATCTGTCAATAAGCGACAGAAAACTGAGTCACTAAAACTGTCGCTAAAAGCTGTGCTTTTAAAACTGCATACATACAACAGTTCTGCGACAGAAAAACTGTCGCTAAGACTGTCGCTAATGTTATTCAATATATCCAGATTTTAAGTCCCATTTTTCCCACTGATTAGACATTTAGTTCCCACTGCTAGGTTACGTTTTCCCACCGTTTAAATAAACCAAACACACCCTTATGCTACTGCAGACCCAAACGCACCCCTTATTTTCTTCAAACAGTTTTGGGTCGAACAATCAGCCCTAGCCGCCCCTATGTGGGTCACGGCTGAGCAAGGATGAGACCACCAAGACATGGTGTTGTATCGGTTTACTGATTACACCAAGACCCGACCCCCTAAATCTTATAACCCCTGTTTGGGGTGTGTTTTGCTCGCGGCTGGGCCAACATAAACACCACCACGTGGCCTGTGGTCATGACTGTCACGAGGCAGCATATACCGAGACCCCTTTGGTCTTGGTTTCTGTGAGAAGACAACACCCCGACACCCATTAATTATGTTTATTTAAGATTCGTTATAAGTTTCGTTTATAAACCCTAAAATCAAAATAAAACGTGATAATCAAATGGGAATGGAAACAAGAGTGATTACCATGGTATGATTAAGAAAGATGGAGGATTAAACACTTATTTGATGAAGAAATAAGTCTGAAATCTTCTCTTTTTTTTCCAAACCCGGCGGCCAACACAACCCTAATACCCCTTTTTTGTTACGATGAAGTATGGGAGAAGGGTTAAAGTCCCGTTTTTTTTATTCTCTCAAATGGGCTTGGCCCAATTTCTACTCCTATTTAACCAACCGGCCCCTTTTACTTTCTTACTCTTTTTTTTAAATACTTGTTTATATAATTTCTCGCGTATTTACATTTTCTGATTTATATACGGGTTTTACAGATTCTCTCTCCAATTCTGATTCTCCACCAATTTATGATTCTCCACCGATCTATGATGCTTATCATGATGATTCTAGTTCCGATGGGGATGATTATGATAATTTTACTTCTGAGTATACAGACATGCCCACTTATGATGATTTTGATGAGGCTGATACTCTCTCGAGTGATTCTTCTCATGATGACCTTACACCTACTTTTGATGAAGATCCTCCACCAACCATGCTTGATCCTACTTTGGACGACTACTCATTTGATGAAGACTTTGCTACTTTTCTCAACACTTACTTCCCAAATGAGAGTGATGCTCCTCCTTTGGACTTTGATGATTATGGTCTTTATCCTCCTTTGGATATGAAGAAACCTCTTTCAAAAGAGAAGAAGCCGGACGACACCGATATCCAAAGCACTTATGTTTTGACACCTCTCTATCCCCCTTCTAAGGATGAGATTGTGCGATTTATGAGCGGATCTTCTTCAAGGTCTACTGAACCCGAGTGTTATTTTCCCTTAAAGGAAAAGGTGTTCGATCCTGGTATTGTAATTTACAAGCCATCTCAATATCCATCTGATGAAATAAAATGAAAGACTTTTGGAAACCATGGAGATATGCTTGCACCTCTTCACCCTTACTACCACCGTGCTCCATCTTTGCTTAAGGGAACCTTGCCTATTCTTCTTTGGCTTGCCTTGTTCGTCTTAAGCTTGTGCTATTTGATGGACGAAAACCATGTATTTGATCCCGGTGGATGTCTTTCAAGCTTCTTCCTATGTTAATTAAGGTCGAGTCAGGCTCACGACTCGGTTAACAAAAAAAGCGCTTCTCGGGAGGCAACCCGCAGTATCTATCCTTTTTCTTTGTTTTTATAATAAGGGTAGGGGGAGACCCTAGTATCTGTTTGTTGTTTTCTTTCTTGTCATGTGTAGGGATTCGAGCTTTCAAAGATCCATTCTTGATGACTTTTGACGACCCGTGATTTCGTGTTCCCGTCTTCCCGTTTATATCCTAAACTCTTTTGATTCTCTATTTTATATTCTTTAATATTAAAATAGGAATCACTTTAGTTGTCTCTTCCTTAGCAAGATTTAAACAACGTGCACAATGTCCTAAGTGTAGGGGAGTTTACTTCCACATGCTTAAACATTGAGGACAATGTTTATATTAAGTGTAGGGGGACTTCTATCGAAGTTAAGTGGGCTTTTCCTTGTATTTGTCCTCATTTTAACCGGAAAATCTAATTTTTCGACATTTTTCAAAATTTTTGATCTATTTTGGCCTAGTTGTATTTACCTTTTTTATTGTTATTTTCTTTCTTTGGTAGAATAAATTTTAATAAACCGGTTTTAATTTTTAAACGTTGCGAATCTTTTGACTCAACCCGAGTTTACTTATCCAAGTTTACTCTAGCTAGTATCCATAACGTGTTTAAGTCATGTTTTGCTAGACTTTTATATAGGGAACTTTAAAACGCGAAAGTCTTAACTCTCACGGGTTAAGAACAAGAACATTTCGCAAGTTCCTATAATTGATCCTAGAAAGTCGTTTATCAAGGGAACTTTAAAATGCGAATTCTAAAACTTGAAAAAGTCTAAGAAGTAGCAAGATCCTATAGATGACTTGAAAACCCAAAACATTAATTTAATAGACTAAGCATCCACGAGTCTCATTCCTTGAGATTTTAAATTGTGGAGAACGAGAGATGATAGAGTCAATTATAAGTTTGGTATTCTTTCAAGAATTTATGTGAGCTAATTATGAGCCTTTTCTCCCATTGCTTGCTAGTAATATTAATTGCAATAAATAAGATTGTACGATTTGAAAAGTTACTTAGCTTCTAACCCAAGATTGTTTAAAAGTTGCTTGGTATTAATTAGAGTTCATAGCCAAGTCATAACTTATTGAAGCGGGATGCGAAGATTGGCGAGTCCAAAAAGGCACTAACTAGGCATGAGGGCTACATTTTGTTGCTAAAGATCCCAAGTGATGTGAAGAATCATTTATCAAAAATCAATATGAAGGATCAAGACACACGGCGAAAAGCAAATACTCCCCAAAAGATCATGAAGAAGTCTATCTGAAAAGACCCTAGCAAGGTATGAGGATAAATAGATCCAAGTCCTAAAAGGAGGCGGATCATTGTATATCAAAATCCCAAATAAAGATTGGAGAAAAATGAAGAAGTCGTGGTCCAAATATGAAGAATCTCTCAAAAAGTTCAAGTGAAGAAATTCCTATTATGAAGAGAAGACCATTTTTTTATGAACGTCTCTCAAGATTTGAAGTATGAAGTCGCTGCCAAATATCGGTGCGAGAAAGTTCTCAAATCGTGAAGCGAGTTATGCCAAGATATGAACTATACGAGGTCCCGAGAAGCAGTTTTAAAAGATTTTGTCCTTTAGCTAACTATTGATTAAATCGTCCTACTTTATTTTCGGCCTAAATAACTATCGAAATAAGTCAACAATGCATCCTCGTGATCATTCAAGACAACAATAAAATATAAGAGATAAACCTAGGAATAAGGGAGTCTAAGTGAATAATTGGCCCACATGAGTTCGTGGTAGTTTGCTAACTTATAATAACAATGATCTCGTTTTTAAGCTTGGTATGGGGAACGTGAAACTTGAGTATGATGATCATTCATGACATTTCCAAAACTCTCAGGTAAGTTTTTGATCTTTTTACTTGTTTTCTTCCTTTAAAAATTGTGTCTCTTTAAATAAAGGCCAATGTGGATTGATTGTGATGAAAAATGTAAAGCTTGGTTTGTAATTAATACATTGCATGAGGACATTGCAATGGTCAAGTGAACGGAATTTAATAAGTGTGAAAACACTTATCCTTTTACCACTTAATTATAATATTAACCAAGCCAAAACGTGTATTTTATGTCGTAAATGTCGGAATTATGCGTGGTTTGTGTTTTTGTTGTGATTTAGGATCAAAATGTGAAAAGGGAAGAAAATACGGGCTTTCACGGGCTTTTATCGAAAAAGACAAAAGACGAAGTCAAAAGATCAAGAGTGCAAAAAGAACGGAAGTCGAAGGCCTATTCTGAAGATTTATCGAAGAACAAGTCTAAAGACGGAAGTTTAATAAAGTCGAAGAACTCAAGTATAATTAATGAAGAAATTATAAGACGAGTTTAATTAATCCCAAGACAAAGTCGAAAAAGTCGAAGAATTAAGAAGACGAAAAGACGAGAAAGAAAGAAAGAAGGAAGAAACACATGCTTAACCTCCCTAATCACTATAAATACCCTCCTAATGACACATTAGGAGGTGTTGACTATCTTGACAAAATAGTTCTTCCATTTTAATTACTTGCACTTTTCTTAATGTCATTTACTTAATTACACCTTTAATTTCTTGTCTTGCACCTTAAATTTGTAAGCTTTTAATTCTTGTTTTTACTTTAATTGTTGAATCTTAATTTTAATCAAGTTTTAATTAATCTCTCATTCTACCTTTCTTCTCTTTGCTTAATCTTTATGTTTATGCGCTTATTTGATTACTTGTCATGCTTTTATGTTTATGATTGTGTTAGCTTATTGATTTGATAGCTTATTTTGTTTTTCTTAATTTTAATGAAGTACTTATTAGTTAATTTTTATAAAAAGTTGATTTTAAATATTTTTATTAATTACTGCTTTTAAAAGTTTTTAAATTTTGGCTTATTAGCTTTTTCTTAAATTTGATTTGGTAAAAGTTTTAGTTAAGTGCTTAATTGTTTTTAGCTTAATTTTAGTTTTTAGCTTATTGCAAACTTGTGTTTATCCGGATTGTGTAAAACCCCATTATTCCAGATAGCAGCTGAAGGACAAATTATTTCGGATTGTGGTCAGTTGTGATAATTCCGGATAACGAGTGAAACTCCAACTCCGGATAAGCATACAACAGCATATTCCGGATAAGTCTTTCGAGACGTGTTCCGGATAAGATTTCAAGTATATTATTCCGGATAGTGAGGAGAACTTGGATTCCGGATAAGCTTCGCAATTGCGAATTCCGGATAAGCTGCTTGTTCAAGAATTCCAGATAGTAGGTTTGACAAGAATTCCGGATAAGGGGAAGTTAAACATTCCGGATATAGACGAGAACAGTTATTCCGGATAAGCTTCTTGACTATTATTCCGGATAGTTGGATTTATTCCGGATAGGGATTCGGGTTGGTATTCCGAATAAAGCTTCGAAGATTAATTCCGGATAAGCAGTCATTTCCTTATTCTGGATAAGCAGCGAAACAGTGATTCCGGATAGTCTTTCAGAGTAATTATTCCGAATAAGGGTCCGAGGCAAGTTCCGGATAAGGTCTCGAAGGGGATTTCGGATAAGCTTCACTTGGTGAATTTCGGATAAGCAGCAGATTCAGATTGCGGATAAGAGTGACAGCCTTATTCCGGATAAGCAAAGTAAGATCAGGTATTCCGGATAGTGACAGTATTTTGTATTCCGATTTAGGTTTTGTTTATCCTCTGTTTTATTTACAAGCATTTATTTTTCCCAGCATTTTTCTTTAAGTGTTATTTTAATTGTTTTTCTTTATTTTAATTTTAAAGTTCACATTTTTATTATATTGTCATATTTACTTTTCGTCGAGTTTTAATTTTTGTCTTTTAATTAAATTACCTTTTAAAATTTTAAGATTGCACCGTTTACATTTTAGTTAGTTTTAGATTTAATTACCCGTCATTTACTTTAACATTTCGCACATTTATTTTACAACAACCAAAAATATTCTTTTTCACCAAAAGACGACTGAGTCGCTCTTAAACTGGTAGTCAATTCGAAAAGATCGGACGATAACTTTTAACCTAGCAAAATCATACTTTTAGTTTAATAAGTTTATTTTTATTAAAGTTTTCAAAAATTTTAATTATTGTAAATTTTCGTCATTTTCTCGATTCGCGCGTATCGTGTATTCGTCGTAGTTTAATATTAGCGTAACTCGTCTTTTTAGTTTTGTTTCTTCTCACAACCAAAAACATTACTAATCCAAATACTTAATATTATTTTTAGCACATACACACACACTCCCTTGAAGAACGAACTCACTTGTCGATCTTTACGGTTTTCCTAAATCATATCGATTAATATTTTCCGACTTTATACTTGTTTTATTTTTCCTAAAATAAAGCAAAGTGTAATTTTACTTCATCAATTTTGCGCCGCTGATGGGGAGGTGTTTTAGTGCCATATATATATCGTGTTTGTGTGAGTAGTGCGTTTTTGCTTTTCATTTTGGGAAAGCATAAATACCGTACATACTCATTTTTTTTTATTTTTCTACTATTATTAGTCATAAAAGTAAATAAAAAGTGTTAAATTGAAATCAATTAACAAAAAATCGTTTTTTGTTTTTATTGTGAATAGTATATTGTATTCACGTAGCACAATGAATACAGAATATTATCCAAATACGCGAGAAATCGCACCTCGATAGTGGGCGTTCCGGCCATTATCGAGTGTATCGAATTCAAACAAAATCAAAGGCAAAATAGATAAATACTCTTAATTAGTTTAATCTCAATTGATACAAACTATAAGGTGGGTATAAGGCGCTTGTATTTCACGACCTAAGGAGAAAAGGCTCTCCAGTGCTTCGCGTCGCCTCGTTTTCCCCGCTCACTTGTGCGTATCGATTTAGTGACAATTGATTAAGAATTTTCCATTCAAGTAATAATACATCTATTTTTGTGAATTTACATTATTGAACCTCGAAACATTTTGGCGTTCCGCCAACGTTTCAAAGTTGACAAAGGTTTTTACTTGACGTAAACTCCTTCATTTCTCTATGGATTATTTAATCAAGACTTTGATTTGTGGTTTAATTTCTACGTAATACACCAAAATCCAATAAAATTTAAAAAACAATCAAAAATGAAAAATATTCTTCTTTCCCCTTATCAATTAATCCTTTTCTAACCCTCTAGATTTTAATTCTCAAAAAGCCATTCTCGTTTCCTCATGTCCAATGGTGGATATTACTCTTGACTATATTGTGGAGGTCCGTCTGATGGTGGTAATTGCTTTAATTGTGAGATTTATGGAGGAGGGAGGGGTATATCTACAACTCTCCTCAAAACAACCATGGTTACGGATTTCAATCCTATGACCAAACTCCACAACCGCCTTCGTCTTATTCGTGTAATTTTTATGATTTGGAGTATGATTTCGGATTTAGTTGTACGAATTATAATGACCCCGAACCAAATCCTAACTTATTTGACCAATCTTCGCAATATCCACCGTCATATTCATGTGAGTCTTGTGGAAACGCACCTCATTATGGGTATGATTGTCAACCGATGAATCAGAATACATCTTTTGAAAATCAATTCTCCTGATTTGACCAATCACCTCCACAAAAAAAATTCAATGATGATCTCGGTGCAAGTCGAGTCGACGAGGGAATTAAAGAAATTAAAATTATTTTTCAACAACTTATGGAAAAAAGGAACTTTCAATCGTCGAAGTGATCGAAAAAAGCATCAAAGATACGGAAGCAGAGAAACGACGAATTAATCCAGAAATAAACGATATCTCTAACGAACTAGGCATTAGGAGATATCGTAAAGAAGAAATAAGTGACGAGTTTAAAAGAGCGTGTGAGATTAAAACTAAACAACTTTTACAAGATTACAATGGCTTAAGCATCGATATTCGTAATAAGAGACGAGAACTAGAAAGAGAGGACCATCTAGCTAGATTTGATCTCACGACTCCTATTTATGATGACGACGACGATAACGACATTTTCAATCACACCTCGTCTTATGAAACCATTACTCTCTTGCTCCCTACAGAACCCGATGCCTCTCTAAGTATGGGGGAGAAGAATATTAGCACTAATCCTAGTGTTGAGATCCCTATTCTAATCCAAAGTGAGCCTACAGTTGTCTTTGATGAGGAGTTAAGTGATTTTGTTCTCGATGAATTTTTCCACAATGATTCTATTGAGGCAATTTACGATAGTGAGTGTGATTAGATTTCATATGATGATGTCTCTCCCAATGACACTTCGGGTAGAGAATCATTACCTTTTTCAAACGCGCTTTTTGATGATTATTTTTCCACTAGTGATGACGAGTCACTACTCGATGAGGACGTTCGTGTCGACGAATTTAAAATCTGCTCAAATCCCCTTTTCGAATTTGATGACGAGTTCATTTTTGGTGGTCCTCTCTTTGATGACACGTTCGAGGACATCGAGAGTGAGGATTATTTAGATCCTAAACTCGATGAGCCGGATTTGCTTGTTAACCTCCCTAAGTCTCATTTGGATAAGCCTTCTCTTTTAACTTGTGATGCTTCCATTCTCGAGGGGTTCACCGATGGACCGCCTCCTGATGAGAATGAGGATGTCAATGAGGATTTTGCCTTTGAACCGGGAGGAGACTTTGAGACCCCCATTTTTATTGATTCTCTTTCAACTTTTCCTTCGTCTCAAAGCAATCCTATCTACCCTCTCGGTTCCCATGGCTACACGTACTTCAAGTACGTTGTAAGGAGTTTTCTTCCTTACAAAACATATCCTCTTGCTTTGCCTTTATCATTTTCCACCAAATGTGAGGATACGATCTTTGACCCTGGTATAAAGGCTTTGCCTTTATTATCGGTTTCTTTGGGCCTTGTTTACATGTAAGACCTACGTTTGTTAACCATCCCATGATAATCCCCTAAATGATCACATTTATGGGGATTCGAGTCGAGCTCTTGACTCAGTTATAAAAAACGAGGTGCCTCATGGGGGAATCTCATGCCTATCCTTTTTATCATTTCCGTTTTATTTTATCTTTCTAATTAGTGTAATGTGAGGGGACTTTTGATCTTCCAACCTTTGTTTCGTGGTTGTTTGTGATTGTGATTTATTAGGTTCATCGTCATCATTGAAGCCTATCGTGTTCGTTTTATGTATCACTCGAGCTTCGATCGTTGCCTTTGAAGATTTTGATATCCGATGATATCCTTTTACGTTCTAACGTTTATTGTAATTAACAAATTTCATAAACGGATTTTATATTATTTGTTTTACCCTTTCCATGCTTGAGATTAAGCATTCGACTTTTCGTCTCTAGTATGAGGATGTTTCACCCTTAGACTCGAAACATTCAGTACAATGTTTAGTTTTAGTATGGGGGTTAATAGATGATTTACCTTGCTTACGTCATCACGCAATCGAAATTTCATCTTTTTATTGCAAAATAAGGCTAAAAATGGCCAAATTTTAAAAAAATATCATTTTTTTTCATAAGTGTTTAAGACACGAATGTAGGTTTTCTGATGGTGAGAATAAGAGTAATTTTTTACTCGATCATGCGTATTGAGCACTTAGCTTTGATTCCTTAACTAAATTAGGCTAAGTCTCATTAATTTGTGGAGGAGAAATGATAAAGTTATTTATAAGTTACTATGCTAAATGTAGAGTGCTCGTATTCTTTCAAAAACTCATGTGTTTTAATTATTTGCTTATTCTCCCATCGCTTTTATATTAAATTATTAATAAATAGTTTTTTTGCGGTTTAGTCTTAATTGTTGGTTTCTAATTAATTCTAGTAGCTTCCATGTAATTAAACTGGGAAAATATTAAGGTATCGCCAGCGTCACAATTTTGAAGTATTGGCACCCGAATAATCAAAGGCTTCCCCAATAATAATTTTTAAGTTCCTCTTCACCTAAATCAAGCAAAAATTCGAAGCTCACAAGGCCGAAAAATCTATGCGAAAATTGAAAGTGAATGTCTTAAACCTTGAAGCCTTAAAGATCCAAAATTCGCCTTAGCGTGAGGATATACGCCAAGTCATAATAAGCACCTCACCGCGAGGTTAAATAAAAGACAAGGGAAAGACAAAAGTCATAATAAACACTTCATGGCGAAGTTAAATAAAAGGTGGCGGTTGTTGGGTCAAAAAGTTGATGTGGTAGAAACTCAAAAACGAAGAAAACGTGAAGAAATTGTCCAAGCGTTGTCAAGAGTTAATCAACCGTTGATAAGAGCAAATTAGGCGTTGATGGCTCAAGCATTGTCGTGTGCAATCCAAGCATTGTCACATGCAATTCAAGCATTGACAAAACGTAGACAAAGAAGCTTATGGAAGCTTCTATTTAGATAAACATGCAAAAGATATTCTGCATAAGTTTATTTAAATAGAAGATTTACTTGTTTATTCATCATTATCTCTTGTAAACCCTAATCCTTACACTATAAAAGGAACTAAGGGTCATAGGTTTTAATCATCAATTCATATACAATGTAAACCTAAAGTGTGTGTCGACTAGGTGTGGGATTCAATGTACACACACCTAGTGATTGTTAATTATTAATATAATTAGCAATCCAATTGTGTTTTAATTCATGTTTCGTGCCTAAACACCTTGTTAATGGTTGTTGTTTAATTCCGCTTTGATTGTATAATCATATGAACAATGATCATTCCTAGTAGCTTAAAAGATCCAGAAATCAAGGTTTCCACAATTGGTATCAGAGCCTCGTGGCTCGTGATGCTAGGACCAACAAGGTGTTCGTGTATGATGAAAAGAAGAAAAATCCGTCTAGGGTTTTCTGGACGTTTTTGTGTGCGCAGCAGTATTCAGAAGGTCATAACTTTTGATTGAAACGTTGGATCGTCACGAAATTTCATATGTGTGTTCTTAATACACATATCTAAACATCCACCAGAGGGATTGTCGAGTTTTATCCCCAGGCAAAAGTTATTAAGTGTCGAAGTGGGCTGATGAGGTGATTTTCAGATTTTCTTATTTGCATAAAATCATGATTTAGGGTTTCTCCGAACCCTAGATCATTCTTAAACAGAAAAAGAAGAAGTTTATAAGGATTGTGGCTGTTGTGATTCAAGACAATTCGTCATAGCTATGATATTAGGGTTTGTGGTGAAACCCTAGATTTGTTCTTGTTGAAGCCCTAGATCTATGATAAGGACGTATGGATCTATTGTTTGATTTGGACTGCTGATGGTCCAAGATTAAGGTACTGTTTATATGCAGATTGGTTTTTGTATAAAAAAAAGGGGATCGAGACATCTCTGTATTGGAATGTGAGATATCGCTGGTCATTATTGTTTGATATTTAAGATACTACTCTTGCGTAGTACAACAGCTATATGTTCAAAAGAAGATCAAACAGAATACACACGTGGCCCACAGCAACGTATGGACACAGATTAATGGGTTAAAGATATGTTTTCACATGATCTGGTACAAAGGTATATAATTCTGATTATTGGGATTATGATTGACTTTATTATTTTCTCCTACAATTACGGGATTGTGTTTATCCCATTGCCAGCTCGAAATTGTTTGCAGGTTTCAAAAGACATGGATTTGTTATATTATCTCTGCTGGTTTGAAAAGGTCAGCAAGTACACAGATATGGGTTATGGTCAGACGCGTGATTAGTGCTGATTATGAGGGATTATACACAGTTGTGATATTCCCACTTCTTAGGGATTTTATATTGGATGTGGACTTCTATATTTTTGGAAGCTATTTATTCTGGTCAATATGTGTGGAATAAGTAGGCATAAGATTATATTTCGTTTCCTATTTTTTTGGGAGATGGCAGAACGTGTGATACAATTAGAAAAGGTGAGTTTCAACTTTTTAAGTAATAATGTGAATATTACTTTTTCATCACGTGATTCGTTTCAAGAAAAGAGTAGAAGTGGTCTACTTTTCTAGACACTGTAATGTTAATCAAGCCACAGATGGAGTTAGCCGCTGACGTTTGTTTTTAAAGCGCTGACAAAGAGGAATTTGACGTTGACAGAATAAGTCAACACTGACAGCGTTGACAGTGTCGTCCGTTATATGAACTTCAACGCTGATAGGTATTGTCCGATATTGGACAATACATCTGCCAAAGATATTGGATAGAAGAGGATATTGGACAACACAATGATTGCTGCTGTTTGAGAAAATTGGACGTTTTAAGCACACAAAAAGGAGGATTATACACACAAAGGTACATGGAATCTCCATTTTAATTCAGAATATCATGGTGATATTTATGGCTCGGATATTTTGAAAGGAATTAATGATCTTAATGCGAGTTGGTAACTATTCGTGCGAATTTGATGGATATTTAAACTATGTAATCGGGATAGCCTTGCAAAAGAGTTATTCAGCATTAAACTTTTACATATGGTATGAAGATGTTATTCCATTGAATTCATCATGAAGAGGAGCTAGCTTAAGGGGAAGAATTCTTATGGTAAGTTTGATGATTGAAGAAGATTTTCGCGAGTTTGTGTTCTATCATATCTTAAAGTCATGCACTTCCAGCCACTGACTTTTAAGGTAACTTGTTCGTGCTTTACATGGTTGGTGATGAAGACTTGTCATAACACTTGAAGGAGTTACATTATCGTGCTCAGTGTCTCACATAGGATGAGAATATTGACAAGGGATCGAGGTCTACTTATACTTAGCTCCATGAGTATAAGTTCTTAGTCACATGGATAGTACAAGACATGGAACACAAGATTGGGTTATTCTACTTCTACATCAAGAATAACTTATTTATTTTTCGTCAAGATCATTACATAGAGCCTACATATGGAGAATCTTCAAAGATTGCAACATTGTTTACTTCCTTGTTGATGTGACAAAAAGGGGAAGAAATACATGCTATACTTGAGGGGAAGCAATTTGAAGATCATGTACAACTTACAAGAGATACACATAGAGTTTTGCCACTATCAACTAGGGGAAGATTGTTGGGTCAAAAATTTGATGTGGCAGAAACTCAAAAACGAAGAAAACGTGAAGAAATTGTCCAAGCGTTGTCAAGAGTTAATCAAGCGTTGATAAGAGCAAATTAGGCGTTGATGGCTCAAGCATTGTCGTGTGCAATCCAAGCATTGTCACATGCAATTCAAGCATTGACAAAACGTAGACAAAGAAGCTTATGGAAGCTTCTATTTAGATAAACATGCAAAAGATATTCTGCATAAGTTTATTTAAATAGAAGATTTACTTGTTTATTCATCATTATCTCTTGTAAACTCTAATCCTTACACTATAAAAGGAACCAAGGGTCTTAGGTTTTAATCATCAATTCATATACAATGTAAACCTAAAGTGTGTGTCGACTAGGTGTGGGATTCAATATACACACACCTAGTGATTGTTAATTATTAATATAATTAGCAATCCAATTGTGTTTTAATTCATGTTTCGTACCTAAACACCTTGTTAATGGTTGTTGTTCTAATTCCGCTTTGATTGTATAATCATATGAACAATGATCATTCCTAGTAGCTTAAAAGATCCGGAAATCAAGGTTTCCACAGCGGTAAACCAATACAAATTGGTAATAAGTCTCATTTTCAAAACCGTTCTAAAACCGTGTTTATCGATCCTTTTTGTTGACTTAATTTTTTGACATCGTTGTCTATTAGGAAAGAATTAATTTGATGATTTTGGTTACACCGTTAAGGCTCTATTTTTGGACATAATACTTATTCACGCATAAGTCAAAAATTTATCCTCGTGATCATTAAGACAAAAATAAAATATATGAGATACACCTTAGGAATAAGGGAGTTTAAGTACGTGGTTTGAGCATATGAGTAGTGTTTTACTAACTTATAATGACAAAGATCTTGTTTCACACTTAGCATAGAATTAGGTGAAAATCGAGGATGACGAACTTATCTCTGAGGCATTCACGTGTTCTTATTCTTTTACCATAAAAGTCACGTTCTCGTGATGAAAACAATACATTACGTCTAAAACGCAAGTAGTAGTTAAATTAAATTTACGTTTCAATAAATGTCATATAAAAATGAGTTTTGGAAGTGCTATGATACTTAATTCTAGCATTGCATGAGGATACAACAATGGCTTAGTATGGGGGAGTGATGAGACTACATTTATACATAGTCTCATCGTCCAAATCTGGCTTAAAATGTATAAAAATGTCATAAAATACCGGAAAATATGCTTGTATTTGTTCATTGTGTATTTTAGGTACGGATATCTTGAAATCAACAAAAGATCAAAAAATTCAAGCAAAAACAAACACGGGAAACAAAGCCGCACAAAGAACCGGACCCGAATGTTGAAATTCCAAAAACGACCTTGAAGAATTTAAGATGTACAAGTTTTGTCCCCAAAGTATCTAAACTTGTCAAGAATGACCCCTGAAGATTCAAGAAGTATTGAAAATATAGTCTTTATACTTGATCCTTGTAACCACAAGGACTAAGTTTGCCAAGAAGTGAAAGTTGTTAACAAAGGGACTTAGCTGTTTGAACTTTACAAAAAAGACAAGGACGAATTTTGCATTTTCCCAAATTTCTAATCACCTAATTTGGATTAAACACAACTTTTTATACTCCATAAACCCTAACCCTCCCCAACTTTGATTGAACTCACAACAAAGGTGTTTTGTTGATTGCTGATTGGGATTTATTCATGACATCTCATAAAACAATCGCACATGGCCTTTTCACCTCCAGCTCATCAATTGGACCCCCTACCATCACAAGATATCCAACGTCAATGTCATTTTTCTGAATGACTTGACCAAATCAATGGCTAATACGTTTTTATTGCTCCCCACAACAACAATAGAAGGTTGAGATCATTTCCAAGCCTGCTATCATCACATGGGTTGATAGATTTCACAAGAACCAAGTTCAAGAAAAGCATCTACAAAGCATCTTCAAGATTCTTCAAAAGGACATATTAGGGAGTTCATATACAATTTAGGGTTTCATTGTAACCTCATTGAAGTAGTATAAAAGCATAGCATAGCAGTTAGTGTTGATCCCAAACTTAGATCGATTTAGCTTGTGCAAACGAGATTAGATCAAGTTATACACGTAGAGAAACTATGTTTATGTATAAATTAATTTAAGTGTTATGCGGAATTAACACTTAAACAAGAACACACAAATGATGTAAAACAAACTTTCACTTGATTGATAATAACGAACTTGCTTACAATGAAAGTGTTTAACGTATGAAAACTTATATATGAAACATAACCTAAAGGTCTTCTTTTATAAACATAAGAAGCCTTGTACAAGAGTCTACGTATCAACTATTCTAGGTAAAGATAATTATAGAAAATACAATGTTGATCCTATCTTTACTAGAAACAAACTAGAAACAAAATACGCGTAGACCATATCTTTATATCAGTGCTTGTCTTCAACCTATCAACACTTAACTTCTTCCTGTCAACGCTTGATCTGTAAGCGTTTGTTTTCTTCTTATCAACGCTTGTTTTCTTCTTGTCAGCGTTCAAGTGGACTGGCTACATTTTATTCCCAACAATCCTCCCCTAAACTTGATATCTACTCTAGTTATCAAGTTTCTGAATAAAAATTAAGAACTAGGAGGAATCTTACAAATCTTATCATATTGGTAATAAACATGCCTAATCAAATCTTTGGCCACGTCACTTGAATAGTCAATCTTCAGCTGTGTTGTCTTCATCTTGTCCAAAACATCTTTGGACATGGGATACTGAGCATCTACAAGAAGATACTCAGAAAACTTTGTAGAGCTCAAGTAATACACACCAGCAGCTGAATACAAACGCCATTGAAGACCACTGATATCATCCTCAAGATCCTTCCAAACAGTAGGATCTTCTTCTTTTGGTCCACACATTCTCTTGAATGTTGACCAAAGTTTTATTCCATTGACTGAAGTAGGAGCTTTAGTCTCATACTTGGCCACCAACAACCTCCAAAGGTCTACCAAGTCTTCTCTATCCATACTTGCAAAAAGAGACACAAGAGTAGTAAATGTGTGTACCTCTTTCCCATACCTGCCAATCTTCTAAAACCCACTTGCATCTTCTTCATAGCTTATGATAGGGTTTCTGGCATCAAGAGGTAACACTTGTACCATATTTGACGCTTCCATGGGTGAGAGCTTGATGCTCCTTCTAAGAACAGCTTTACTGGGAACCACTTTATTTAGATCTTTAGGAAACTCAAGTGGAACTCCCTTCTTCAAAGGCCTTGGAACAATCATTGCCTTCTGAATCTCCATCTCTTCTGCAAGTTCTTTTTTCCTTTCATCTGAAAGAAGTCTTAGAGTGTTCAATTCCTGCACTTTTGCCCAAATGGGATAAGCCTTGTACTCCAATTCTTGAAAAGATAATCCTTGCAATTTCTTGAAGGTCCATCCAGTTCCATGACATCTGAGTAACATGTAGTAAAGCTCTCTTCTATCCCTCTTCAGCAGTGAGAAAACATTGCTAGCCTTGTGTTTCAGAATTACCTTGTAGTCTCTTTGAACTCTTAGAAGAATCTCCAATCCCCAAATCTGGTCTGAAATAGTCAAATCTGGATTCTCCATAATCCTATTCTCCCAAGCATGGTACATCTGAACTACTTCTGGCATATCAAAGTCTACTTGCAATTTCAACTCTCTAAGCTTCTCCCTTGCCAAGTCATCACCATATTCAAGTCTTTTTGGTTGTTCAATTATCATCACACTTGAATCTGAACTTTCTTCATCACTTCCTTCTTGTTCCTCAGAAGTGACAACAAATGGTGATTCACCAACCTTCTTCATCTCTTGTTCCACAAGTTGTGCAGCCAACCTTGAATCAAACTCTACTTGTGCTGCATCCTTTGGAACTTCTACTTCTACCATGATTCCTTTACCCTTATCTAATGGATCAATGATGGGTAAGGATGATGGTAATACCTATGAAGATACTTCTTTGATGATAGCTGATGACTGGAATACATCAACCATATCTGCAGGTCTGTCAACGCTCAAATTCCTTGTGTCAGTGCCCAAATTACTCTTGTCAGCGCTTGCTTTGTCAGCGTTCAAATCTTGCTTGTCAACGCCCAACTTACTTGTCAGCGTCTCTTGTAAATTGCTCCAACATAGCTGTAAAAGACAAGTTTAAATTTGTAGGAGTTACCAGAGACGTATCAAAACCTGGTTGCTTCTTCAATTCAGTGAGGGCTTCAGCAACACCCAAATATTCTCCATCATGTGAGCCTTTATCACTCACATTAATCTGCTCATCCTTCCCTTTGGAAGATTCCTCCATCCCACGCCGAGTGCTAGCATTCTCCAAAATGACAATCCTCTCCCTCAATTTCTTGAGTTCAAGGCCTTGTGTACTGACTGTTTGTACCAGGTCTGCATTTTGCTTTTGCAAGCTAATGTAGAGAGTCGTCAATTCCATCAATGTGTATGGTTCCAATCTGCCCTCCTCTAAAATGGGTATTTGACCTCCCAAGTTAGAGTCATGGGGCATGGATGAGGTCTTAAAGATGTTAGGACTGTCTTGGCCTGCATCTAAGCCAGAACCAATATTCCCAGCCTCATCCATAGCACCAACCACACTTGTGGTGATGGTTTGATGAGACTACAATTATACATAGTCTCATCGTCCAAATCGGCCTTAAAACGCTTAAAATATCATCAAAATACCCAAATATATGCTTGTGTTTGTTCATTATGTATTTTAGGTACGGATATCGTGAAATCAACAAATGATCACAAGAATCAAGCAAAAACGAACACGGGAAACGAAGCCGCACAATGAACCGGACCCGAGTGTTGAATTTCCAAGAAAGCCCTTGAAGAATGAAGATTTGGCAACTTTAGTCCTTCAAGAATTAATGACTTGTCATTTTTAGTCCTCCCAAAAGTAAAGTATACAAGAAAGGCCCTTTAAGATTGGAGAATTAGCAATAATAGCCCTTGAAGAAGTCATGATTTGCATTTATAACCCTTAGATCATTATTTATAAAGCTCAAGGGTGCAATTTGCAAATAGCTTAAAGATGAAAACAAAGGGAAAGGAAGAAAATCTACTGAGAGAAGGGAATGACAACTTTTTGGGAGATGAGGGGCCATTTCAGCAAAACACAAAAACTATTCCCACCAATCCAATATTGACACCTCACCAAATTACCCATTTACCCAAACCCAACAACATAACCCGACCCATGCCCACTCAAACTATCCAAAACCTTAAAACCCACGATTTGTTTAATACTATAATCTTTAAACAGATTATCTTCTTTCCCTAACCCACACTCCCACCTCACCCTATAAACCCTAATCATGAATCAAATGCAAATCAAAGGGGTTTTATTTGAGTTTTTCCAGATATACAATTAACCCCACACACAACACACCCATGTGATGTTTTCATTCGCCACATCAGCAGAGGTCCGCTCACCATCAACATCCATTCACGGGTTCTCCACAAAACAACAAATCCTTTGACCAAACGGACGGTTTTAATCAAGTTACTTGTTCCCCACATCTTTTCAGAGGCTCGGATCTTTTCACATGTCGACATTCGACTAGGAACCTTCAAGAACATGGCATCCAAATGGCATATTCTAAAGGATCTTCAAGGGCAGAATAGGGTATTCTTGTTTAGGGTTTATGTATTCTAGATCCTTCATGTACTTAGTATATAAACATAGCCGGGTTGTGGCTTATGTTTTGTTCCAATTTTTCAGTTCATAAGTTTGTAATGTTGATACGAATTTTATGAATGAAAGTATTGAGTTCCATGTTTCTTATTTTTTGCAATTTAAATTTACCTGTTATTTACTTTTCTACTAAAAATAATTTTTTTACAAAATATCTGGTTTCCAAGGTTACTGTTTTTTGTATGAAGGAAAAATGTTTGAGTTTCATCAAAAAGTTTAAGGAAGTGTTTAGTTGATTTGTGTTTCAAATTTGTGAAAGAGTTTCAAGAAAGAAAGTTTAGGAAGAAATCAGTTGATTATTGATATTGTGATACTGTTCATGTTTGTTATTCTCAGCAGGGTTGTTTGGAAAGCTTGCACACGGGCGTGTGCATAAGCTCATAATCCGAGAGCACGGATGTGTGTTCTTGAGGTTTGTCAAAACCTTTCCTTTTCCATTTTCTTCTAATTTCTGTCTAAAAATTGTATAAATCCTTTGATGTTTGTGAAAGTATAAATTGAATGTGTTGGCTATGTGCCCTCGTATCATCATCAGTGTTTCTTGATTGATTCTTAAAGTTTGAAATTCAAGATTTTAGCAAAGTCAAGCAACCAAAACTTTTTGAAAAGTGTGTTTGGGAGAGCTTGGTGTGGGGAGTGTATACCACCTCTATGCTAGGCTAAATTCTGCGCATTTATAAGGTTTGGTTGTGTGGATTTTGACAGGAATCCTAAGTTTTAGCTTTAAAATCGTTAAATTACATGTTAGCATAAAAATTTGTTTTGTTTAGTTAGAAGGTTGTTTGGATAGGGAAGACTATTTTCAGCTTAGTTGTTTGAGATTGGTTTGAGAACTTGAAATTGTGTTGTATGCTGGATGGTCAGCTAGGTTAGGATCCGTAGGAGTATTGGCTGCCTGCATTGTTGATAAACTACCTACTGTGTATTGTGTTTAACTATGCACCACCATAGTAAATTACGGCATGAATTTGTAGTTTTAGGATTGTGTTCGTGTTTTGTATAAGTAAGGGCGCCTCATTGTATGTGCTTCCAACACAAAATCAAAGTAAACTAAAGAAACAAAGAACATGAAGCCCGCTGTTGTGTGTGTGTACACAGCCCCAAGCGTGTGCTTGATTCGTGCTTTATTTGATATGTTGGTTTTGATTGTGGCTTTTGTTTGTGTTAGTTATCTAAGCATCCCCTGGAAAACCAATAAGAATAAAAAAAATACATAAGGTGGTGTTAGGCTTAAGTTATTTCTGTCATTAGTGTATGCTTTAGATAGGTTTTGATTTGCAGCTTACTTTGGAGATTAGTATAGTTGAATTCGGTCTTGGTTTCGATCTTGCTTGACTTAACTAGGTATTATTAGTCTTTAAAATTTTGTCAGTTAATTAGATTTAAGCTTTATACTAATCTGTTTTAGTTGTTCTTTAAATTCAGCTTATTAGATAGCTTATATTGAAGTTAGGAAATCCTAAGAAAACGATTTGTGGTTGTGCTGATATTATTGTGGAGCGGAGTGTTGAAATTGGGTGGTGGTCCTGCCTACGTTTACTATTTTAACCAGTAAACACTCCCTGCATAGAAACTCTTGGTGCTAGATTGTGAACCACTTTCTGATTTCGAGCCCCTTGTCCAACAGCAAAAATCCGCAAACCCAAATAGATACCATTTAGTGCACGTTGATTGGGTTTAGTGTGTTCACTGTGCACCTTTAAGTCCAAAATTTGTGGCACTGCTTATTGATTCTTGATATTTTTGGCGTATAATTTGTCTAAGTAGTGCTAGTTCTTGCTTGTTTTCCCACCCTAGCGGATTGTGTTACTTACTTTTGGTTGTGTTTATTGCTTATCGTGACTCCCACAAGCCAACTGCTTGTGGGGTGCCTGTGCGCCTAATACCAAACCAGCAAAGTTAACAGGAAAACAGTGAACTCCAAAAAAAAGAACAAAGTCCTGCTTGTGTTATTTTGGTGATTATCTGAGCACATAGCTGCTCAATTATTGTTGATCCCAAACTTAGATCGATTAGCTTTGTGTATACAAGATTAGATCAAGTAATACACGTAGAGAAACCTTTGTATATGCTTATGAATCTAAGTGTTATGCGGAATTTAACACTTAAACAAGAACACACAATGATATAAACAAACTTTCACTTTGATTATCAATATCAAACTTGCTTACAATGAAAGATGTTTACGAATGAAAACTTATATAAAACTTATATTAAACATTAACCTAAAGGCCTTCTTTTATAGACATAAGAAGCCTTGTACAATAATCTACGTATCAACTATTCTAGGTAAAGATAAATATAGAAAATACATTGTTGTTCTTATCTTTACTAGAAATAATCTAGAATATAATACACGCGTAGAATATATCTTCCATCAGTGCTTGTCTTCAATGTGTCAACGCTTGACTTTATCTTGTCAACGCTTGAGCTGTCAGCGCTTGTTTTGTTCTTGTCAACGCTTGTTTTGTTCTTGTCAGCGCTCAAGTGATCTGGCCTTAATTTATTCCCAACAATCCTCCCCTAAACTTGATATCCACTCTTATGATCAAGTTTCTGAATAAGCATTAAGGACTAGGAGGAATCTTACAAACCTTCTCATATTGATAGTGAATAAATATGATCAAATCTTTTGCCACGTCACTTAAATAATCTATTTCCAGCTGAGTGTCCTTCATCTTCTCCAAAATAGCCTTGGATATGAAATACTGAGCATCCATAAGTAGATACTCAGCAAACTTTGTAGAACTCAAATGGTAGACACCAGCAGCTGAATATAACCTCCATTGAAGACCACTGAGGTCATCTTCAAGATCCTTCCATATTGCAGGATCCTCATCTTTTGGTCCACACATTCTTTTGAATGTGGTCCATAGTTTTATTCCATTAGCTGAAGTTGGTGCTTCAGCCTCATACTTGGTCTCCATCAACCTCCAAAGATCCACCAAGTCTTCTCTATCACAACTTGCAAACAAAGATATGAGAGTGGTAAAAGTGTGTACCTCCTTGCCAAATCTGCCAATCTTCCAGAACCCACATTCATCTTCTTCATAGCTCACAATTGGATTCCTGGAATCTAATGGTAATACTTGCACCATATTTGAAGCTTCTAATGGGGAGAGCTTGAGGCTCTTTCTTATAACTGCTTCACTTGGATATAGTGGATCCATATCTTTTGGAAACTCAAATGAAATTCCCTTCTTCACTGGCCTGGGAACAATCATAGCTTTCTTGAGTTCCATTTCTTCTGCAAGTTCCTCCTTTCTTTCATCTGAAAGAAGTCTGAGAGTGTTTGCTTCCTGCACTCTCACCCAAATGGGATAAGCCCTACTTTCCAACTCATTAAATGTCAAATCCCTCAACTTCTGATAAGTCCATCCAACTCCATGACATCTAAGCAGCATAAAGTATAGCTCCCTTCTATCCCTTTTCAACTCTGAGAGAATATTAATTGCCTTGTGTTTCAAAATTACCTGGCAATCCTTCTGAACTCTAAGTAGAATCTCCAAACCCATATTTTATCTGAAATGGTCAAGTCTGGATTCTCCATGCATCTGTCTTCCCAAGCATGATACATTTGAACCACCTCTGGCATGTCAAAGTCAACCTGCAATTTCAATTCTCTCAACTTTTCCCTAGCAAACTCATCACCATACTCAAGCCTTTCTAGTTCTATAATCATCACACTTGAGTCTGAGCTAGCTTCATCACTTCCTTCTTCTGAAGTCCCAATAAATGGTGACTCCTTTTTATCTTGTTCCATGATATGTGCAGCTAATCTTCTATCAAACTCAACTTGAGCTGCATCCTTTGGAACAATCTCTTCTACCATTTTACCCTTACCCTTATCTGATGGTGCAATGGTTGGTAAGATAGATGGTAATACCTGAGTAGAAACCTCCTTGATGATAGATGATGACTGGGATACATCACCCTCATGTGCAGGTCTGTCAACGCCCAAATTTATCCTATCAGAGCCCAAAATATTTCTGTCAGCGTCCAAATTTTCCTTGTCAACGCCCAAATATCTTCCCTCAACGCCTTGTGTAACCTCTCTCAACATAGCTGTAAATGATAAAATTAAGTTGGTAGGAGAGACTAAGGACGTATCAAAACCTGTTTGTTTCTTCAAAGTTGTAAGGGCTTCAGCAACATCCATTGATTGACCATCATGACTGCCCTTATCACTCAGATTTATTGGATCTTCCTCCCCTTTGGAAGATTCCTCCATACCCCTCCTAGCACGATCACTTTCCAAAACAACAATCCTCTCCCTCAATTGCTTGAGTTCAAGGCCTTGAGAGCTGACAATTTGTACTAAGTCTGCATTTTACTTTTGCAAGCTTATGCAGACTGCCGTCAATTCAATAAGAGTCATTGGTTCCAGTCTGTCCTCTTCTAAAATGGGGATTTGACCTCCCAAGTCAGATTCATTAGGCATAGATGAGGACTTAATGATGGTGGGACTGCCTTGGCCAGCATCTAAGCCAGAACCAATAGTCCCAGCCTCATCTAGATCACCAGCCACACTTGTGGTGGTGGTTCTCTCTGCTACATGGCTAGGACCACCAGAGGAGAACACTCCAGTAGTCCTTTGGCGTTTCATCAACCTATATTCAGGGGGTGTGGAAGATGGTGTGGAAGAATCGGCGGATGTGGGTTGGTTAAGGGGTGTTTGGGATTGTAAAGGTTGTGTGTCAGCGTTGGAAATAGGCACATCAACGCCAACATTTGATGTGTTAGCGTCGAAGGGTTCTTGGTCAAGTTGCATGTGTTCAGGTGAAGGTAAAGGTTTAGGGATGGGTTCAAGTTGTGGTTGAGGGTCAATTTGTGGTTGGGGGTCTGGTTGGGGTTGTGCTGCTGCAATAACAGCAAGCATAGCTTGGGTTAAAGGTAGGTCTCTATGGGGTGGTGAGTTCATCTTCATAAAAATAGCTTTCTTTTGCTCAGGGATCTTATAAAAATCATTGTGATCCCTTGAGCAGTAACCTTGGACATCAAAAACCATTTGCAGAAAACGGGGATAAGCTAAAGTCGTTTTGTTCCCCTTGTTTTTACACATCCCCTCAAAAATCATTTTAGAATAGTTAAATTTTTGCCCTGTTGCAATGCACACAATAGCACTAGCAATTGATCTATTGATCTCATTGTGTGCAGTGCATTTGGGACTCAAACATTGAAGGAGGACATGTATGAGGTACTTCCAGGCTGGGGGAAATTCCTGCTTATGATACTTATTAAGAGTACCTTCATCAGGAAAAGGATATCCCAAAGCCCGAAGCCCTTGTTCTATTTCATTTATGGGAAGGGTGGCTATACCATCAGCATCATCAAGATGCAAGGCTTGGCGTACCAAAGCCTCAGTAACCACCCAAGGTCTCCCATGAACAATAGAAGTCAATGTGGTCACTCCATTAACTGTTGAGGAACTAATAGTGTTCCAAAACTGCTTAATGTGTGTGACTGGAATGAGTGGTGCATGAGAAAGAGCATACCTTAATGGGGATGCGTTCAAATACGCCACCATTTGTGTGTATTGAGGAAACAGAGTATCATCAGCGTCAAGATATGCAATCATGTTGTGTTGAGATCTGAACCCCAATTCCAATTCTGTTGGTTTAAACTTTGGTGCCATTGATGAAAGCTGTTAATTTTAAGTGAAGAAGATGAAGTTGATAAGAGAAAAGTGTTAGACAAGAATTATAGATACCCTGTTTAAAATAGGAGCCAAATTTATAGGAGAAAAAGAATGCATGGGATTGGCCCAAAAATAGGCAAAGATTTTCAAAAGTCAATCATGAAATATTGAAAAAGTTATAAGTTATCTCATGCATTAAATGAAAGTAACAACCCCTAAAATTACGGCTTGAAAATATGTCAAAAAGTAACAACTGGGTAGGTCCCATTGAGTGTCAACGGTAAAAAATAACCTATCAACGCCCAACGGCTATAATCTTGTCAACGTTTGCCTATAGCCATGTCAGCGTCCAATTTGGTCACAACAACGCTTGGAAAATTCTTGTCAGCGTCCAAAAATAAAAGTGTTTTAAAAATAAAAAATGACCTTAACAAGTAATTTATCCTAGAGAAGATAACCAAAAGCTGATAATTATTATAGGGCGGCAAGCACTGTCCAGTTATGCACACTTGCATAAGCAAGATAGACATAACAGTCCTCTAGTGTCCCTTGCTAACCAAAACTCTTAACAACCAAGTTACCTTACAAAATTCCTTGTTACTCCCAGGTAAATCCCATATCAAAATCATTCCCAAGTCTCCCAACAGACCACAACCAATTCTAGGCCAAAAATGTCTTGGCAGCATGCATAGTATATCAACTTTGCATGCTACAGTGCCTCATGATTTAGTAGAAACTAACTCACACTCACCTGTGGACACAATCTAGAATTGTGATAAGAGTATCATATGGATACCCAAACATCCTAAAGGTTCCTAAAACCTCCCCTTAAACTATGATACAAAAGTTTGCTAAAATCATGCATGAACATAAATATTTATGTCAAGATAGGAATGAAACATTCCAACCATCATCCATAAATAAAAACTTGTCCAAATGCTTCTCCATTGATCCATAAGCAATTCTGTATCCAATGGTATACTGCTAACACCATCTGCACATTTAGATTGAAAACCACAAAACTAACATTGTTGCTGACAACGCCCCGATAACACATGACAGCGTTGAGGGAAGCTTTGTCAGCGTTAGACAATTATATTGCTGACAACGTTGCAAAAACACTTAACAGTGTTCAAGAAACCTTTGTCAGTGTTAGAAAAATATAGTGGAAAATCTAAATCATCAATAAGACCAATAACAATGCATCATCCTGTACATACTTTTACAAAAAGACTCCAAAACACATATTATGTGAGATTGACCATTCCAATACTTGTTACCAAGTATTGAAATCTCCCAGCATCAAAAGGTTTAGTTAATAAATCTGACACATTTTCCTCAGTGTCAACCCTATCTGGTTGTATTAAACCTTTCTCAAAGCAATCCCTTATAAAATGGTGTCTAATTTCTATGTGTTTAGTTTTAGAATGATGTACATGATTCTTAATGATGCATAAAGTACTATTTTGTCAACAAATATCTTGGTATGCATGAAATTATACCCATAGTCCAACAGCTGGTTCTGAATCCACAACACTTGGCCACAACAAGCAGCTGCAGCCACATACTTAGCTTCAGTTGTAGAATTAGCCACCACTGTTTTTTTCTTGCATTGCCAAGATATCAACCTGCTCCCAAGAAACTGACATCCACCAGTTGTGGATTTCCTATCAAATTTATCACCTCCATAATCACTATCTTAATATGCAATCAGCTCCAATGGTGAATCCTTTGGGTACAACAAACCAAGACCAGGATAGCATCTTATGTACCTAAAGATACTCTTCACAGCATAAAGGTGACATTCTTTGGGAGTCACTTGATGGCGTGCACAAGCACACACAGCAAACATGATATCAGGTCTGGAGGCAGTAAGATACATCAAGGATCCAATCATGGATCTATAGTGCCTGACATCAACATCTTTCCCATCTCCAATCTTTCCCCAAGGGTGTTCTCTATCCATAGGAGTAGTAGCCCTCTTTTCATGTGGAGAAAAACCAAACTTCTTCAAGATCTCAGCAACATATTTGTCCTGGGAGATGAAGATACCATCCTTTTTCTGCTGAACTTGTAAACCAAGAAAGAAGTTAATCTCCCCCATAGCACTCATCTTGAATTTGTCTGTCATAAGCTTGGAGAAATCCTCACTCATCTTTGGATCAGTAGACCCAAAAATGATATCAACAACATAGACCTGCACAAGCAACACATCCTTGCCTTTCTTCTTGGTAAACAGTGTCTGATCTATGGTGCCCCTCTTGAATCCATTGTCCACCAAATAGGTAGACAAAGTACCATACCATGCTCTTGGGGCCTGATGAAGGCCATACATAGCCTTTTTGACTCTATACACTTTATCTGGATGCTCTGGATCCTCAAAACCAGGAGGTTGCATTACATATACTTCCTCAACAATGGTGCCATAGAGAAAGGCACTCTTGACATACATTTGATAGACTGTGAAGCCCATGCATGATGCATAGGCTAGAAAAATCCTTATATCTTCAATCCTTGCAACTGGTGCAAAGACTTCCTCATAGTCTATCCCCTCCTCTTGTGTATAACCTTGAGCCACTAACCTTGCCTTGTTTCTGACCACAATGCCTCTTTCATCTCTTTTGTTCCTGAGAACCCATCTTGTCCCTATAGGTCTGACATATCTGGGACACCAGCTCCCAAACATCCTGAATTGCAAATTGGTGAAGCTCATCCTGCATTGCTTCCACCCAACTTGGTTCTTTGAGAGAATCAAATATTTTCTTGGGTTCTTCTTGTGACAGAAAACATGCAAACAAACATGCTTGCACAAGAGGGGTATCAACCTTCTTGTGTATATTAGCAATAAACCCACCAAGACCTTGATGAGATCTTCTAGTCTGAACTGGAGTCATAACATCACCAATGATCTGGGAAAGGGGGTGATTCTTCATTGTGGAAGTGAGAACTCCTCCTTCAAAATGTCTTGTGTCCTCAACCTCATTCTCCATGTTGCTAATATCTTCTTCATCAGACTCTCTTACATCAACATGAGGATGAACCTCTTCATATATATTGGAAGGTTCACCTTGTTAAAAATTGGAAGAGAAAAGATGGGCAGAATTGTTGTCAACGCCTGAATCTTGTTTGTCAGCGCTTGGGCTAACAACGCTTGAAGTGTGGTTGTCAACGTCTGAACCATCAACGCCTGAATTGGTCATGTCAGCGCTAGATTTGCCTTTGTCAGCGCCTGAAGTACCATGCATGTTTGTATCTGGTGGTACTTGGAAACCACCATTATCTTATCCAACAGCAGTAGCAGCAGTAAAAGCATCTGTCCAAATGGGAATTGTGACATATTCTAATATAGGAGATGCCTTTTCTGCTTGTGATCCAACCTTCTTATGAACCTTTGTACCTGAAATATCAACAACTTGTTCCTCCACAACATTTGAAGTTACCTTCACAATGTCTGGATTAGTGACAGGCATATAATTTAAAGTTCTAGATAAGGGTTCCAAATCAAACAACCAATTAGGACCACTTTCAGGATCACTAGGTTTATTCTCTAAAAACCTAACATGTACTCTTTCAACTATACGTTTGTCCTCTTTAAGATAAACCCTATATCCCTTGCTCTGCACTGAATACCCCATGAAGTAACCCTCATCACCTTTTGTACTAAATTTCCCTAAGGTATCACTAGTATCCAAGACTACTATATGACAACCAAAAGGTCTGAGAAAACCAATATTAGGTTTTCTACCCCAAAGTAACTCATAAGGTGTTTTGTTCTGATTTTTTTTAACCAATGCTCTATTTTGCACATAGCAAGCTGTATTAACAGCCTCAGCCCAAAAGGCTATAGGAAAGTGAGCATCAGCCAACATTGTTTTGGCTGCTTCAATTAGGGTTCTATTTTTCCTCTCAGCAACCCCATTTTGTTGTGGGGTTCTAGCAATACTAAATTTCCTGGCATAGAAATCATCTAGCTTCTTATTCCTAAATTCTCCACCATTATCACTCCTAAGCATTTTAACCTCATTGCCAGACCTCTTCTCAATCTGAGTGATAAAATCAATAAGAACATCAGATGTGTCACTCTTCATAGCTAGAAAGAATGTCCAAGTAAACCTAGAAAAGTCATCTGTGATAACAAAGCAAAATGACTTACCATTCAAACTTTCTATATTGGTTGGACCAAACAGGTCCATGTGAAGCATATGAAGAGGTCTAGAACTAGTATGCACCTGTTTGGACTTTAATGAGACCTTGTGCTGCTTGCCTTTAAGACATGCAACACAAGAGTGGTCATTGTGGAAGGCCTTCTCAGGCAAACCATCAACTAAACCAAGCCTCACAAGTCTATTTATATTTTTGAAATTTATGTGCCCTAGTCTCCTGTGCCACAAATTACTCTCATCTACTGAGGCCTTAGCATAAAAACAAGACATATTATTATTCATTTTAATCCCATTCAAATTCACATTATATATGTCCTTATGCCTAGGTGTTCTATACTCAATATATTTCTCATCAGGGATCTTAAAATCCTTACTTAACACCAAACACTCAGTATCAGTAAAAAGAACTTTATTTTTGTTATCACAAACTTGTGATACACTAAACAGATTGTAATCAAGTTCTTTTACCAGGAAGACGTTCTCAAAACGCAAATTCTTGGTGAGAAGGGTTCCTTTGCCTGTGATAGTACCATATCCGCCTCCAAAGTAAACCTTATCACCATCTTTAATGGGTGTGAAGTTCATCAGATAGTCTTCCTTCCCTGTCATGTGCCTTGAGCATCCACTATCCCAATATCCATAATCATTGACCTGTCGTTGAATGCCCTGCACATAAAGAAAACAAATTAGTTTTCTTTGGGAACCCAAGTCTTAAAAGACTTGGATTCATCTGTTGTTCAATAAGAACAGACTTAGTTCTCACAACAACCCCATTCTCATCCTTTTTAGGATGAAATACCCAGTTAACCCCAATAGGTTTTGTAATGACCTTGGAAATGTAATTAAATCTATTACAAGTCATTGAAATCCCATTTTCATTAGGGTTTTGATCTTTCTTGGCTCTCCATGTTAAGCTTGAAGAAGATTTAGACCCCTTACCTTGTGGTTGCAAATATTTAGGTTTGGTCATGTTTCTGTCAGCGTTAGAATTTGTCCTGTCAACGCTGAAATTACCCTTGTCAGCGTTGAACCTAGGGTTTGCTACAGAAACCCATTGCCTTTTTGACCAGGTGTTTGTCTTTTGAAATGGTCTTTGTCCATGAGTGTTTGACCCTCTAGTAAAGAATGGGGCAGGTCTAATCACTTGTGGACTTTGCTGCACACAAGGTTTGGGTCTGACAACGTTTGATTTCCTAACAACGTTGACTTTGTTCATGTTAGCGCTGAAAGTGTTCCTGTCAGCGCTGGCTTTGGGAGCGTTGACACACTTGTATGCCAAGTGTGAAAAGCTACCACAAGTGTAACAGGCTTTCTTAGACACAAACTTCGGTCTAGAAGAGAAGAAACCTGTTCCATGATTGCTAACTTGACTCTTGGGAGACCTAGTATTCCTATACATCTCTGCATATTTAATTGTAGGTCTTCTAACAGTGTTTGAGCCTAGGTCAACAGCTTTACCAGTGATTGGGTTCGTAACCTTAATGGGTGTGGACTCATTAGGACTTTCACATAGCAAGCCACCCTTGACAAATAAAGTAGGGTTAGCCTTCTTCCACTCATTCAGGTCAGTCAATTTTTGTTGATACTCTTCAACTGGAGTGACAACTCTTGGTGGAGGAATGAATTCTTCCTCTTGGAGCTCTGGCAAACCAGTCCAAGATAAGTCCCTTTGTTGGACACCATAGAAGTCACCAGCTGGTGGGGGAACCAAAGAGTAATCATTCATCCCAATCCCAGTCATGTCCTTAGGATCCCTTTGTTTAGCCACACAGTCTCCTAGGGTTTGGGTGGCTCTATCAAATCTTTGAATTTTGAGGCCAACATTATCTTTATTTTTAATGGCCTCATCTAACTTAGCCTGTAATTCACCATTAACCCTTTCCATGATGTTTCTAATATCCATACTACCCTCTAACTCATGTTTTAAGATATTGATTTTATCTTTTAAGTCAAATTCCATTTTCTTGTATTCAGAAACGTTTTTCTCAGTTTCAGTAAGAGATAGTTGGTAATTAGACAATTTACATCTTTCAGTACTCATATCATCTTTTAATTTTAACACCTCTTTGTTAAGTCTTTCAGTATTTAACCTAAAACCTTTGCTACAAAAAGCGTCATCATATACCTCATTATCAGATGAAGAGGAGGAGTGTGTTATGAGAGCATATTCAACATGCTCTTCTTCTTCAATATCAGCAACCAAAGCTTTATCCTCTTCAACATTCTTAGCCAGATAGCTCCAATCCCATCCCATACCATCAATTCCTTGAACTGCAACCATGGCTTTGGAATCCTGAGCTTTAACAATTTGACTTGAGGGTTTACCAGCATCAGATCTTCTAGGAGATCTGCATTCCCTCATGAAGTGCCCCATATGATGGCAGTTGTAGCATTCAACTTGGGATTTGTCAAATCCAGCTGTGTCTTTAGCATTGAAGGTCATTTTCTTCTTAAACCTTCTGTTCCACCTATTTGCTCTTATACTAGCAAGAGCCATGTTCCACTTGATGTCCATCTCTTCCAAGTGCTCATCATTTATCTGTTCAAGGTCCTCATATGTAATCACTGAACCATTGGGCAAAGAAGCAATGTAAGCACAAACAGTATCCAAATCTAAACCAGCAGGTTTAACTCTTGGGGAGTCATTCTTGAATGTGTCAGCGTTTGAAAAGGAGACGTTGACAAGACTTGTTCCAGCGCTGACATATGATGATCCAGTAACTGGATGCATATAAGAGTCTTTCTGATTGAATTGTCCTTCACTATGAGAGAAGAAGGCCATGTTGTTGTTGGTAGATTTGCTTCCATGTTCTAAGAGAGTTTTATCTTCCAACAGCCTTAGTTTGTTGTAGATGTCATCAAACGAGTAGCTCTTGAAAGTATTGTCGGCAAGAATAGATCTTGCCTCAATTTTCCATGCCTCACCAAGACTTTTAAGAAAGGTAGCATTGATGTCAACATCACCAACTTGTGTCCCCATGAAGGACAACTTGCTTGTAATATCAAGCAATCTGCTTCTCACACTACTCAGTTTCTCATTGGGTTGAGCTTTGAAGACAGCATAATCATGCAGAAGTTGCTTTTTCTTTTCCTCCTTAGTGTCTGCATTGCCACCATATGCAACTTCAAGAGCTTCCCAAAGATCCTTAGCAGATTCATAGCCTCTATATTTATGCTGGTTTTCTTGTCCCAAAGAGACTTTCCGAATATTTAGGGCTTTCATGTCAACCCTTTTCTTTGCAATGTCATCAGCAGCCACAGCTCTACCATCTCCAGGTTTTTCTTTCTTATCCTCTTCAGGACATCCAGCAACAGCTCTTCTTTGAGCAATGGCATTAAGAATCTTTTGAGCCTTATTGAAAGTGTTTCCATATTCAATAATCTCCCAGAGTGTGTAGTCATAGATCCCCAGATATTGTTCAAAGTTGAACTTCCATAAGTCAAAGTTGGTTGCATCAAGCATGGGAATCTTGATGTTTGGTAAGGCTGAGGAGGAGGAGGTTATTGCTTCAGACATGATGTTGTTAGGGTTTCTAAGAAAATTAGGGTTTTGGTGATTTTAGGGTTCTGGTGTTCTTTAAGATCAAAAGTTCCTCAACAAGCTCTGATACCACTTGTTGATCTCAAACTTAGATCGATTAGCTTTGTGTATACGAGATTAGATCAAGTAATACACGTAGAGAAACCTTTGTATATGCTTATGAATCTAAGTGTTATGCGGAATTTAACACTTAAACAAGAACACACAATGATATAAACAAACTTTCACTTTGATTATCAATATCAAACTTGCTTACAATGAAAGATGTTTACGTATGAAAACTTATATAAAACTTATATTAAACATTAACCTAAAGGCCTTCTTTTATAGACATAAGAAGCCTTGTACAATAATCTACGTATCAACTATTCTAGGTAAAGATAAATATAGAAAATACATTGTTGTTCTTATCTTTACTAGAAGTAATCTAGAATATAATACATGCGTAGAATATATCTTCCATCAGTGCTTGTCTTCAATGTGTCAACGCTGGACTTTGTCTTGTCAACGCTTGAGCTGTCAGCGCTTGTTTTGTTCTTGTCAACGCTTGTTTTGTTCTTGTCAGCTCTCAAGTGATCTGGCCTTAATTTATTCCCAACAATTATGTGGCGTTTATAGAGTTCATTTCAGTTTTGTATTTGTGTTGTAAGTTGGTATTAGTGCTCTTGTGCTCTGTAAACCAAAAGAAAGAAACCAAAGAAAAAAAAAGGTCATCAAGGCTTGCTGTGTGTTTTTGTTGTATACTGGGCGCACACACAAGCCCAATTTGTGGCATTCTTTTTGTAATTTTTGCATTGTCTTGTTACTGTTGGTTGTGTTTATCCACTGTGCATCCATAAACAAAGAAAGAAAAAGTGTTAAATAGTTTTGGTTGCTACCAAGAATCGAACCCACGCCATTTCCCCAGTCTACGCCTCACAAACACAACCCTTTACCAACTGCCCTAAGGACTTTATTGGTAAAGGGTTGGGTTGTTTTACACTTAAACACTTTTTGTTTTCAGCTTATAATAATAAGTCGTGGCTTCTTTTCCCTTTTGCAGCTTATTTCTTTTACTTTTTTCAGATTTATTATTTTTCTCTTATTGTAGATCTACTTTAGGATTTTTTTGCACAAACTTTTTATTTTTCACTTTAGTATATTATTTTTAATCATTATTTTCTTTTTAAATTTTGTAAAGTCATTAAAAAATAGTAAAAAGTATTTTAAATTTTTAAAAAAATATTTTTTAGATTTTATTAAATGTTTTTAAGGTTTACAAAGAAAAAAAATCTGATTTTGGACTTTTGGTTTAAGATTTTTAAATTTTGGGTTTTTAAACGAACTTTAAAATTTAATAACTTGAAAAATAAAAGTTTTCAAAAAGTTTTTTTTTTATTTTTCCATCTTAGTTACATTTTCTAGTATTTAACTTAGAATTTTAATAAATTTTTTTAGAAAAAGTTAAATTTTCGTCATCGTTTTACGTTTTTACGTGTAAGTTTAAATTTCGTCGTAGTTTAATATAAATTAATTTAAAAGTTTTCAAAATTTTTGGTTTTCATACTTGTCTTAGTTAGGATTTTTAGGACCTTTTAGTAATTTTTATTTATTTTTTAGGTAAAATTTTTCGTTTGGTCGCGTTTTTACGTTCGTACGTTTAAGCGTTTTCGACCGTTTTTAGCGTAACTCGTCTCCGTTTTTCTTTCTTTCTTTCTTTCCAAAAACGTAATTACTCGATTAAATAACGTCTATAATTGTTGGCTAAACACCATACCTCCTCGAGAACGAACTCGATTGTCGGTATTTGCATTTTTCCTAAAAACGTAATTACTAATACTTGCTACGATTTTGGTTTTTGCTTTCTTTTTCCTAAAAGATAGTAAACAACTAAAAACTACTACATCATTTTGCGCCACTGCCGGGGAGGCGTGTTGTGTTTTGATTTGGAAATTGTTGTTTTTATATACTAACCATAATAGTATTTGTATTAGTAGCACTCTACTAATACATATTATCGGTTTTCAGTTTTTTGTGTGAATACTATTACTATATTGTATACGTAGAACAATAAATTCACAAATACTCCAAATACGTGAGAAATCACAACCTTGACTTGGGAGGTCATTACCCAATCATTGTATTCGAATCTCAAACCAAAGAAAAAGGAAAAAATAGATAAATACTTTCGCGAAGCTCGATTTTGAAAAATACAAACTATAAGGTGGGTATAAGGCGGATATTATAAAATATATCCTAAGGAAAAAGGCTCTTAAGTGCTTCGCGCCGCCTCGTTTCCCCGCTTGCTTGTGAGTATTTGATTTTGAGAGCTAATCGAGGGTTTTGCCGCCCAAGTATTATCTACGTATCATATATATTTGCTTGTTTTCAAGATTAAACCCTCTTGAACGTTTGGTGTTCCACCAACGTTCTAAAGTCATCGAAAGTGTTCACTCCACGTGATCGTTTTCATTCCTTGAGGCTCCTTTAATCGAGAAATCGATTCGAGGAGATATTTGTAGATTTGAGTCTACGTAATACAACCAAAAACAAAAAAAAAATAAATAAAACAATCAAAAACCACAAAAATATTGAAAAAGTAAAAACACCAAAAAGAATCTTCTTTGCTCACCCCCTCGTTGTACGTGACGTTTATGCAAACTCGCTCCAAATCAAGACGTGCACGTAAACGTCGTCAAAAGGAAGGAAACCAAACATCTTCTAGTGAAGAATCTCCCATTGTCGAACCCATCGTAGAACAAGAAGCACCCATGTTTAATCGTACTATGATGGAGTTGCTTCAAGCACCCACCGAGGGTTATGGAGAAGCGATTGTGATTCCCGCTATCCTTACGGAGAATTTTGAGGTTAAGACGGGTTTGTTGTCCATGATTCAAAACAACAAGTTTCTGTTGATCCCAAACTTAGATCGATTAGCTTTGTGTATACGAGATTAGATCAAGTAATACACGTAGAGAAACCTTTGTATATGCTTTATGAATCTAAGTGTTATGCGGAATTTAAGACTTAAACAAGAACACACAATGATATAAACAAACTTTCACTTTGATTATCATTATCAAACTTGCTTACAATGAAAGATGTTTACGAATGAAAACTTATATGAAACTTATATTAAACATTAACCTAAAGGCCTTCTTTTATAGACATAAGAAGCCTTGTACAATAATCTACGTATCAACTATTCTAGGTAAAGATAAATATAGAAAATACATTATTGTTCTTATCTTTACTAGAAGTAATCTCGAATATAATACACGCGTAGAATATATCTTCCATCAGTGCTTGTCTTCAATGTGTCAACGCTTGACTTTAACTTGTCAACGCTTGAGCTGTCAGCGCTTGTTTTGTTCTTATCAACGCTTGTTTTATTCTTGTCAGCGCTCAAGTGATCTGGCCTTAATTTATTCCCAACAGTTTCGTGGTGACGAAAAGGACAACCCTCATAACCACATTCGCCAATTCAATCGTCTTACCGTCACTTGCAAGTTTAAGGACGTCTCTAACGACTCGATTAAGATGATTCTTTTTCCGTATTCCTTAGCGGGGCCCGCAAAAATTTGGTTAGAGAAAGATCCACCCAATTCTATATTGACGTGGAAGCATCTCGTTTCAAAATTCGTGAACCAATTTTTCCGCCCTCTAAGACTACGCATTTGAAAAACGAGATTTCAAAGTTTTCACAAGAGTATAATGATAGTTTCTCGACGGCTTGGAAAAGGTTTAAGGAAATGTTGCACGAATGTCCTCATCATGGTTTTCCGACTTGCATCAAATTGACACGTTTTATAATGGCTTGAACGATCATGAGCGTGATTATCTCAATGCCGCCGCGGGTGGTAATTTTTTGTGTAAAACGGTTGAGGAAGCATTGTTAATCATTGAGAATAGGTCTAAGGTCTATAGTCCTCGTAGCACGTCGAGTGTTTGTAAGACTTCGTCTTCACCTTCGCCTTCGTTGTCACATACCATTGATGCTTGCCAAATCGAGGCTAATTTGGAGAACAAGATTTTTGATAAGCTTAAAGGATTGTTAATTGAGTTTAAAATTGGTGAACAACCCACTCCCGCTACGGCTAAAGTGGTTGAGGTTTCTTGTATGTCTTGTGGAGGAGCTCACAATTACTCCGAGTGCTTACCAACGGTGGTAACACTTCGAGTGCCTACGTGGCCGCGGGAACTTATAATCAAAACGGTCAAGTTACCCGCACTAATCAATTGACTCCACCGGGTTTTCCACCAAATAAAAATGCTAAAAATTATCGAAACAATCAAGTTGGTTACCAAAACAATCAAAGAAACAATTACAAGGGTAATAACAACTATGGGAATCAAGGAAGTAGTAGCCAATTGCAAAATAAAAACCAAAACCGTAATTTTCAAAACACAAGTCAAGGTCTTCAAAATGTTTACACTAAAGAACTTCCAATGGACTTTTTGAATTACGCTACGGCAAATGATAAGATTTTGGAAAACATTCAAGAGCAATTGGCTAGTCAAGCTAGGGACACGGCTAAAAACACAAAGGAGTTAGCTAATTTTGTTAAGGAAAATGTTAACATGAAAAATGAGTTGAAAAATGATTTTGCTAATCAAATTAGAGGTCAAAACAATAAAATTGAGCAAAGTCATGCTAGGCTTGAACAAAGGATAGACCAAAAAGCCGCTAGTCAAGATGTTAAGCTTAATGCTATTTTAGAAGCGGTCATGGGGAACAAAGCCTCTACTTCAGGTAGTTTACCTAGTAACACCATATCAAACCCGAAGGGATAGATGAAAGTGATTACCACACAAAGTGGTAAGACACTTAAAGAACCGACTCCTCAACCAATCACTCCAACGGTGGAGGAAATTGAGGAAGAACCCGAGGTGGTGGTCGAAAAGGAGCATATCTTAAGCCCACAAAGTACCGCTCATGCCACACCTACGGTTGACCCATTACCAACATTGGAACCCTAGATTCTAAAGGCTATGCCTACGCCCCAACCCACAGCACCCTTACCTTACCCATCTAGACTTAGGAAGGAGAAACGACAAGAGCGCGACAATTATCAATTTGAGCTTTTTATGAAAATGTTTCGTGATTTGCACTTTAATGTGAGTTTCGCTGATGCTTTGGTCATGATGCCTCGATTTGCCGCTAACTTTAAGAGTATGTTGAACAACAAGGAGAAATTGCATCAATTGTCTAGTTGTTCACCGGTTTATCTTAATCGCATACCTCAAAAAGTCGGTGATCCCGGTAAATTTTTGATCCCTTGTGCAATTCAAGATATGGAAGAATGCTATGCCTTGGCCGATCTTGGTGCTAGCATTAACTTGATGCCACTTGCAATCTTCAAGTCGCTCAATGTTCCTAATCTTACTCCTTCACTAATGTCTATCGAGTTGGCCGACCATTCCACGATTCGCGCATGTGGATTGGCGGAAGACGTTTTTGTGAAAGTGGGAAAGTTCTACTATCCCGTAGACTTTATCGTTGTCGATATTCCCACGGATCCTCAAGTTCCTCTCATTTTAGGTCATTCGTTTTTAGATACGTCTATGGCTTTAATTGATGTGCATGCTAGGAAGATCACCTTACGTTTCAACGACAAGGAACTTGTTATAAACGCAACTCAAAATTCTCAACTTTCTCATGTTTATTCCGTTGCTACCATAAACATCGTTGATATGATCGACGTTGTTTGCGAGGAATTTTCCCAAGAAGTTCTAGGTTTTGGTGATGTTGAAAATAGTGGCAATCCCACTATGCTTGATCTCATTATTGATAATTCGACACCAACCTTCACTCCATTTGAAGGTGGTGGTTTTACGTTCGAAGAATTCGATGTTCCACGTACTTGTAACGAAGACCTCGACAACGATGAGGACTTCTCGATTATCAAGGATTTTATTAACGATTTCCTATTTCCTCCACCCGAGGAGGTTATGAGTATCGAGCCCAAATCTTCACTTGAGGAACCACCTATCCTCGAGTTGAAAGATTTACCTCCTCATCTCGAATATGTCTATTTGGAGGAGGACGACAAGTTGCCGGTTATTATTGCGAAAGAACTTTCGAATGATGAAAAAACCGCACTTGTCGATGTTCTAAAGGATCACAATGGGGTAATTGCATGGAAGTTATCCGACATTAAGGGAATCGATCCCAAGTTTTGTACCCACAAAATCTTAATGGAGGGGGATTACAAGCCCGTAATCCAATGTCAAAGGAGGGTGAACCCCAAAATTCACGACGTCATCAAAAAGGAGGTCCTTAAACTCCTTGACGCAGGAATGATTTACCCTATTTCCGATAGCCCTTGGGTGAGTCCTATTCATTGTTTCCCTAAAGAGGGAGGAATGACCGTTGTACCAAACGATGCCAACGAGTTAATTCCCACTAGACTCGTGACCGGATGGAGAGTGTGCATTGACTATCGAAAGTTGAATGAAGCCACTCGAAAAGACCATTTTCCCTTGCCCTTCATGGACCAAATGTTGGAGCGTCTTGCGGGAAACGATTTCTATTGCTTTTTAGATGGTTTTTCTGGTTATTTCCAAATTCCCATCGATCCTCGTGATCAAGAAAAAACTACGTTTACGTGTCCTTATGGAACGTTTGCCTATCGTAGAATGCCATTCGGACTTTGCAATGCACCGGGAACCTTTCAAAGGTGCATGATGGCTATTTTTCATGATATGATCGAGAAGACGATGGAAGTCTTCATGGATGACTTTTCCGTGTTTGGTAATTCGTTCACTTCGTGTTTGTCGAATCTTGAGATAATGTTGAAGCGTTGTGAGGAAACCAACATTGTGCTCAATTGGGAAAAGTGTCATTTTATGGTTAAAAGTGGAATCGTCTTAGGGAACAAGATCTCGAAAGCGGGGATTGAGGTAGATCAAGCTAAGGTATACGTCATCGCCAAATTACCTCATCCGAAAACCGTTAAGGGAGTTAGGATTTTCCTAGGCCATGCGGGCTTTTATCGTCGATTCATCAAGGATTTTTCAAAGATCTCTCGACCCATTACACATCTTCTTGAAAAAGAGGCACGTTTTGTCTTTGACGAAGATTGTGTACGAGCCTTTGAAATCCTTAAGAGGAAACTTACCGAAGCTCCCATCCTTGTTGCTCCCAATTGGAACCTCCCCTTTGAGCTCATGTGTGATGCTAGTGACTACGCTATTGGGGCCGTATTGGGGCAACGTCATGAAAAGAACTTCTTGCCTATTCACTATGCTAGCAAGACGATGACCGAGGCTCAACTTAAATACACTACAACGGAGAAGGAGTTCCTTGCCTTTGGTGTATGCATTTGAGAAATTTTGACCTTATCTCGTCTTGACGAAATGCATAGTGTATACGGATCATTCGGTTATCAAGTATCATATGGCAAATCAAGATGCTAAGCCTAGATTACTTCGTTGGATTCTCCTCCTTCAAGAATTTGATCACAAAATCGTTGACAAAAAAGGAGCCGAGAATCTAGCGGCCGATCATCTTTCTCGTTTGGAAGATCCTCACCAAAGTGTTTACGAGCCCAAGGAAATCACCGAAACATTTCCCCTCGAGACACTTGGTGTAGTGAATTCTAAGCTTGATTCTTCCACCCCATGGTTTGCGGACTTTGCAAATTACCATGCGGGTAACTTCATCATCAAGGGTATGACGACTCAAGAAAAACGAAAATTCTTTCGTGACGTCAAGTTCTACTTTTTGAATGACCCTTACTTGTTTCGAACTTGTGCGGATCAAATCATCCGACGTTGTGTATTTGGCACCGAAGCTTCTAACATCCTTAGAGCTTGCCATGAGGGACCCACGGGTGGTCACCATGGTGCTAATCTCACGGCTAAGAAGGTGTTTGATGCCGGCTTCTTTTGGCCTACTATTTACCGAGATGCACAAGATCTTGTGAAGTCTTGTGATTCATTCCAACGACAAGGAAAAGCCTCACAAAAAGATGAAATGCCACAAAACATCTTCCAAGTGTGTGAGATCTTTTACTTTTGGGGTATTGACTTTATGGGGTCATTCCCATCATCTCATGGTAATAAGTACATTCTCGTTGCGGTTGACTACCTATCTAAGTGGGTGGAAGCTAAGGCTTTTCCCACCAATGATGCTCGTGTGGTAGTCAAGTTTTTGAAAAGCTTGTTTTCTCGGTTTGGACCCCTCGTGCGATCATAAGCGATCGTGGAACCCATTTTTGTAACGACCAATTCGAAAGGGTCCTAAGGAAATATGAGGTTACACATCGTCTTTCTACGGCTTATCACCCACAAACGAGTGGTCAAGTCGAGGTTTCAAATCGAGCTTTGAAGAGGATCTTGGAGAGGTCCGTTGGGGAAAACCGACAATCTTGGTCGGATAAGTTGGACGATGCTTTATGGGACTTTAGGACCGCTCATAAGACACCCATTGCGTGCACTCCCTATAAGCTTGTGTATGGAAAGAATTGTCATTTGCCTTGCGAGTTAGAACACAAGGCTTATTGGGCCCTAAAGCATTGTAATGATGATATGGAGACCGTGGGAAAACACCGGAAAATACAATTAAATGAATTGGATGAATTGAGGGACATTGCTTATGAAAATTCATTGATTTACAAAGAAAAAACTAAAAAGTTGCATGATTCTAAAATTAAAAACCGGGTTTTTAACATTGGGATCAAGTTTTGCTTTTTAATTCTCGCTTGAAAATCTTTTTCGGTAAGTTGAAATCCCGTTGGTCCGGTCCATTCACCGTGACTCAAGTGTTTCCGTATGGGACCATCGATCTAGCTCAAGATGATGGTCCTAACTTCAAGGTGAACGGACATAGGTTGAAGCACTACTTTGGCGGGGAAGTTCCATCCTTGAACTACCTCGACCAAATCACCTTCCCCAATGATAATTAGTATTGAGGGGATCGAGTCGAGCTCATGACTCGGTAATCAAAAACGAGGTGCCTCGTGGGGGAGTCCCATGCTTATCCTATGTACATATTATCGCTTTCTAATGTAGCTTACGTGTGGGGATTTGTGCCCTTACAACCTTTGTTTCGTGGTTGTTTGTGAATTGTGGTTTTTAGATGATCATGATCTTTACGATTGGAGCCTCTCGTGTTCGTTTTATGGGAGCACTCGATCGTTTGCTTTGAAGAATTTCTCAATATTCACATGATATATCCTTTGATGTTCTAACCTTAGGTTTATAGCACACTTCATAAACGGCTTCAAACTTATTGGTTGCACCCTTTCCATGCTAGATTAAGCATTCGACTACGTCTCTAGTATGAGGGTGTTTGCACCCCTAGACTCGAACATTGAGGACAATGTTTAACTTTAGTATGGGGGTGAATAGATACTTGCCTTGCCAAACCTTCACGCTTTCCAAAGTTTATCTTTTTGTTTAATCGTTTTTGTTGCAAAATAAGGCTAAAAATGGCCAAATTTTAAATTTTTCTCATGTTTTATAAGTGTTTGAAGACACGAATGTAGGTTTTCCGATGGCGAGAGTAAGAGTAATTTTTGACTCGACCGTGCGTGTTGAGCACTTAGCTTTGATTCCTTAACTACACATTAGGATAAGTCTCTTAAATGAGGACGAGAAATGATAGGGTTAATTATAAATTACTATGCTAAACGTAGAGTACTCGTATTCTTTCAAAAACTCATGTGTTCTCGTTGTTTGCTTATTCTCCCTTCGCATGTAAATATTTTTTGCTTAATAAATATTGACTTAGCGGTTTAGTTGGGATTCTTGGGTTTCTAGTCTTTTCTAGTAGCTTCCGTGTAATTAAATTGGGAAGACATTAAGGTATCGCCAGCATCACGGTTTTGAAGTATTGGCAACCCGAATAATCGAAAGCTTCACCCAATAATAAGATTTCAAGTGCTCACCTAAATCAAGCAAACATTTTGAAGCCCCACAAGGCCGAAAAATCTATGCAAAATTGAAAGTGAATCAAGCCTTAATCTTCGAAGCTTTAAAGATCCAAAATTCGCCTTAGCGTGAGGATATACGTCTTTGGCTAATAAAACCACTGATGAGGCGGATAATAAAAGGCAAGGCAAGACCGAAGTCATAATAAAAGCTTCATGGCGAAGTTGAATAAAAGATAGAGGTAAACCAAAGATAATAAGGCCCTTCCGTTAGGGGGCGTATAAAAGTCTAGGTAATAAGTCTCATGTTCAAAACCGTTATAAAACCGTGTTTATCGATTCTTCTTGTCAACTTAATTTTTTGACATCGTTATCTATTGGGAGGGGTTATTGATTTGATGGTCTTGGTTACACCGTTAGGACTCTATTTTTAGACCTAAATCTATATTATCGCATAAGTCAAACAATGTATCCTCGTGAAACATTCAAGACAATATAAAATATAAGAGATACAACTTAAGAATAATGGGAGGATAAGTACGTGATTGGGGCATATGAGTAGTGTTAGCATTACTAACTTATAATGACAATGATCTTGTTGCACGCTTGGCATGGAATTGGAGGGAAAATCGAGGACGATGAAACTATTTCTAACGAAGAATTCACGTGTTCTTGTTCTATGAACCTAAACGTCCCATTTTGAGATGAAAATCATACATTATGTCTAAAACGCAAGTAGTAGTAATAGTAGTATTGTAGCTAGTTTATCATTCAATAAAGTGAATAAAAATGAATTTTGGAAGTGCTATGATACTTAATTCTAGCATTGCGTGGGGACACGGCAATGGTTTAGTATGGGGGAGTGATGAGACTGCAATTATACATAGTCTCATCGTCCGAATCGGGCTTAAAACGCTTAAAATATCATCAAAATACCCAAATATATGCTTGTGTTTGTTCATTATGTATTTTAGGTACGGATATCGTGAAATCAACAAATGTTCACAAGAATCAAGCAAAAACGAACACGGGAAACGAAGCCGCACAATGAACCGGACCCGAGTGTTGAATTTCCAAGAAAGCCCTTGAAGAATGAAGATTTGGCAACTTTAGTCCTTCAAGAATTAATGACTTGTCATTTTTAGTCCTCCCGAAAGTCAAGTATACAAGAAAGGCCCTTTAAGATTGGAGAATTATCAATAATAGCCCTTGAAGAAGTCATGATTTACATTTATAACCCTTAGATCATTATTTATAAAGCTTAAGGGTGCAAATTGCAAATAGCTTAAAGATGAAAACAAAGGGAAAGGAAGAAAATCTGCTGAGAGAAGGGAATGACAACTTTTTGGGAGATGAGGGGCCATTTCAGCAAAACATACAAACTATTCCCACCAATCTAATATTGACACCTCACCAAAATACCTATTTACCCAAACCCAACACCATAACCCGACCCATGCCCACTCAAACTATCCAAAACCTTAAAACCCACGATTTGTTTAATACTATAATCTTTAAACAAATTATCTTCTTTCCCTAACCCACACTCCCACCTCACTCTATAAACCCTAATCATGAATCAAATGCAAATCAAAGGGGTTTTATTTGAGTTTTGCCAGATATACAATTAACCCCACACACAACACACCCATGTGATGTTTTCAGTCGCCACATCAGCAGAGGTCCCCTCACCATCAACATCCATTCACGGGTTCTCCACAAAACAACAAATCCTTTGACCAAACAGACGGTTTTAATCAAGTTACTTGTTCCCCACATCTTTTCAAAGGCTCGGATCTTTTCACATGTCGACATTCGACTAGGAACCTTCAAGAACATGGCATCCAAATGGCATATTCCAAAGGATCTTCAAGGGCAGAATAGGGTATTCTTGTTTATGGTTTATGTATTCTAGATCCTTCATGTACTTAGTATATAAACATAGCCGGGTTGTGGATTATGTTTTGTTCCAATTTTCCAGTTCATAAGTTTGTAATGTTGATACGAATTTTATGAATGAAAGTATTGAGTTCCATGTTTCTTATTTTTTGCAATTTAAATTTACTTGTTATTTACTTTTCTGCTAAAAATATTTTCTTTACAAAATATTTGGTTTCCAAGGTTACTGTTTTTTGTATGAAGGAAAAATGTTTGAGTTTCATCAAAAAGTTTAAGGAAGTGTTTAGTTGATTTGTGTTTCAAATTTGTGAAAGAGTTTCAAGAAAGAAAGTTTAGGAAGAAATCAGTTGATTATTCATATTGTGATACTGTTCATGTTTGTTATTCTCAGCAGGGTTGTTTGGAAAGCTTGCACACGGGCGTGTGCATAAGCTCATAATCCGAGAGCACGGATGTGTTTTCTTGAGGTTTGTCAAAACCTTTCCTTTTCCATTTTCTTCTAATTTCTGTCTAAAAAGTGTATGAATCCTTTGATGTTTGTGAAAGTATAATTTGAATGTGTTGGTTATGTGCCCTCGTATCATCATCAGTGTTGCTTGATTGATTCTTAAAGTTTGAAATTCAAGATTTTAGCAAAGTTGATGAGATGGCATTTATACATGATCTCATCGTTCTTTTCGGGCTTTAAATGCACAAAAATGTCATAAAATACCATATATATGCTTGTGTTTGTTTACTTGTGTGTTTTAGGTATGGATATCGTGAAAAAGACAAAAGATCACAAGATACAAGGAAAAACGAACACGAGAAACGAAGCCGTGCAATGAACCGGGCCCTAATCATGGAATTTTCATCAAATACCCTTGAAGACTTGAAGACAAAACAAGATTGATCATCATTTATTGAAGAAATGACACTTAAAACCCTTGTATATTAATAATTACAAGTTTGGTCCCTTAAGTTTGTAAAAATTGCAAAAAGGTCCTTCAACTTTGAAGAAATGGCAAGAATAGTCCCTCAACAATTTCAATTTGCCAATTATGGTCCCTCATGAAGAATAAGATGCATTGAAGACCTTGGAAGATCATCATTGTCCAAAAACAGCCCTTGAAATATTCAAGATGGCAAAAATGATCCTTTAAAACCCTTATGAGGAGTTTGGTGCCAAAACTGCCAAACCTTGAAAGTTATTAACAAGGCAGAAACAAGTTTTAGGGCTTGAAAACCTTTAATGCCAAAAAACTCAAAACAAAGGGGCCAATTATGTCAAGTGAAACATTCAAATGAAGAAAAGTGCGCCTAACACTTTACCACCCCCAAATTCGGATTAAATGGGGTAATGTACATCTTTTTTAACAGCCCAGAAATTACCCACCTTTTCCCTTGGGTAAATCCTAATTAAACTTGCACACAAGTAATTCACACACTCACAAACCTTTCCCACTCCTAAAAACCTGCATCCCACACATGTGCACCAAACCCCCAATTCCCCAATCCACCAATCACATCATTCCTTAGCCTCCAAGCACACTGACGTGTCCCAATTGAATGGCCAAGATTATTTGCTTCCTCCCAAAGCAAAATAAACGTTCAAGATCAAATGGACAGCTCAAATGCACCAAAAACGTCCAAGGGTAGATTTGGGATTTTCTATGTATTAGGGTTTATGTTTTTATGCTTCTAGGATGTTCTATAGGCTCTATAAAAGGAGACCCAAGCTGTGGTGATCCCTTTGTTCCAGTTTTAAGCATAAAATCCTTGTAATCCCTTTTTTATGAAATTAAAGTTTGGTGTTTGTTTAAATCATTGTAATTCCTTTTAATGTTTATAAAAAGTTGAGTGTTGGGTTTATGCTTGATTCTGAGTTCCACTCTTGTTATTTGGTTTAGTGAATTGTGTTTCAAAAGTATTTAAGTTTTTCTGAAAATTTTGGAAGATTTTATAAGAATTTGTGTTAAGGATTTGGTGTTAGTAGTTCATGTTATTTGGTGATTAAAGTAATATCAAAACGTTTTTAGAAGGTTTTAAAAAGTTTTGGAAGGTTTAAAAAAGGAAGAAAAGAAATCAGTTATAACATTATTGCTTGTTTTGGTTCTTCTTTTGCTTTGTTTTGAGCAGGTATTGAAGATTGTTTGATCCAAGGATCTGCTCCAACCCGGGTTGGATTGGAGGTGGAATTTGCTTCCACTAGGACCCTTGGATGTAAGGGTCCTAAGGTAAAACTTCTTCTTCCCTTTGAAATTTCAGAAAATTGAAGTATTGTTTGATCTTATGTGATTTTGTGATTAAGTGTGTTAAAGCCTTTTGATCTGTGTTCATTTGAGTCATTATGCATGATTGATGCTAGTTGGGTCAAGTTTGAGCAAGATTATAAGGTTTTGGTTTGATAATTTTGGTTTACAAGTTTTTAAAGTGGTGTTTGGCAATACGTTTTAGCAGGGGATGGATCTTAAGTAGTGATTATTAGAGGTGTTAGATTACTTGTTTAGGGTTGATTGAGGTTTTTAGTAAGTAGTTAATTAGTTTGGAACAAGATTTGAACAAGTTTGTTAGGTTTTTAAGGATAAAGCTAGTTAGAAATCTGCATAACCATATTTTGCTCATTTTTGTGAAGATTTTGATGCTAGATCCTTAAGTGATTGTTATTGTTAGAGTGATTTAAGGTTGAAGTTTACTTGTATGCTAATTTGTGAGATTGTTTGCCAAGTTTGGACTTCTGAAACTCTCTAGGTTGCTGGTAAACTGAATAAACACCCACAGACTTGCTCACTAGACCTCAGAAACTCATCATAGGCTAGGGAGTGCTTGTTTTGCTTATTTTGTGGTGTGCTTAAGTGTTTATTTCAGCTTGTTGTGACTTCTTGTGCTCAAAGGAGCACAAGAGTGCCCTTTGTATCCATAATATCATCACCAAATAGCATTGCCAAGACCTCTTGGCTAAATCAAAAGCAAGAACACCAAGCTATCTTGCTTGTGTTCATAACTCTAGCTGCCACGTTTTTTTTGTGATGTTTTTGTTCTAATCCTGGCATAAAAATTGAATAAGAGTTGGTTTTCAAGTTTACTAGTTGTCACAGTTTGGTTTGGTAAAGTTTAAAAAGCAAAAAAAAAAAAAAATAATAATAAAAGTTGCGCCGCAAGACCTACCTATCGCGGCGCAACTGTAGGAGCTACAGATCAAGGTGCTCTCGTTTCACTAGTTGCGGCGCAAGACAAAAGCGTTGCGGCGCAACTAAGTGATAAAAAGGGGGGGTTACACGCCTCGAACCCGTGACCTGCCGTTCACAACACCAACAACATAACCAACTGCGCCCTGGGGACTTTGACTGATAAGTTTGTTTTCAAACTTTACTTAACCCGTTTTTGGTTTGTTGCTTATTACAAAAGCCGTAGCCCTTTTCATTTTTCCTAGCTTATTCTTTAAGCTTATTTTGCTTAGCTTATTTTTCATAGGAAGTTAATAGGTTTATAGATTTTTCAAAATTAGTTTCATAATTTTCCATTCAATAGATTATTTTTTAGGATTTATTTATTATACGTTTTTTATAAAAGCATTAAAAAATACCAAAAATAGTTTTTATTTTTAGGAAAAATAGTTTTTAGTTTTTAAAATATATTTTTGAGGTTTGCATCTAATTTTGGTTTCAAAAACATTTATTTTTAATTTTATAATATTTTAAGGTTTTTTTATAAACTTTAAAGATTTTTATAAAATTATTAAAAAAGGTTTAGGAGCTATAATTTGTGTTTTTCTCTTAGTTATAATATTTAGGATTTTTATAGATTTTTTATTTTAAATTTTATAAACTTTTATTTTTTAGTATTATTTTAATAATATTTTATTATTAATTTTTCAAAATTTTATTTTTCCTTCTTTTTCATTTTTCCTAGGTTCTTTGTCATTAATTAGGACTATTTCCATTTTTAGAATAATTTTCTAGCTTTTAGATTTATTTTTATAATTATTTTAAGTTTAATTAGGTTTAAATCATTTTTAGGGTTTTAAAAATAGTTTTAATAGGTTTTAATTTTTAGAAAATTACTTTTTAGTCGTCTAATAATATAAGTTAAGTAATTGTTCAATAAAATCATATTTTTGACATTTGAATTAATTAAATTTGATTTTAGGGCTTTAATTAGCATTTAAAATTAATTATTTAATTAATAAAAGGTTTTAAAATATCTTTGTTGGATTTTTATCTTAGTTTATATTATTTTAGACTTGTTTTAATCTTTTCTTGATTTTGTTTTTGGCTTTAGTATTAATTTTTTAATTTTTGTGTTTTTCTACGGCTTTACGTTTACGTTTTTTACGTCATAGTGTAATTTTCACGAAACCGTCATTCCATCTCATCAATATTAATCTCAAATATATACAAGTTAATTCACAACACCATACCTCCTTGGGAAACGAACTTCTTTCTCTCTTTTAAGTGATTGGGTCATTAGTGCACGGTTTTCCTAAACCGTCGTACTTAATACTTACCGCTCATATTTAGTTGCTTGTTTTTCCTAAAGCAAGTTATCTAAATTTACTACAATCAATTTTGGCGCCGCTGCCGGGGAGGTGTGTCGTGATTTAATTTGGAAAATTTTGTTTTTGATATTATCCATAAATAGTATTTGTGTTAAGTGGAACTCCCTTAACACGTATTATCGGTTTTCTCGGTTTTTCTTTGTGAATATTATTAATATATTGTATTAAGTATCACAATCAAAATACAATATCTCCAAAAGTGTGAAAACACAACCTTGATTCGGGATTTCATCACTCGATCATTGTATTCGAATCTCAAACAAAAAGAAAAGGCAAAAATAGATAAATACTTTCGTGAAGCTCGATTTTGAAAAATACGAACTATAAGGTGGGTATAAGGCGGGTATTATAAAATATACCCTAAGGAAAAAGGCTCTTAAGTGCTTCGCGCCGCCTCGTTTCCCCGCTTGCTTGTGAGTATTTTGAGATTGAAGGCTAATCGAGGGTTTTGCCGCCCAAAGTATTAATACGTATACTATATTTGCTTGGTTTTCTTTGTGATTAAACCCTCGTGAACAATTTGGTTTTCACCAAAATTCTAAAGTCATTCGAAGGCGTTCACTCCACGTGATCGTTTTCATTCCTTTGAGGCTTCTTTAATCAAGAGTTTGATTCGAGGAGAGATTTTGTAGATTGTTGTCTACGAAGATACACCAAAATCCAAAAAAAATTAAATATCATCAAAAACACAAAAAAATTGAAAATCCACAAAACAACCAAAAAGAATCTTCTTTGCTCACCTCCCATTCTTCGTGAAGTTTATGATCACTCGTAATCAAGCTAAACGAGCTCGTAAACGTCTTCAAAAGCAAGCAAATCAAGGATCGTTGATTGTTGAAGAACCTCCAATTGTTGAACCTATTATAGAACAAGAAGTCGTAATGGCTAATCGTACTATGATGGAGTTGCTACAAGCACCCACCGAGGGTTTTGGAGAGGCCATTGTTATTCCCGCTATCCTTGCGGAGAATTTCGAGATTAAGACGGGTTTAATGTCGATGCTACAAGCAAACAAATTTCGAGGTCACGAGAAAGACAACCCGCATTACCACATTAGGAATTTCAACCGTCTCACCGCCACTAGCAAATTCAAAGATGTTCCGCATGACGCCATTAAGATGATGTTGTTTCCATATTCGTTGGATGGACCCGCTAAAATTTGGCTCGAGAAAGAACCGCCAAATTCGATTTTGACATGGGCCGATCTCGTTTCTAAGTTTGTGAACAAGTTTTTTCCACCATCGAAAACAACACACTTAAAAAATGAGATTTCACGATTTGTGCAACGTAACAATGAAAGTTTTTCAATGGCATGGGAACGATTTAAGGAGATGTTACATGAATGTCCTCATCATGATTTTTCGGAATTGCATCAAATTGATACTTTTTATAATGGGCTTAATGATCATGAACGAGATTATTTGAATGCCGCCGCGGGTGGTAATTTTTTGTGCAAGACGACAAATGAGGCTTTACAAATCATTGAAAATCGATCTAAGGTTTATAGCCCTCGTAACACACCGAGTGTTGCCAATATGGGTTCGTCATCGTCATCACAATCGTCTCGTAGCATTAATGCCTTACATGATGAAGCTAATGAGGAAAATCAGTTTTTTGATAGATTTGCTAATCTAATGTCCCATTGGAAGGCTCAAGAAGCTTCCAATTCCGCTTCGGTTAAAGCGGTTGCTAAGAGTTGTTTATCGTGTGGAGGAGCTCATGATTTATCCGAGTGCATTACCGCGGATGGTAACACTTCGAGTGCTTATGTAGCAACGGGAACTTACAACCAAAACGGCCAAGGTTCCCGCCAAAATCAAGCTCCACCAAATCAAAATGTTAACAATTATCGAAACAACAACCAAGGTAATTACCAAGGCAACACACGCAATTACAACAAAGGGAATTATCAAAGTGGGAATGGACAAATCTCTAATCAAAACCAAAACCGTGATTTTCAAAGCACTACACAAGGTTTTCAAAATGCTCACACGAAAAATTTGCAAGGAGAATTTTTAGATTATGCAAAAGCAAATGATGCTAAATTTGATAATATGCAACGTGAGATGATTAGCTTAAGGTCCGAGTTGAAAAACGAGCTTAAAAATGAACTTGCTAATGAACTTAAAACTCATGCTAACAAAATGGAAGGAAATGTCCAACGTCTTCAACAAAACCAACAAAAGATGGAATTAGGACAACATGAGATTAAGCAAGAGTTATTGAAAGCGGATGCTAGGCAATCAAAATTTGAGGACCGAATGGCTAAGATGTTCGAAGCAATCATGTGTAAGCCCTCTTCTTCGGGTGGTCTTCCTAGTGATACCATTAACAACCCGAGGGGAGAATTGAAGGTTGTTGCTACTCGTAGTGGTAAAACTTTCAAGGAACCAATCTCTCGTCCAAGTACTTCTACGGAGAAGGAAATCGAGAAAGAACCCGAGGTGATGGTCGAAAAGGAGCACATTACAATCCCACGAAGTACCGCTCAAACCACACCTACGGTTACACCAATACCAATTATGGAACCCGAGATTCCAAGGCCGTTGCCTAATGACCAACCCACACCACCTTTACCTTACCCTTCGAGACGTAACAAAGAAAAAGCACAAGAAAGGAACAATTATCAATTTGAGCTATTTATGAAAATGTTTCGTGATTTGCATTTCAACATAAGTTTTGCCGATGCTTTAATCATGATGCCTCGATTCGCCGCAAACTTCAAAAGTATGCTTAACAACAAAGAGAAGTTACAACAATCGTCTAGTTGTTCATCGGTTTTTCTAAGCCGCATACCACAAAAAGTCGGTGATCCCGGTAAATTTTTGATTCCGTGTGCTATTCAAGATATGGAGGAATGCTACGCCTTGGCCGATCTTGGCGCTAGTATTAATTTAATGCCTCTCGAGATTTTCAAATCGCTTTCACTTCCGGTTCTTACTCCTTCGAACATGTCCATCGAGATGGCCGATCATTCTACGATCATGGCATGTGGAGTAGCCGAGGACGTTTTCGTTAAAGTCGGAAAGTTTTACTATCCCGTTGACTTTATCGTTGTAGACATTCCCATCGATCGAAAAGTTCCTCTCATTTTGGGTCGTTCATTTTTGGATACATCACGAGCACTTATCGATGTTCATGCTCGAAAAATCACCCTTCGTTTCAATGAAGAAGAACTTGTCATCAATGCAACACAAAACTCCAATCTTTCTCATGTATATTCTATTGCAACTTTAAACCATGGTGACTCGACCAATGTCGTTTGCAAAGAATTTTCACCAAGAGTTTTAGGGAATGTCTCCAAAAACAATTTACCATTTCCTCCGCCGGTGGAGGTTATGAGTGCTAAGCCTACAAAGAAGAAACCGTCAATACTTGAATCGAAAAATCCTTCGCCACATTCATTTTTGAAAAGTGTTGATAAATTGCCGGTTTCTACGGAAGATCTTTCGGATGATGAATATGTTGGCCCCGATGGGGAGGTTTTCTTCGTCGATAAACGTTTTGAGAACTTGCCACCACCAAAACCAAAACGGTTTCAAAATGTGAGAATTTTTAGTGTAACTAACATCGTCTTAGAAACACCGAATATTTTCGACATAATCAAAAAGGGTTTTCATAAGGAGAGTTCAAAAGATAAAAAAGGAAAAGATCTTAAATGTGATTTAATTGATTTTTCTACAAATCTAACTCCGTCATCACCGCGTGATTTGAGTGCTACAAACTCGTCTACTCCTTTTGACGATGTTTTGTGTGGTTCTAGTATGGGGGAAGCCCCTTATGTTCCCTCATCCTTGTCCACCGAGGACGAGATATTCGATCCCGGAATTTCATGTAAAGGGAAATCTCGGTCTTCCACCGATGCAATAAATGGAAACTATATCTATTTGCTTGGTGCGAGTCTACCTCGAGTAGCTCAAACGTTTGTCTTACCAATTGTCTCACCCTTCTACTTCTCATCTATTTTCTTCAAACTCTTTGAGTTTATGGCACATGTTCAAGTGGTGTTGAATTATTTTTTCTATGAAAACGAGAACGCCATCTTCGACCCCGGTATTTTGCATCACTTAAGGACTTAGTCCTTTATACCGGTTGCTTTTTGGGCCTTGTTTATCATGTAAGCCCCATCAAAAATTGACCACACCATGATATCCCTAAATGTTCACATTTTAAGGGGATCGAGTCGAGCTCATGACTCGGTAATCAAAAACGAGGTGCCTCGTGGGGGAGATCCCATGCTTATCTTTATTGCTTTTTATTCACTAATAAGGGGACTTGTACCCTTCCAACTCGTTGTCTCGTGGTTGTTTGTGATTGTGTTATCTAGATCATCATCATCGTCTACGATTGAAGACTCTCGTGTTCGTTTACGTGAGCCTCCATCGTTCGTTTGAAGAAGTTTTTCACGATTCCATGACATATCCTTTATTGTTCTAACAATTATCTTTTAGCATAATTAATAAACGGCTTTAGATATATTGTTGATCACCCTTTCCATGCTAGATCCTAAGCATTCGATTCTTCGTCTCTAGTATGGGGGTGCTCCACCTTTAGACTCGAAATATTGAGGACAATGTTTACTTTTAGTATGGGGGGGTGAATAGGTACTTGCTTTGCTACGCCCTCACGTTTTCCAACTTTCAATGTTTTGTTTTGCTAATAAGGCTAAAAATGGCCAAATTTTAAAATTTTTCTTAGTTTTCATAAGTGTTTTTAAGACACGAATGTATATTTTCCGATGGGTAGAATAAGAGTTAATTTTTGACTTGATGGGCATTTGGAGCCATTTACATTCCTTAACCCGCTCAATTCAAGTTTTGCTAGACTTTTATATAGGGAGCTTTAAAACGCGAAAGTCTTAATTCATTCGGGTTAAGAACAAGAACTTTTCGCAAGTTCCTATAATTGATTCTAGAAAGTCACTTATCAAGGGAACTTTAAAACGCATTCTCTAAACTTGAAAAAGTCCAAGAAAGTGCAAGATCCTATAGGTGGCTTGAAAACCCAAAACTTTGATTTGATATAGTCTTAATGAAAGCTAATCCAAATTTGGCTTAATTTTGACTTGCATGGCTAAGTATTCACGAGTCTCTTTAATTAGAGGTCTTTAAATAGTGAAGAACGAGAAATGATAGAGTTAGACAAGTGATCATGCTAAACGTAGAACATGAAAGTGTTCTTTCAAAAACTCATATGTTTTTAATTGTGGCTTTTTCTTCCCATAAGATCAATGCATTAGGAATAAATCATAATTGCAATAAGTAAGGTCATACGGTTTGAAAGGTTACTTAGCCTCTAGCGCAAGATCGTTTAAAAGTTGCTCGGGGTTGAATAGAGTTCATAGCCAAGGCATAACTTATTGAAGCGGGACGCGAAGATTGGCGATTATCCAAAAAGGCCCTAACAAGGCATGAGGAGCTCTATTTTTGCTAAAGATCCAAAGATGATGTGAAGTATCATTGTTCCAAAATCAATATGAAGGATCGAGACACACGACGAGAAGCTATTACTCCCCTAAAGAATGGAGAAAGTCTATCCAAAAAGACCCTAACAAGGTATGAGGATAAATATATCCAAGTCCGAAAAGGAGGCGGATCGTTGTATATCAAAATCCAAAGTAAAGATTGAAGAAAAATGATGAAGTCGTGGTCCTATATGAAGAATCTCTCAAAAACGTCAAGTGAAGAAATTCCAAATATATGAAGAGAAGACCATAATTTCGAGAACGTCTTCCCAAGATTTAAAGTATGAAGTACATGCCAAATATCGGTCCGAGAAAGGTCTCAAATCGTGAAACAAGTTATGCCAAGATATGAACTTAAGGAGATACACGAGAAGCCGTTTTAAAAGATTTTGTCCTTCGGCTAACTATTGATCAAATCGTTCTACTTTGCTTTCGGACTAATAACTACTTAAATAAGTCAATATGAATCACTTGTGATCCATGACAATTAGATAAAAAATGATAGTAACCCATTTCCTTTTATAATAACTAGGATTGCGGGGAGAAAAAGTATTACACAATTTGAACGTATGAGTAGTGTTAGCATTGTGACTTGTACCAACAATGATCTTGTTTTTGCACTTAGCATGGAATGTATGACAATCAAGGATGACGAAGTTTACTCTAAGGGACATTAACTTGTTTCTATTCTTTGACCCTAAAAGTCACCTTTTGGTGATGAAAATCATACATTATGTCTTTTCACAATCTCGTAGTATGTTGCAAGTCTTTTACTCTTCAATAAAGGTTAATAAAATTGAACTTTGGTGATGCTTAGATACTTTATTCTAGCATTGCGTGAGGGCACGGCAATGGCTTAGTATGGGGGAGTGATGAGATGGCATTTATACATGATCTCATCGTTCTTTTCGGGCTTTAAATGCACAAAAATGTCATAAAATACCATATATATGCTTGTGTTTGTTTACTTGTGTGTTTTAGGTATGGATATCGTGAAAAAGACAAAAGATCACAAGATACAAGGAAAAACGAACACGAGAAACGAAGCCGTGCAATGAACCGGGCCCTAATCATGGAATTTTCATCAAATACCCTTGAAGACTTGAAGACAAAACAAGATTGATCATCATTTATTGAAGAAATGACACTTAAAACCCTTGTATATTAATAATTACAAGTTTGGTCCCTTAAGTTTGTAAAAATTGCAAAAAGGTCCTTCAACTTTGAAGAAATGGCAAGAATAGTCCCTCAACAATTTCAATTTGCCAATTATGGTCCCTCATGAAGAATAAGATGCATTGAAGACCTTGGAAGATCATCATTGTCCAAAAACAGCCCTTGAAATATTCAAGATGGCAAAAATGATCCTTTAAAACCCTTATGAGGAGTTTGGTGCCAAAACTGCCAAACCTTGAAAGTTATTAACAAGGCAGAAACAAGTTTTAGGGCTTGAAAACCTTTAATGCCAAAAAACTCAAAACAAAGGGGCCAATTATGTCAAGTGAAACATTCAAATGAAGAAAAGTGCGCCTAACACTTTACCACCCCCCAAATTCGGATTAAATGGGGTACTGTACATCTTTTTTAACAGCCCAGAAATTACCCACCTTTTCCCTTGGGTAAATCCTAATTAAACTTGCACACAAGTAATTCACACACTCACAAACCTTTCCCACTCCTAAAAACCTGCATCCCACACATGTGCACCAAACCCCCAATTCCCCAATCCACCAATCACATCATTCCTTAGCCTCCAAGCACACTGACGTGTCCCAATTGAATGGCCAAGATTATTTGCTTCCTCCCAAAGCAAAATAAACGTTCAAGATCAAATGGACAGCTCAAATGCACCAAAAACGTCCAAGGGTAGATTTGGGATTTTCTATGTATTAGGGTTTATGTTTTTATGCTTCTAGGATGTTCTATAGGCTCTATAAAAGGAGACCCAATCTGTGGTGATCCCTTTGTTCCAGTTTTAAGCATAAAATCCTTGTAATCCCTTTTTTATGAAATTAAAGTTTGGTGTTTGTTTAAATCATTGTAATTCCTTTTAATGTTTATAAAAAGTTGAGTGTTGGGTTTATGCTTGATTCTGAGTTCCACTCTTGTTATTTGGTTTAGTGAATTGTGTTTCAAAAGTATTTAAGTTTTTCTGAAAATTTTGGAAGATTTTATAAGAATTTGTGTTAAGGATTTGGTGTTAGTAGTTCATGTTATTTGGTGATTAAAGTAATATCAAAACGTTTTTAGAAGGTTTTAAAAAGTTTTGGAAGGTTTAAAAAAGGAAGAAAAGAAATCAGTTATAACATTATTGCTTGTTTTGGTTCTTCTTTTGCTTTGTTTTGAGCAGGTATTGAAGATTGTTTGATCCAAGGATCTGCTCCAACCCGGGTTGGATTGGAGGTGGAATTTGCTTCCACTAGGACCCTTGGATGTAAGGGTCCTAAGGTAAAACTTCTTCTTCCCTTTGAAATTTCAGAAAATTGAAGTATTGTTTGATCTTATGTGATTTTGTGATTAAGTGTGTTAAAGCCTTTTGATCTGTGTTCATTTGAGTCATTATGCATGATTGATGCTAGTTGGGTCAAGTTTGAGCAAGATTATAAGGTTTTGGTTTGATAATTTTGGTTTACAAGTTTTTAAAGTGGTGTTTGGCAATACGTTTTAGCAGGGGATGGATCTTAAGTAGTGATTATTAGAGGTGTTAGATTACTTGTTTAGGGTTGATTAAGGTTTTTAGTAAGTAGTTAATTAGTTTGGAACAAGATTTGAACAAGTTTGTTAGGTTTTTAAGGATAAAGCTAGTTAGAAATCTGCATAACCATATTTTGCTCATTTTTGTAAAGATTTTGATGCTAGATCCTTAAGTGATTGTTATTGTTAGAGTGATTTAAGGTTGAAGTTTACTTGTATGCTAATTTGTGAGATTGTTTGCCAAGTTTGGACTTCTGAAACTCTCTAGGTTGCTGGTAAACTGAATAAACACCCACAGACTTGCTCACTAGACCTCAGAAACTCATCATAGGCTAGGGAGTGCTTGTTTTGCTTATTTTGTGGTGTGCTTAAGTGTTTATTTCAGCTTGTGACTTCTTGTGCTCAAAGGAGCACAAGAGTGCCCTTTGTATCCATAATATCATCACCAAATAGCATTGCCAAGACCTCTTGGCTAAATCAAAAGCAAGAACACCAAGCTATCTTGCTTGTGTTCATAACTCTAGCTGCCACGTTTTTTTTGTGATGTTTTTGTTCTAATCCTGGCATAAAAATTGAATAAGAGTTGGTTTTCAAGTTTACTAGTTGTCACAGTTTGGTTTGGTAAAGTTTAAAAAGCAAAAAAAAAAAAATAATAATAAAAGTTGCGCCGCAAGACCTACCTATCGCGGCGCAACTGAAGGAGCTACAGATCAAGGTGCTCTCGTTTCACTAGTTGCGGCGCAAGACAAAAGCGTTGCGGCGCAACTAAGTGATAAAAAGGGGGGGTTACACGCCTCGAACCCGTGACCTGCCGTTCACAACACCAACAACATAACCAACTGCGCCCTGGGGACTTTGACTGATAAGTTTGTTTTCAAACTTTACTTAACCCGTTTTTGGTTTGTTGCTTATTACAAAAGCCGTAGCCCTTTTCATTTTTCCTAGCTTATTCTTTAAGCTTATTTTGCTTAGCTTATTTTTCATAGGAAGTTAATAGGTTTATAGATTTTTCAAAATTAGTTTCATAATTTTCCATTCAATAGATTATTTTTTAGGATTTATTTATTATACGTTTTTTATAAAAGCATTAAAAAATACCAAAAATAGTTTTTATTTTTAGGAAAAATAGTTTTTAGTTTTTAAAATATATTTTTGAGGTTTGCATCTAATTTTGGTTTCAAAAACATTTATTTTTAATTTTATAATATTTTAAGGTTTTTTTATAAACTTTAAAGATTTTTATAAAATTATTAAAAAAGGTTTAGGAGCTATAATTTGTGTTTTTCTCTTAGTTATAATATTTAGGATTTTTATAGATTTTTTATTTTAAATTTTATAAACTTTTATTTTTTAGTATTATTTTAATAATATTTTATTATTAATTTTTCAAAATTTTATTTTTCCTTCTTTTTCATTTTTTCTAGGTTCTTTGTCATTAATTAGGACTATTTCCATTTTTAGAATAATTTTCTAGCTTTTAGATTTATTTTTATAATTATTTTAAGTTTAATTAGGTTTAAATCATTTTTAGGGTTTTAAAAATAGTTTTAATAGGTTTTAATTTTTAGAAAATTACTTTTTAGTCGTCTAATAATATAAGTTAAGTAATTGTTCAATAAAATCATATTTTTGACATTTGAATTAATTAAATTTGATTTTAGGGCTTTAATTAGCATTTAAAATTAATTATTTAATTAATAAAAGGTTTAAAAATATCTTTGTTGGATTTTTATCTTAGTTTATATTATTTTAGACTTGTTTTAATCTTTTCTTGATTTTGTTTTTGGCTTTAGTATTAATTTTTTAATTTTTGTGTTTTTCTACGGCTTTACGTTTACGTTTTTTACGTCATAGTGTAATTTTCACGAAACCGTCATTCCATCTCATCAATATTAATCTCAAATATATACAAGTTAATTCACAACACCATACCTCCTTGGGAAACGAACTTCTTTCTCTCTTTTAAGTGATTGGGTCATTAGTGCACGGTTTTCCTAAACCGTCGTACTTAATACTTACCGCTCATATTTAGTTGCTTGTTTTTCCTAAAGCAAGTTATCTAAATTTACTACAATCAAAAGTCAAGCAACCAAAAGTTTTTAAAAAGTGTGTTTGGGAGAGCTTGGTGTGGGGAGTGTATACCACCTCTATGCTAGGCTAAATTCTGCGCATTTATAAGGTTTGGTTGTGTGGATTTTGACAGGGATCCTAAGTTTTAGCTTTAAAATCGTTAAATTACATGTTAGCATAAAAATTTCTTTTGTTTAGTTAGAAGGTTGTTTGGATAGGGAAGACTATTTTCAGCTTAGTTGTTTGAGATTGGTATGAGAACTTGAAATTGTGTTGTATGCTGGATGGTCAGCTAGGTTAGGATCCGTAGGAGTATAGGCTGCCTACATTGTTGCTAAACTACCTACTATGTATTTTGTTTAACTATGCACCACAATAGTAAATTACAGCATGAATTTGTAGTTTTAGGATTGTGTTCGTGTTTTGTATAAGTAAGGGCGCCTCATTGTATGTGCTTCCAACACAAAATCAAAGTAAACTAAAGAAACAAAGAACATGAAGCCCGCTGTTGTGTGTGTGTACACAGCCCCAAGCGTGTGCTTGATTCGTGCTTTATTTGATATGTTGGTTTTGATTGTGGCTTTTGTTTGTGTTAGTTAACTAAGCATCCCCTGGAAAACCAATAAGAATAAAAAATACATAAGGTGGTGTTAGGCTTAAGTTATTTCTGTCATTAGTGTATGCTTTAGATAGGTTTTGATTTGCAGCTTACTTTGGAGATCTAGTATAGTTGAATTCAGTCTTGGTTTCGATCTTGCTTGACTTAACTAGGGATTATTAGTCTTTAAAACTTTGTCAGTTAATTAGATTTAGGCTTTATACTAATCTTTTTTAGTTGTTCTTTAAATTCAGCTTATTAGATAGCTTATATTGAAGTTAGGAAATCCTAAGAAAACGATTTGTGGTTGTGCTGATATTATTGTGGAGCGGAGTGTTGAAATTGGGTGGTGGTCCTGCCTACGTTTACTGTTTTAACCAGTAAACACCCCCTGCATAGCAACTCTTGGTGCTAGATTGTGAACCACTTTCTGATTTCGTGCCCCTTGTCCAATAGCAAAAATCCGCAAACCCAAATAGAAACCATTTAGTGCCGCTGATTGGGTTTAGTGTGCACCTTTAAGTCCAAAATTTGTGGCACTGCTTATTGATTCTTGATATTTTTGGCGTATAATTTGTCTAAGTAGTGCTTGTTCTTGCTTTTTTTCCCACCCTAGCGGATTGTGTTACTTACTTTTGGTTGTGTTTATTGCTTATCGTGACTCCCACAAGCCAACTGCTTGTGGGGTGCCTGTGCGCCTAATACCAAACCAGCAAAGTTAACAGGAACAGTGAACTCCAAAAAAAAGAACAAAGTCCTGCTTGTGTTATTTTAGTGATTATCTGAGCACATAACTGCTTAATTATGTGGCGTTTATAGAGTTCATTTCAGTTTTGTATTTGTGTTGTAAGTTGGTATTAGTGCTCTTGTGCTCTGTAAACCAAAAGAAAGAAACCAAAGAAAAAAAAAGGTCAACAAGGCTTGCTGTGTGTTTTTGCTGTATACTGGGCGCACACACAAGCCCAATTTGTGGCATTCATTTTGTAATTTTTGCATTGTCTTGTTACTGTGGGTTGTGTTTATCCACTGTGCATCCATAAACAAAGAAAGAAAAAGTGTTAAATAGTTTTGGGTGCTACCAAGAATCGAACCCACGCCATTTCCCCAGTCTACGCCTCACAAACACAACCCTTTACCAACTGCCCTAAGGACTTTATTAGTAAAGGGTTGGGTTGTTTTACACTTAAACACTTTTTGTTTTCAGCTTCTAATAATAAGTCGTAGCTTCTTTTCCCTTTTGCAGCTTATTTCTTTTACTTTTTTCAGATTTATTATTTTTCTCTTATTATAGATCTACTTTAGGATTTTTTGGCACATACTTTTTATTTTTCACTTTAGTATATTATTTTTAATCATTATTTCTTTTTAAATTTTGTAAAGTCATTAAAAATAGTAAAAAGTGTTTTGAATTTTTAATAAAATATTTTTTAGATTTTATTAAATGTTTTTAAGGTTTACAAAGAAAAAAAATCTGATTTTGGACTTTTGGTTTAAGATTTTTAAATTTTGGGTTTTTAAACGAACTTTAAAATTTAATAACTTGAAAAATAAAAATTTTCAAAATGTTTTTTTTTTCATCTTAGTTACATTTTCTAGTATTTAACTTAGATTTTTAATATTTTTTTTTAGAAAAAGTTAAATTATCGTCATCGTTTTACGTTTTTACGTGTACGTTTAAATTTCGTCGTAGTCTAATATAAATTAATTTAAAAGTTTTAAAAATTTTTGGTTTTCATACTTGTCTTAGTTAGGATTTTTAGGACCGTAAAATTTTTCGTTTGGTCGCGTTTTTACGTTCGTACGTTTAAGCGTTTTCGACCTTTTTTAGCGTAACTCGTCTCCGTTTTTCTTTCTTTCTTTCTTTCCAAAAACGTAATTACTCGATTAAATAACGTCTATAATTGTTGGCTAAACACCATACCTCCTCGAGAACGAAATCGATTGTCGGTATTTGCGTTTTTCCTAAAAACGTAATTACTAATACTTGCTACGATTTTGGTTTTTGCTTTCTTTTTCCTAAAAGATAGTAAACAACTAAAAACTACTACATCATGGTTCTCTCTGCTACATGGCTAGGACCACTAGAGGAGAACACTCCAGTAATCCTTGGGCATTTTTACAACCTATATTGAGGTGGGGTAGAAGATGATGTGGATTGGGTGGATGTGGGAAGGTTAAGGGGTGTTTGGGTCTGTGAAGGAAAGGTGTCAACGTGTGGATTACTTGTGTCAACGCCAACATTTAAGGTGTCAGCTTTGAAGGGTTCTTGGTCAATTTCCATGTGTTGAGGTGAAGGCAAAGGTTCTGGTATTGGGTCAAGTTGTGGTTGTGGGTCTGGTTGGGGTTGTGCTGCTGCAATAACAGCAAGCATAGCTTGGGTGAGGGGTAATTCACGGTGAGGGGGTGAGTTCATCTTGGTAAAAATAGCTTTCTTTTGCACAGGGATCTCATAAAAATCATCATGATCCCTTGTGCAGTAATTTTGCACATCAAAAACCATTTGCAAAAATCTGGGATAAGTCAAAGTCATCTTATTCCCTTTGTTTTTACACATGTCATCAAAAATCAGTTTTGAATAATTAAACTTTTGCCCATTTGCAATGCACACAATTGCACTAGCAATTGATCTATTAATTTCATTGTGTGCAGTACACTTGGGACTCAAACATTGTAGGATGACATGTATGAGGTACTTCCAGGCTAGGGGAAACTCTTGTTTATGATATTTGTTTAAAGTGCCCTCATCAGGGAAAGGATAACCCAAAGCCCGAAGTCCTTGTTCTATTTCATTTATGGGAAGGGTGGTTATACCATCTGCATCATCAAGATGCAAAGCCTGGCGAACCAAGGCTTCAGTAACCACCCATGTACGCCCATGAACAATAGCTGATAATGTAGTCACATTATTAACTGTTGAGGAACTAACAGTGTTCCAAAACAGTTTAATATGAGTGACAGAGATGAGAGGAGCATGAGAAAGAGCATACCTAATAGGAGATGCATTCAAATACGCCACCATCTGAGTGTATTGTGGAAACAGAGTATCATCAGCGTCCAAATAAGCAATCATGTTGTGTTGACTCCTGAATCCCAATACCACGTCACTTGGTTTAAACTTTGGTGCCATTGTTGAAGAAAGCTGTTTGTGAATTTGAGAAAGATGAATTATAGGAGAAAATTTGTTAGACAAGAATATGAGATACCCTGTTTAAAAATAGGAGCCAAATATATAGGAGAGATAGGCACATGTGATTGGTCAAAAGTTAGGCAACTATTTTCAAAATATAATGATGAAAATACTGAAAAGAAAATAAGTTATCTTGTGCATTAATTAAAAGTTATCTGCTCCCAAAATTATGGCCCCAAAATTTGTCAAAAATAACAACTGGGTAGGTCCCAATAAGTGTCAACGGTCAAAAATAACCTATCAACGCCCAACGGCTATATTCTTGTCAACGTTTGCCAAAGCCATGTCAGCGTCTAAATTGGTCATAACAACGCTTGGAAAAATACTTGTCAGCGTCCAAAAATAAAAGTAATAAAAATGAAAAAGGACCTTAACAAAGTAATTTATCCTTGTGAAGATAACCTATAAATTGATAATTATTATAGGGCGGCAAGCACTGTCCAGTTATGCACACTTGCTTATGCAAGATAGACATAACAGTCCTCTAGTGTCCCTTGCTAACCAAAATTCTTAACAATTAAGTTATCTCATAAAAGTTCCTTGTAACTCCCATGTAAAACCCATTATAAATCATTCCCAAGTCTCCCAACAGACCACATCCAATTTTAGGCCAAAAATGTCTTGGCAGCATGCATAGTATATCATCTTTGCATGTTACAGTGCGTCATGATTTAGTAAACTAACTCATACTCACCTGTGGACACAATCTAGAATTGTGATAAGAGTATTATAAGAATACCCAAAAGTCCTAAAGGTTCCTAAAACCTCCCCTTAAACTATGATACATATGTTTCCCAATAATATGTATGAATATAAAAATTTATGTCAAGATAGGAATATAAATATTCCAACCATCATCCATAAATTGAAACATGCTCCAATTGATTCTCCAAGGATCTATAAGCAACTCTGTATCCAATGGTACAATGCTATCAACGCCTGCACACTTGAATCAAAAACCACAAAACTAGCATTATTGCTGACAACGTCACGATAACACTTATCAGCGTTAAGGTAACCTTTGTCAGCGTTAGACAAATATAGTGGAAAATCTAACCTCAAAAAGACCAATAACAATGCATATCCTGTACATACTTTTACAAAAAGACCCCAAAACACATATTAAGTGAGATTGATCATTCTAATACTTGCTACCAAGTATTGAAACCTTCCAGCATCAAAAGGTTTAGTTAATAAATCAGACACATTTTCTTCTGTGTCAACCCTATCTGGTTGTATTAAACCTTTTTCAAAACAATCCCTTATAAAATGATGTCTAATTTCTATGTGTTTTATTTTAGAATGATGTACAGGATTTTTAATAATGCATAAAGTACTGTTATTGTCTACAAAAATCTTGGTATGCATGAAATTATACCCATAATCCAACAGCTGGTTCTGAATCCATAAGACTTGTCCACAACAAGCAGCTGCAGCAACATACTCTTCTTCAGTTGTAGAATTGGCCACCATTGTTTGTTTCTTGCATTGCCAAGATATCAACATACTCCCAAGAAACTGACATCCACCGGTTGTGGATTTTCTATCAAATTTATCACCACCATAGTCACTGTCTGAATATGCAATAAGCTCCAATGGTGAATTTTTGGATACCATAATCCAAGGTTTGGATAACATCTGAGGTACCTAAAGATTCTCTTGACAGCATGAAGGTGACACTCTTTGGGAGTCACTTGATGGCGTGCACATGCACACACAGCAAACATAATGTCAGGTCTTGAGGCTGAGAGATACATCAATGAACCAATCATTTATCTATAGTGCCTGACATCCACATCTTTTTCATATCCAACTTTTCCCCAAGGTTGTTCTCTAACCATAGGAGTATTGGCCCTCTTTTCATGTGGAGAAAAGCCAAACTTCTTCAAGATTTCTGGCACATATTTATCTTGAGAGATGAAGATACCATCTTCTTTTTGCTGAACTTGTAACCCTAGAAAGAAGTTCATCTCCCCCATTGCACTCATCTTGAATTTGTCTGTCATAAGCTTGGAAAAGTCTTCACTCATCTTTGGATTGGTAGAGCCAAAGATGATATCGTCCACATAAACCTGAACAAGTAAGACATCCTTACCAGTCTTCTTTGTAAATAATGTATGGTCTATGGTGCCCCTTTTGAATCCATTTTCCACCAGATAAGTGGACAATGTGCCATACCATGCTCTTGGGGCCTGATGAAGTCCATACATAGCTTTCTTGACTCTATACACCTTGTCTGGATGTACAGGATCTTCAAAACCAGGAGACTGGATGACATACACCTCCTCAACAATTGTGCCATATAGAAAAACACTCTTCACATCCATTTGATAGACAGTGAAGCCCATGCAGGAAGCATAGGCTAGAAATATCCTTATAGCCTCAATCCTTGCAACTGGTGCAAAGACCTCCTCATAGTATATCCCTTCCTCTTGTGTATATCCTTGAGCCACTAAACGTGGCTTGTTTCTGACCACAATGCCTCTTTCATCTTTCTTGTTTCTAAGAACCCATCTTGTCCCAATAGGTCTGACATATCTGGGACAATCAACTAGCTCCCAAACATCCTGAATAGCAAATTGGTGAAGCTCATCCTGCATTGCTTCCACCCAACTTGGTTCTTTGAGAGCATCAAAAATCTTCATGGGTTCCTGTTGTGACAGAAAACAGGCAAACAAACATGCTTGAACAAGAGGGGTATCAACCTTCTTGTGTATATTGGCAATAAATCCTCCAAGACTCTGATGAGATCTTCTAGTCTGAACAGGAGACATCACATCTCCAATAATTTGAGAAGTGGGGTGATTCTTCATAGTAGAAGTAAGAACTCCTCCCTCAAAAAGTCTGTTGTCTCAATCTCATCATCCATGTGACAATCCGTCAATTTATGGTTGATATTTAATTCTCAATATTTATTTGAAAATATTATTTTATGAACTCACTTATTTTTGGGAAGTAATTTGGATTTACGTCTTGAAGTAGCATCGACTACATCTAAACCGGAGGATTCAACGTTACGTGCTTACGTTTACATACACCGTCTTTGGTGACAGTCCGACATTTCAGAAAATAAATTTATTCGTGAATATTATTTTGGAGTTTTAAATTTGTGTTGGTTCATAAACTCACAAATTTACGAGAAGAGATTAGGACTTACGATTTTATTTTAACGTCCTTTACGACTAAACCGGAAACCTTAGGATTACGTATTTACGTTTTTGAACTCCGTTTTTTATGAGAAAATTTTTATTGGATTCGTTTTGTGATGTTGATTCATAATTTATAAAAACGTTTTTCGTGAAACGACCCGAGGGCACGCAAATCGAGAAAACTAGAATCGAGGAATACCCGTAAACTAGTGAGATGGGACAAAATATATTGTCCCACCCCACTAGCTTAAATGGGACGGCACATGACACCACATCTAAGGATGTGGCATCATGTTAAGCTAAACACTTACAAGTGTAAGACTAAGCTTACACTTTAAGCTTACATCTTTCCACTACTAGCTAAAACCATCAAACCTTCCACCACTTCTCATTTCCACCATTTTCATACATGCAAACAACCTCAAAACTCTCTCAAAAACCTCCCCCTTGCTGTCCACTTTCAAGAACACACACCCCATTTTGATCTTTTATAACGATGAAATACATGTAATCTAGCTCTATCATGGAGTTATCTTGAAGCCTTGATCATTTGGTGGCCATATTAACAACATTGGAGGTGATTTTCTTGTGTCCTAGGGCTGATTTCTCAACTATTGTTCTTGGTGTTTGATGATCTTGGAGTTACTTTTGGTGTTCATAAAGTTCTTGTCTTCCAAAAACAAGAAATACACTTGGTTGGTAAAGAAGATCATCCTCTCCATTTTCTCTTGTTATTTTTGTAAAGAACAATTGTATTTTCTTTATTATTGTATATGTATATGATGAATATATGATGATAAAAATGTTGTGTGGGGATCAAGTGTTGATAAATATGCTTAAAAGGGTTAATAACTATAAGAAATAAGGATAAAATCATGATTATTTAGTTGGCTGTATAAAAACAGTATATAACTAAAACTTGAACTCATAAACTTGCATGGTATGATCCATTTACAGTAAGTACAAGATGTTATACACATGTGAGAGTTGGCCATGCAATGGAATCATTATAATGAGTGAGATATGATCAAAACAAGATGAGTATGCAAATCTGAATAAGCTGTTTTGTAGGGACTGTTAAGCATAGATAAACTTTTAATGAGCAGTAGCTATAACTAAGTTAAATGTGGCACATAATATGAAGATCATGCCACCCAAAAATGAGCTTCTAATTCAATATATAACTCTAGATATGATAAAAATGGTGAAGATGAAAATAAAAATCAGATTTTGAGAATTAATGTTTATTATTATTATATAAGCACTCAAATTTTATTGTATAAAATGTAAAATAAAAACCCACTAACTTATGAAATTTATTTATATAAATATGTAAAAGGTTAAATAAATGGATTAATTATATAAATGGAAGTGTAATAATACTTATAAGTAATAAAAACTATAAACTTGATTTTTACGACTTTTTCGGCTATTACCGTAAAATTAACGTTTTTCGCCAAATAAAACTTCGACGATCAAACCCGTCTAATGTAAAGTTTTTAAAAGTCATATACTGATATATAAGTAACTAATACAAGTAAAAACCGATAAAACCCGAACTATAGGACATACGGACATTAACGAGCTAACTAAGCATATTGGACTAATAATTGGACTGAATAAGTTAACCACTTATAAAAAGAACTTATTGGGTTTAACCCATTTGGGCCCAACATGGAAAGTATATATACTGATAATATAGGTATAAAATGGATTAAAACAAGTTAAAGAACTTATACTAAGCTTATTGGACTTAAAATAGGTAAATAGGTAAAACTAGTAAACTAGTAAAAAGTTACCAAAACGTAAACACTAAAATGAGTAAACAAGGATATATAAACCCACTTGATCATCATCATATGTACAAAAATCATCATATGTATATTGTTATTTTGATAAAAGTCATTGGACAAGAGTCTAAGACCGATTATTATTTATATAGGTTTCCGTGATTGAAGCACGTACCGTCCGTCCGAATTGCCGATAACCCGCCTTTCCACATCAACGTGAGTTCATAGCCTCGCACTCTTTTAAATGTTTTTATAAATGTTTTATAAACCCGCGAGGGAGATAACATGTGATTTTTTATAAAATAGGACACCATTTGTCCCGATTGTTTGTTTATTGATTTGGACCCGTATGATTGAATGATCCGATTGTATGACCCGACAAATTACTAAAGGACCCGATAGATGAAATAAAATGGATTATTAAAGTTAGGTTATGTCACTAAAAGTCCCATTAGCATGAATTGTGAACTACCGGGAGTTGGTAGACGCTTATGCATATAATAGTACTATTTAGGGACGATCACCCCAGTTCGCGCCTTGACGGTTGATCCCCATCGTGCCACATTGATTGGTAAGCGAATTTATGTATGAGAAGATTTCCATAGCGTGACCTTTGTGACGACACGCTAATTTAGATGGTCAAATTGAGTATCGGGTTAGCTACCCGTTGTTGGTTTAGTAAGGTAACAATGTCATGCGGCTTATAATAATCCAGTTAACGAAATACTACTAGACGCACCGAATTACGATGTATTGCCTGACTAGCAATACAGGGTCATACTATTGATATTATGTTCTTGTTTTAGTTTTCATAACCATATTCATATAACGGTTTTTATTTAATCTATACAACGTTGTAAAACGTATTGTATGATGTTTTTACGACATTGGCTCGTATAATGATTTTTAAGGCAAATGCCCATATTATGATTTTGATAAAGATTTGTATAAAATGATTTTGGCTATTCTATGGCCTATTACAGTGATTTGTACGAAATGATTTTTGGTAATAATTTTATACCAAAGTTATATTGATGGAATTTATTAAACTCTATGAATTCACTCGGCGTTATCGCTGACCTTTTCTTTTAACATGTTTTATCTCAGGTACTTGAAGGTAATTCTCGGGAAGACGACAAGAATTCATGGCCCGCACTTAAATTACAATTTCCATTCCAATGTTTTGTAAAACCTGTATTAAATACAATGACTTGGGACCTATGTAACTTTGATATTTATGAATGGAAATGCTATATTAATAAACGACGCGATTTTTATGCGTTGTCTATGATGTGAGTAATGTATTATCCCGTAACACCAACTAGTCTTCCGCTGTATTGAGTTGTACAAATTTGGGGGTGTTACAGTTTGGCATCAGAGCTCTCGTTATAGAGAACGAAAGATTTTTAAAACCAAGGTTTTGAATAAAACACTTCAAAATCTTTTAACTATAAACATTTTTCTAAAAATATCTAAAAATCTTTTGACTATAACGGTGCGGAAGAATTCCCGAGTTACCGACAAGGCCAGACTGAGAAGTGTTATTTTAATATATATATATATATATATATATATATATATATATATATATATATATATATATATATATATATATATATATATATATATATATATATATATATATATATATATATATATATATATATATATATATATATATATATATATATATATAACTTGGATTATATATATATATATGATGTAATTTTATTACATGATTGTTTGATGATTATTTTAATATTTATACGAGGTATTTATACGACATAGATTGTCACAAGAAACCCTAAATCCCCTAGTAAATTAGTCGAAGCTATTCTCGTAGGAATTCTAGCTATTCTAGATCTAAACCAAGTTGTGGATATTTATATTCCCAACAAATGGTTGATACTCATAGGAATGTAGATATTAGTTGATTGTGATATTGAAAAAGAATTGGCGAGATTAAATCTGATATCGATGTCATGACGATCTTTCCTTATAGAGTGGAGTTTGACAAAACGTTATCACCTGGAAAGATGTCATCTGATTCGTTGTCATCCAATTCTTAAATTTGAAATCGAAAGGGTGAATGTTGCACTTGAGGCTATCAATGGAACCATTACCCAAAAGCCTCATGCCACTAGTACCTTTCCGAGAAGTCTAGTTGAATGTATGAGTCATCTCATACTAGTGACTCATTTGATAACTATTGATGAAAGAGCTATAGGATTGGAAATTAAGTGTTGTTCATATCGAGCTTTTATTTCCCTATTAAGGTTTAAGAATAAGGTTGTAAGTATTGGAAGATGAGGTAGGATATCGGATTGAGTATAAAATTGGTTGAAACTTGAATAAAGTAAAATTTAACCCGTAAGGAATGTGAGATTATTAAGAGGAAGTTGTTGAGTCCTATGATTGAATTATAGGGTTTTAATTGATTGTAGGTTTGTGTTAAGGGTTGTTCCTAGACCATTATCCAATGACGAGGATGCCCAGTGTCCAATAAATAAATTGAAGAAATCTTCTTCTGAATTGGGACCAATGGATCTTCCGAAAACATATGGAACACCTAATGACTCTTGTAGGATAGTATTCATTGTGGTATCTTTTAAAAAAATCCCTAACTTAACTGAGATATCAGTTGGTAGGATGAGTTCTGAGAATTGTATGACATAGTGACATGTAATCTGTTACGGTACAATTTGACTTGTTTGTGATTAATGAAAAGACTACCTTTGAATGCTAAATTCTACATGTATCGATGATATCTATCTTTTATTGCTTCATCCTAATGTTCGCATTAGTAATGCAACCATTGAGCAAGTACTCATCTCTGTTTGAGTTACGTTGTGGATTAATCTTTTTGAGCGCCATCAAGGTCATGAACCTCATGATTATTTGGCTAAGCTTATCTCCTTTTATATTGTAGTTAGTTCTTGGTGAACAACTCTTCATCACTCCTTTGCAGATCACTCATTGTATTTATAAGTTAAAACAATATTCCTTGAGGAAAATTTGATTTTCATTACCATATGAATTATTTAAAGTGAGACTTATAAATAATCGTTACCAAAATAAAGTTGATTATGAAATATCTTGGAAAACTTAATTGTTTTCATAACAAGGAAAATCTTTGTAAATTTATTCTTGATTCTTATCTAAGAATTAAGCATGAAAATGTTTTTATTATAAACATGATGATAAAATTTTGACGAACTGAGTATTGCATCGTTAATCTTGAAATTATATATAGTTGCGCGCCTACATACAATTTGGAATGGACCATGCAAGACTGATTAGTAGTCACCATAAAACTAATGAATAAACACTACATTTTCTTTGAAGATTGTGAAAAATTAAATTTTATGAGATCTGCAAGAAGTGAAAAATAGGGACATAGTGTTAGGGACACCTACATATGTGCCTGTAGCATCTATTCTTCTGAGTTGAATTTACTCATCTGTGGATATTGTCTTCATTGACAATTGATATTCCCTCTTTGTCCAATTCTCCCGTAGTGAGATTCTTAGGAAAAGTATCTGATTATCGAGTGTTGATACCCGACTAGATGTATCGACGTTCCTATCATTTCTTTTGAGTTGATTTCATTTGAATGACCTGGGTAACGGTCCGAGGAGCTATTGAATGCGTACTCAAATTATGAAAACATGGGATATATTCATATTCGTTAAATGTTTTCGTCTGTATCTGATTTGAAATTCTCTCGCGTAGATTATGCGCTGACCTTACTCTTTTAAGGTTAGTTATGTCTCCATATATCCTTGAATTTGTGAAGGATTATGAATTATTATTAGACTTTCGAGAAGTTCACATCTTATCGACGGCAATAAAACTGAAAAGTTGGTAATGCCAGTAGAATGGATTGATTGATTATGACATGACGATATTGTCTTAATTGATGGGAGCTCGAGTAGAATTTCCCTAAAAGATAAGATGTTGATTATCAAAAGTGATCTAAATAATTCTTGATGGATGTCCATATCCTGCATTTAGACTTGAAATTTATACCGTGAATGATTATGAATTAGTCATAGATATTGTAATCTAGGAAGAACCTAATATGAAGGTACTAAAAGATGTTTATGTTATCTGAAACTTTAGGAGGTATTTGATGGTAAATTACCTAGACTTTACCCATTAAGGCAAGTTGAATTTGGTATTGATTATATTCCTGGTGCTGCACCTATGGCATATCAACTGTACGTCAGCACCATCTGAATTAAAGGAATTACCGTACAACTGAGAGAGTTGTCAGAGAAAGATTTTATGATACCGAGCTCGTCATCATGAAGAGCTATGGTGTTATCATTCCTTATATTTATAGATTACTGTGAACTGAGTAAATTGACAGTCGAAAACGATATCCATAACTTGAAATGGAAGATTTGTTCGATCATTTACAAGGTTCTAACGTACGTTTTAAAGATTTGATCCACGGCATGGTTATCATCAACTTCGCATCTGCGAAAAAGATTATGTATTCCAATCACTACATCCGGTACTTGTAATGAACATTATGAGTTTCACGTGATGTCGTTTGGATTGACTAATACACCGGTAGCATCCATATATTTGGTGGACCACGTGTGTAGGCTGTAAAAGTGATAAATTCATGCTTGTGATCATTAAGGACTATTTGTTTGTATATAAGAATAATAATGAGTTAGTAATTAATTATAGATTGCCCTGAATTGACCGAACAATAAAAACATGTACCTTGAATAATTAACATGTGATTTAAGACTTAATCCTTTATATTAAATGACCGTTTGACTAATGATGGTAAGATATATATATATATAAATTGACTCTTCAAAATTTAGAAGTCATTTAAGACTTTGAGTTATACTAAAAAGAAAGTGCAAATATATTTTGACAAATGTTTTAACAAAGGATTTTAAGGGATTATTCCCTTATACACAAACCATTTAACTAAACTTCTGTTTAAGGGTAAATGTTTGTGTATACCTCAAGATAACTTAAGAAGGATTGAGTAAAACCATTTATACCATAACCTGAAAACTTAAAACGACAATTTTTGCTTTTCAACTAAGAAAACTTTGACCAAAGTATAAACAAAGGTTTTTTTGAACATTTATGAATCTTATTAAATATTTTCGATAAATCAACAAAAATCTTGTTAATTAAATTCAAATTTATTTGAACATTTTATATAATTGGTCGAACTAGGAAATTTAAAATTTTACGTTTACGTTTCATAAAAATTTAAATATCTAACTTTTAATTACTTGTAATACTTATCGACGCTTAAAACGTCAGATTGAGAAAAACTGATAAAAATGATAGATGAGACGAAACTAAAACAGAGAAAATGTGAAGAAATAATTATTGAATAAATACGGACATGATAACTATTTCATCAGGAAAGTGAACGTAATTACTGACACGTTATGTATAAAAGATAAAGAACCAATTTGGACATATTCCTTAATAATGAAGGTGCAAAATAAATTGTTGTACAATGTAAAATAGACGATGTTTGTGAAAAGGATAATTTAGATAATAAAAGTGGTTCGCGGCTAATGTGAACCATTAGAGTTGAGAAGCCGATAGCGTTAAATGTTTTAAAGACCACATGTGATTGACTAAATATGGAGGATTGTGAGATATAGTTATGTTGGAATTTGTAAGTATAAGTATTCTATTTATGTCATTTTATGACTAAAAGTATCTTTGTCTAAAGAAGTTGTACTGATGACAATTATGAAGGCAAACATCGCCTCATACATTAGTAAACGTCTAGCTATTGCAAAGGTCATCATCTGAATTTGATTCGATTTGGGTCATCGTCGACAGACTGACCAAATCTGCTAATATCATTCCCGTTAATGATAAATGCAAAAGAGTTATGTAAACATAGTGTGCCTGTATCGAACATCTTTATCAAGATCCTCGCTTCGCATCGAATTTCTAGAGAATTGCTCAGAAGTCTTTGAGAACGAATCTTGAAGAGAGTACTGTTTACCACCCCAAATCAAAGGGACGAGGTAAAGTAACAATACAAAACACTAGAAATCTTGTTTTATGTTTGAATGATTGACCTTTGGTAATGAACCGTATAATCGTTTTCCTTTGGAGAGATTATCATTGATAATCATCATATTAGGATCGAGATCGAATCTTGTTAGGATCTAAATATTAGAGCATCTGTAAGCAGGAGTTGAGATAAAGACGCCCGACATACACCCATTGTGAGTTGGACATGTCTTTTAGGTTTAAGGTTTCCTATGATGGCGAACCTAACCTTACAAAATGCTCGACCCGCGAGACTTGGAATGATTGTTGAAATTCGGATCTGATTATTGACTGCCGGTAGTGGGCAAGAGGTTATGTGAATATGAAATGTAGATCTTGAAGTGCCAGATGGGTAGCGAAGTTATGCCAAAAATTTTAACCTTGGAGAAATGAATTAATGATATGACAAATCATGGGATATAAGTCCCCGTTGTATGGGACCATTGAGATGATGTAAAAGATTTGGTTTGAAAGGCATATAAGCTGGATCTACCCAAGGACTTCAAGAGATGCGTGAATTATGTTTCGTATATCGAACTTGATGGAATATCTATCAAGTGAAAATCTGAATTCTTCGTAATAAAGCTTAGATCGGCGAAAAGTTGCATTCATCAGAAACCCGTGAACATCATGGATAGAGAAGGTAAGTCAACATTTAGCCTGATCTTATTCCCGTAGTTATGTTTGATGAAACTCGCATATTGTAATGAATCACACTTGTGAGAAAAGACCGAATGTGGAGGAAATACCCACATGGCTTTAACTCTATAAGAAGCGAGTAATAAGATGATCTTTGAGGACAAAGATCCTGTTTAGGGGTAAATGCTGTGACATTCCGTCAATTTATGGTTGATATTTTATTCTCAATATTTATTTGAAAATATTATTTTATGAACTCACTTATTTTTGGGAAGTAATTTAGATTTATGTCTTGAAGTAGCATCGACTACATCTAAACCGGAGGATTCAACGTTACGTGCTTACGTTTACATACACCGTCTTTGGTGACAGTCCGACATTTCAGAAAATAAATTTATTCGTGAATATTATTTTGGAGTTTTAAATTTGTGTTGGTTCATAAACTCACAAATTTACGAGAAGAGATTAGGACTTACGATTTTATTTTAACGTCCTTTACGACTAAACCGGAAACCTTAGGATTACGTATTTACGTTTTTGAACTCCGTTTTTGATGAGACAATTTTTATTGGATTCGTTTTGTGACGTTGATTCATAATTTATAAAAACATTTTTCGTGAAACGACCCGAGGGCACGCAAATCGAGAAAACTAGAATCGAGGATTACCCGTAAACTAGTGAGATGGGACAAAATACATTGTCCCACCCCACTATCTTAAATGGGACGACACACGACACCACATCTAAGGATGTGGCATCATGTTAAGCTAAACACTTACAAGTGTAAGACTAAGCTTACACTTTAAGCTTACATCTTTCCACTACTAGCTAAAACCATCAAACCTTCCACTACTTATCATTTCCACCATTTCCATACATGCAAACAACCTCAAAACTCTCTCAAAAACCTCCCCCTTTCCGTCTACTTTCAAGAACACACACCCCATTTTGATCTTTTCTAGCCATGAAATACATGTTATCTAGCTCTATCATGAAGTTATCTTGAAGCCTTGATCATTTGGTGGCCATATTAACAACATTGGAGGTGATTTTCTTGTGTCCTAGGGCTGATTTCTCAACTATTGTTCTTGGTGTTTGATGATCTTGGAGTTACTTTTGGTGTTCATCAAGTTTTTGTCTTCCAAAAACAAGAAATACACTTGGTTGGTAAAGAAGATCATCCTCTCCATTTTCTCTTGTTATTTTTGTAAAGAACAAATGTATTTTCTTTATTATTGTATATGTATATGATGAATATATGATGATAAAAATGTTGTGTGGGGATCAAGTGTTGATAAATATGCTTAAAAAGGTTAATAACTATAAGAAATAAGGCTAAAATCATGATTATTTAGTTGGCTGTATAAAAACAGTATATAACTAAAACTTGAACCGATAAACTTGCATGGTATGATCCATTTACAGTAAGTACAAGATGTTATGCACATGTGAGAGTTGGTCATGCAATGGAATCATTATAATGAGTGAGATATGATCAAAACAAGATGAGTAGGCAAATCTGAATAAGCTGTTTTGTAGGGACTGATAGTCGTAGAAATATGTCTTTTAGGAAAAAGAACGTAAATAGGGCAAGCGTGCACGACGATTTAGGAAAACCGTGTGTGAATGACCCTTAAGAGTGAGTTCGTTCTCGAGGAGGCACGTGTGTTGTGTAATGAATGATTGATTTTTGTTTTTGATTATTAACAAGAAGAAAAGAGAAGAGAAAATGACGAAGACGAAAAAATAGAAAAATAGGCAAAAACACTACTAGAAAGTTAAGACGTAGAAACGCAAAAAACACAAAATTTAAAATTTTAACCTAAAAATTCCTAAAAATTACTAAAAATCCACAATATTATTCTAAGAGTTTACAAAAAAATCCAGACTTGCTAAAACCTTTTAATTAATTTAATAATGACTTTTTAATGTTAATTAAAGCCCTAAAAATCACTTTTAAATATTAAAAAGCCCTAAACAAGATTTAATAGTTTGTAAACCTCAAAAATAACCTAAATAAGCTAAAAACTATTTTTAAAAATTTTAAAACCAAATTAAACTATTTTTAAACTCCTAAAAACTATTAAAATCTATTAAATCTTAAATTAATTCTAAAAATTAATTGAAAAGCCTAAAAAATATTTGGAAAGTGAAAAAGTTCCTATTTTAATGTCTAGGATCTAGGAAAAATAAAAAAAAGTTAAAAAGAAAGCTTTGAATTTTTATGAATAAAATAATATTAAAATATTCCAAAAAAAATAAAAGTTCCTAAATAAATTCTAAAAAATTCTCAAAAATCTAAATATTATAAATAAGACAAAAATGTAAATTAAAGCTCCTAAAACCTTTTAATTAATTTTATATTAGTTTTCAAAGTTGTCTAAAAACCCTAAAATTAAATAAAATTAAAAATTAAAGTTTTTGAAAACTTTTTGAATGTAAACCTCAAAAATACAAATTAAAACTTAAAAACTATTTTTTTGTATTTTTTATTACTGTTTACTATTTTTTAATTACTTTCTAAAAATAAAACTAAAAATAATTCTAATAATTAATTAAATAAAGAGAAAAATAAAACTTTTAAACAGAAAAATCCTAAACCTTAATTAAACCCTAGGAAAAATGCTAGCTACAAACCAAGCTTAATAAATAAGCTGGAAAAACCTAAATAAGCTACGGCTTATTTAAATAAGCCAGAACCAAAACGTGTTTAAATAACTATTGAAATGAGACTCTAACGTAAAAACTCATCTAGATCACTGGTAGAACCCCTTACTCCTGAGCTGCAGGTCGGGGGTTCGAGTCCAGGCAGGGTGAAGTTTTTACTTTTTATTTTTTTTTATTTTTTTTTTTACACTTGATTCCAGTAACTTTTCAACACACAAAAACACAAACACAACCTAATCTAATCAAGATTAAAGCAAATTATGAGCAGAGACGTGGCCAGGTCTGCTTATGTTTCTGATGAACAAGTGACTGTTTTTCACTTGAACAATTTGGACCAAGAGGAGCTTGGCTGTGCTTGTTTGGTGGTGTTTGTTGATGGACAAAGGCACCCCTAAACTCTTTGGAGTGTAGGGAGTCAAAGCAAATCACAAATCAACAACACTTAGCACAAAAATCTCACAAACAAAGCACACAAAGGCAATTGAAAGTTGCTGAAGTAAAAAAAACTAGGTCTGGTGGGTGTATAGCTAGATTACATGCACACTAATGAGTTTCCAAGTCGTAAATTTTGCACACAAACTCACCAATTAACATACAAACAAATCACAATCCTGTCTTGACCTATAAACTAACAGCTCATCAAAATTTAAATATCAACTCACCCAATACAGTCACCAATGGAAGTTTCTGATATTATAGCTCTTGAACCAAATTTCAAGCATGCATTTGTGTTTAAACCAAACCAAACTGAAAACTTATGTGCCTAGCAACCTATAGCAACCAAATGAGTAGATCTAACACGTTTTATCACAAAATCAATCAAAGAAACTCACTTAATATGCTAATCCAAACACCCCTTTAAAAACTGAATACCAAGATTTTTCAAACCAAATCACTTAAAACCAATTCAAACTGATTCTAAAGAGTCTTAGCATGCATAAAACACCAAATAAACTTCAATCAAACTCATAAAAACACTTAACATGCAGTTTTCACCAAGATCATTTAAATCACCAATAAAACTGAAAAATTAAAAAGGGAAACTGATTTTTACCTAAGGGACTTACATCCAAGTCCCTTGTGACAGCTTTGTCACCTCCTTATAGGCCCGGGCCTATGCTGACACCTTGAACAACAAATCTCCAAACCTGCTAAGACAAAATCAAACACAAAGAAAATACACACTTTTCTGATTTTCTGAAAACCTCTTAAACCTTTTCAAAAATCCTTAAAACCTTTAACTCTTCTCAAAACAAGATCAATAACACAAAATCCAGGAGAATGATCCACTTTCACTTCTCAAACTCTTGGATTTTCTGAAATTAACAAGGTACTTTCAAAACCTTTTTGAAAACCTTAAACACACTCTATTTTAAATTGGAACTCAGTATTAGCAATCCAAACACACAAACTTTTTATAATTACAAAACCTTTTTGAAAACCTTAAACACACTCTTTTTTGAAAGGAACTCAGTATTAGCAATCCAAACACACAAACTTTTTATAATTAATAAAAGGAATTACAATTTTTATCAAAAAATACCAAACTTTAATAATATATAAAAAAGGAATTACAATGTGATTGCTAAAAACTGGAACAAAGAATGAACAAGTCTCATTCTCTTTAAATACTGCTAAAAGACTATTCTAGAATACTGAAGAAAATATTACAATGCTTGAAAACCCTAATGTATGGAAATCCGATTTTGCCCTTGAAGTCTTTGTCTTCATTCTTGGTCAAAAGTGATACATGTGATATGCCAGGTAGAAAATGTGATCATAGGCGTTGGATGGGACTTGGGGACCAAGGAGAACGATCCTAGTCGCTTAACTGGTCGGGTTCTTGGGTTTGGGGTGAAAACGATGGGTAGGGGAGGGTCCTACCCTCACATGGGTGTGTCCAGGGTCACGTCTTTGGTGTGGGATCAAGTGAGGATGAGGTAAATTTGTGATCTGGAAGGTTTGAACCAAAAACCCTTTGATTTAGGGATTAATTAATCTGGGTGGGGATTAGGGTTTATGGGGGTTAAAAGGGGTTTTTAATCTGTTTTGGTTAATTAAACATTTCAAATAAATGTTTAAGGAGGGAAAGTAGGTTTGACTGGGGTTTGACCCAGTTTAATAATTAAACTGGTTTTGGACTTGGGTGGGTGGACGGGTTTGGGTAGGATATGGGTTGGTGGGTGGGTTTTGCTGAGGTGGCAGGTTTTGGTTGGGTGGGATAGTTTAGTAGGTTGGCAGACTTGGCCCCCAAGTTTTTATACTTCTTCCATTTTGTTTTTAAAGCTGTCAACGCCTAACTTCCATTTAACAACTTTTGGGCACTTGTCAATTTTGGCACAAATACTTCAAAAAACTTTTCCAAGGGTTTTAATTGTATATTCTTGATTCTCCAAGGACTGATCTTGTAATATCTTCAAAAATTAAGGACCATTCTTGTACATTTGACATTTGGAGGGTCAATTGTGACAAGTTCTTCAAAGATGAGGGGCCATTCTTGCCAATTCTTCAAACTTCAAGGGTCTTTTTGCAAAATTCCATAAATGAGCTTGGTTCATTGTGCGTCTACGTTTCCCGTGTTCGTTTTTGAATGATTCTTGTGATCTTTTGTCAATTCCTCAATATCCGTACCTAAAAATACACAAGTAACAAACACGAGCATATATTTGGCATATTTTATGATATTTAATTGATTTTAAGCCCGATTTGGACGATGAGACCATGTATAAAAGCAGTCTCATCACTCCCCCATACTAAACCATTGCCGTGCCCTCACGCAATGCTAGAATAAAGTATCAAAGCATCTCCAAAATTTAATTTTATTCACTTTATTGAAATGATAATACTAGCTACACTACGACTATTACTACTACTTGTGTTTTTAGACATAATGTATGATTTTCATCGCAAAATGGGACGTTTAGGTTCATAGAACAAGAACACGTGAATGCTTCGTTAGAAATAATTTCGTCGTCCTCGATTTTCACCCTAATTCCATGCCAAGCGTGCAACGAGATCATTGTCATTATAAGTTAGTAATGCTAACACTACTCATATGCCCTAATCACGTACTTATTCTCCCATTATTCCTAAGTTGTATCTCTTATATTTTATTTTGTCTTAATGATCACGAGGATACATCATTGACTTATGCGATAATAGAGATTTAGGTCTAAAAATAGAGTCCTAACGGTGTAACTAAGACCATCAAATCAATAACCCCTCCTAATAGACGACGATGTTAAAAAATTAAGTTGACAAGAAGAATCGATAAACACGGTTTTATAACGGTTTTGAACATGAGACTTATTACCAAGACTTTTATACGCCCCCTAACGGAAGGACCTTATTATCTTTGGTTTACCTCCATCTTTTATTCAACTTCGCCATGAAGCTTTTATTATGACTTCGGTCTTGCCTTGCCTTTTATTATCCGCCTCATCGGTGGTTTTATTAGCCAAAGACGTATATCCTCACGCTAAAGCGAATGTTGGATCTTTAAAGCTTCGAAGATTAAGGCTTGATTCACTTTCAATTTTGCATAGATTTTAGGCCTTGTGGGGCTTCAAATTGTTTGCTAGATTTAGGTGAGCACTTGAAATCTTATTATTGGGTGAATCTTTCGATTATTTGGGTGCCAATACTTCAAAACCGTGACGCTGGCGATACCTTAATGTCTTCCCAATTAAATTACACGGAAGCTACTAGAAAAGACTAGAAACCCAACAATCCTAACTAAACCGCTAAGTCAATATTTATTAAGCAAAAAATATTTACATGCGAAGGGAGAATAAGCAAACAACGAGAACACATGAGTTTTTGAAAGAATACGAGTACTCTACGTTTTGCATAGTAACTTATAATTAACTCTATCATTTCTCGTCCTCATTTAAGAGACTTAGCCTAATGTGTAGTTAAGGAATCAAAGCTAAGTGCTCAACACGCACGATCGAGTCAAAAATTACTCTTATTCTCGCCATCGGAAAATCTACATTCGTGTCATCAAACACTTATGAAACATGAGAAAAATTTTAAAATTTGGCCATTTTTAGCCTTATTTTGCAACAAAACGATAACAAAACGATAAACTTTGGAAAGCGCGAAGGTTTGGCAAGGAAAGTATCTATTCACCCCCCATACTAAAGTTAAACATTGTCCTCAATGTTTCGAGTCTAGGGGTGCAAACACCCCCATACTAGAGACGTAGTCGAATGCCTAATCTAGCATGGAAAGGGTGTAACCATTAGGTAATAGCCGTTTATGAAGTGTGCTAAAAACCTAAGGTTAGAACATAAAAGGATATATCATATGGATATTGGGAAAGGCCTCCAAAGCAAACGATCGAGTGCTCCCATGAAACGAACACGAGAGGCTCCAATCGTGAATATGATGATCTAAAAATCACAATTCACAAACAATCACGGAACAAAAGTTGGAAGGCACAAATCCCCTCACATTAAACTAATTAGAAAGCAATAATATGTACATGGATAAGCATGGGTCTCCCCCACGAGGCACCTTGTTCTTGATAACCGAGTCAAAAGCTCGACTCGAATCCTCATAAATGTGATCATTTAGGGATAATCATGGTATGGTCAATTTTTGGTGGGGCTTACATGATAAACAAGGCCCAAAAGCACGTGGAGTACTTTAAAAACCCGATAACCGTATACCGGGGTCAAAGATAGCGTCTTCGTTTTCGGATGAAAGACGAAACAACGATACTCCAACACAAACCCCAATGGGGTAGAAGAAAATAGGAGAGAAGAAATAGAAGGGTGGGACAATGGGTAAGGCAAAACATTGAGCTACTCGAGGTAGACTCGCACCAATCAAATGAAAAGATTTTCCATTTATTGCATCGGTGGAAGACTGAGATTTCTCTATAAAAGCAATTCCAGGATCAAATATCTCGTCCTCGGTGGAGAAAGGGGAGGGAACATAAGGGGCTTCCCCCTCACTAAGTCCACACAAAGCATCGTCAAAAGGAGAAGCCGAGCTTGTAGTACTCAAGACACGCGGTGATGACGGAGTTAGGATTGTATAAAAATCTTTAAAATTAAATTCAAAATCTTTTCCTTTTTCATCTTTAAAACTCTCCTTGTGAAAACCCAATTTAATTATGTCAAAAATATTTGGTGTTTCTAAAGCAATGTTAGTCACACTAAAAATTCTCACATTTTGAAATCTTTTTGGTTTGGGTGGTGGTAAGTTTTCAAATCTTTTGTCAACAAAGAAAACCTCCCCATCGGGATCAACGTATTCATCATCCGAAGATTCACTCGAGATTGGAATCATAGGCTTAATACTCTTAACCTCCACCGGCGGAGGGGACGGAACTTCATTTTTCTCAACAACTCCTAAAACTCTATTTGAAATCCTTTGACAAATGTTTTTGATGGGATTGACATTGTACAAAGATGTGATCGAATACACATGAGAAAGAGTGGAGTTTTGGGTTGCATTAATGACGATTTCTTCCTCATTGAAACGAAGAGTGATTTTTCTTGCATGCACATCGATAAGTGCTCTCGAGGTATCCAAAAAAGATCGACCTAAAATTAACGGAACTTTAGGATCGATAGGAATATCAACAACAATAAAGTCTACGGGATAATAGAATTTCCCAACTTTCACAAAGACGTCCTCGGCAACTCCACAAGCTAGAATCGTAGAATGATCGGCCATTTCAATTGACATTCTTGAAGGAGTGAGATTTGGAAGATTGAGCGATTTAAAAATCTCAAGAGGCATCAAATTAATACTAGAACCAAGATCGGCCAAGGCGTAGCATTCTTCCATGTCTTGGATAGCACATGGGATTAAAAACTTTCCAGGATCACCGACTTTTTGAGGTATGCGGCTTAGAAAAACCGATGAACAACTAGATGATTTTTGCAATTTCTCTTTGTTATTCAACATACTTTTGAAGTTCGCGGCAAATCGAGGCATCATGACTAAGGCGTCGGCAAAACTTATATTAAAATGCAAGTCACGAAACATTTTCATAAAAAGTTCAAATTGATAATTATTTCGTTCTTGTGCCTTTTCCTTGTCTCGTCTTGATGGGTAGGGTAAAGGTGGTGTGGGTTGGGGAAAATTAGGCATAGGCATAGGCCTTGGAATCTCGGGTTCCACGATTGGTGTAGGTTCAACCGTAGGTGTGGTTTGAGCGGTACTTCGTGGGCTTGTAATGTGCTCCTTTTCAACCACAACCTCGGGTTCTTTCTCTTTTTCCTTCTCCATAGAAGTACTTGGACGAGAAATGGGTTCTTTGAAAGTTTTACCATTACGAGTAGTAATAACCTTCAATTCTCCTTTCGGGTTCACGATGGTATCACTAGGAAGACCACCCGAAGAAGAGGGCTTACACATGATAGCTTCAAACATTTTAGCCATACGGTCTTCAAACTTAGATTGCCTAGCATCCGCTTTTAACAACTCTTGCTTAATCTCATGTTGTCCTTGCTCCATTTTTTGTTGATTTTGTTGGAGTCGTGTGACATTTCCTTCCATTTTATTAGCATGAGTTTTAAGTTCATTAGCAAGTTCGTTCTTAAGCTCGTTTTTCAACTCGGATCTTAAGCTAACCATTTCACGTTGCATATTGTCAAACTTAGCATCATTAGCCTTAGCATAATTCAAAAATTCTCCTTGAAGATTTTTGGTGTGATCATTTTGAAAACCTTGGGAATTGTTTTGAAAATCACGGTTTTGGTTTTGGTTTGAAATTTGCCCATTTCCACTTTGGTAATTACCTTTGTTATAATTCCTTTGATTTCCTTGGTAATTTCCACCTTGGTTGTTGTTGCGATAATTATTAGCATTTTGATTGGGTTGAGCTTGATTTGAACGAGAACCTTGACCGATTTGGTTATAAGTTCCCGTGGCTACAAAAGCATTCGAAGTGTTACCATCCGCGGTAATGCACTCGGAAAGATCATGAGCTCCCCCACACGACAAACAACTCTTAGAAACCGCTTTGACCGAAGCGGAATTGGAAGCTTCTTGAGCCTTCCAATGGGACATAAGGTTAGCAAATCTATCGAAAAATCGGTTTTCTTCATTTGCTTCATCATGTAATGCATTGATACTTTGAGACGATGATGAGCCCCTTTTGGCAACACTCGGTGTGTGACGAGGGCTATAAACCTTAGACCTATTCTCGATTATGACCAAAGCTTCTTCAACCGTTTTACACAAAAAATTACCACCCGCGGCGGCATTTAAATAATCTCTTTCATGATCGTTAAGTCCATTGTAAAACGTGTTGATTTGGTGCAAATCGGAAAAACCGTGATGAGGACATTCATGCAACATCTCCTTAAACCTATTCCAAGCCGTAGAAAAACTTTCATTTGATTCTTGTGAAAATTTAGAAATCTCATTTTTCAAATGCGTAGTCTTAGAGGGCGGAAAAAATTGGTTCACAAATTTTGAAACGAGATCCTTCCACGTCAATATAGAATTGGGTGGCTCTTTCTCTAACCAAATTTTAGCAGGCCCCGCTAAGGAATACGGAAATAACATCATCTTAATCGAGTCATTCGAGACATCCTTAAATTTGCACGTGGCGGTAAGACGATTAAATTGGCGGATATGGTTGTGGGGATTGTCCTTCTCATCACCACGGAATTTGTTGTTTTGGATCATCGACAACAAACCCGTTTTCACCTCAAAATGCTCCGCAAGGATTGCGGGAATCACAATAGCTTCTCCATAACCCTCGGTGGGTGCTTGAAGTAACTCCATCATAGTTCGATTTGCCATGGTCGGTTCTTCTCGTACAATGGGTTCGTCAATAGGAGACTCCTCACTAGAATGAGTTGGAGTGGGAGTTTTGTTCTTGCGTTTACATGCACGTTTTGCTTGATTACGAGTGAGCATAAACGTCACGTACAACGTGGAGACGAGCAAAGAAGATTCTTTTTGGTATTTTGTGTTTTTTCAATTTTTTTGTGGTCTTTGATTGTATTAACCTTTTTGGAACTTGGTGAAATGTATTAGGTAGACAAAAAGTCCACAAATCTCCTCACTAATCAAATATCTTGATTAACGAAGCCTCAAGGAATGAAAACGAACACGTGGAGTGAACGCCTTTGATGACTTTAGAACGATGGTGGAACACCAAATCGTTCAAGAGGGTTTAATCAAATGAAACCAAGAAAATATATATGATATGTAATAATACTTTGGGCGGCAAAACCCTCGATTCACTCTCAAAATCAAATACGCACAAGCAAGCGGAGGAAACGAGGCGGCGCGAAGCACTTAAGAGCCTTTTTCCTTTAGGTTGTGAAATACAACCGCCTTATACCCACCTTATAGTTTGTATTATCAAGATTAAGCTTCACGAAAGTATTTATCTATTTTTGCCTTTTTTCTTTGGTTTGAGATTCGAATACAATGATCGAGTGATGAAATCCCGAATCAAGGTTGTGATTGCTCACGTATTTAGAGTACTTGTGTATTTATTGTTCTACAAGATTTAATAGTTTGTAAACCTCAAAAATAACCTAAATAAGCTAAAAACTATTTTTAAAAATTTTAAAACCAAATTAAACTATTTTTAAACTCCAAAAAACTATTAAAATCTATTAAATCTTAAATTAATTCTAAAAATTAATTGAAAAGCCTAAAAAATATTTGGAAAGTGAAAAAGTTCCTATTTTAATGTCTAGGATCTAGGAAAAATAAAAAAAAGTTAAAAATAAAACTTTGAATTTTTATGAATAAAATAATATTAAAATATTCCAAAAAAATAAAAGTTCCTAAATAAATTCTAAAAAATTCTCAAAAATCCTAAATATTATAACTAAGACAAAAATGTAAATTAAAGCTCCTAAAACCTTTTAATTAATTTTATATTAATTTTCAAAGTTGTCTAAAAACCCTAAAATTAAATAAAATTAAAAATTAAAGTTTTTGAAAACTTTTTGAATGTAAACCTCAAAAATAAAAATTAAAACTTAAAAACTATTTTTTTGTATTTTTTTATTACTGTTTACTATTTTTTAATTACTTTCTAAAAATAAAACTAAAAATAATTCTAATAATTAATTAAATAAAGAGAAAAATAAAACTTTTAAACAGAAAAATCCTAAACCTTAATTAAACCCTAGGAAAAATGCTAGCTACAAACCAAGCTTAATAAATAAGCTGGAAAAACCTAAATAAGCTACGGCTTATTTAAATAAGCCAGAACCAAAATGTGTTTAAATAACTATTGAAATGAGACTCTAACGTAAAAACTCATCTAGATCACTGGTAGAACCCCTCACTCCTGAGCTGCAGGTCGGGGGTTCGAGTCCAGGCAGGGTGAAGTTTTTACTTTTTATTTTCTTTTTTTTTTTTTACACTTGATTCCAGTAACTTTTCAACACACAAAAACACAAACACAACCTAATCTAATTAAGATTAAAGCAAATTATGAGCAGAGACGTGGCCAGGTCTGCTTATGTTTCTGATGAACAAGTGACTGTTTTTCACTTGAACAATTTGGACCAAGAGGAGCTTGGCTGTGCTTGTTTGGTGGTGTTTGTTGATGGACAAACGCACCCCTACACTCTTTGGAGTGTAGGGAGTCAAAGCAAATCACAAATCAACAACACTTAGCACAAAAATATCACAAACAAAGCACACAAAGGCAATTGAAAGTTGCTGAAGTAAAAAAAACTAGGTCTGGTGGGTGTATAGCTAGATTACATGCACACTAATGAGTTTCCAAGTCCCAAATTTTGCACACAAACTCACCAATTAACATACAAACAAATCACAATCCTGTCTTGACCTATAAACTAACAGCTCATCAAAATTTAAATACTAACTCACCCAATACAGTCACCAATGGAAGTTTCTGATATTATAGCTCTTGAACCAAATTTCAAGCATGCATTTGTGTTTAAACCAAACCAAACTGAAAACTTATGTGCCTAGCAACCTATAGCAACCAAATGAGTAGATCTAACACGTTTTATCACAAAATCAATCAAAGAAACTCACTTAATATGCTAATCCAAACACCCCTTTAAAAACTGAATACCAAGATTTTTCAAACCAAATCACTCAAAACCAATTCAAACTGATTCTAAAGAGTCTTAGCATGCATAAAACACCAAATAAACTTCAATCAAACTCATAAAAACACTTAACATGCAGTTTTCACCAAGATCATTTAAATCACCAATAAAACTGAAAAATTAAAAAGGGAAACTGATTTTTACCTAAGGGACTTACATCCAAGTCCCTTGTGACAGCTTTGTCACCTCCTTATAGGCCCGGGCCTATGCTGACACCTTGAACAACAAATCTCCAAACCTGCTAAGACAAAATCAAACACAAAGAAAATACACACTTTTCTGATTTTCTGAAAACCTCTTAAACCTTTTCAAAAATCCTTAAAACCTTTAACTCTTCTCAAAACAAGATCAATAACACAAAATCCAGGAGAATGATCCACTTTCACTTCTCAAACTCTTGGATTTTCTGAAATTAACAAGGTACTTTCAAAACCTTTTTGAAAACCTTAAACACACTCTTTTTTAAATTGGAACTCAGTATTAGCAATCCAAACACACAAACTTTTTATAATTACTAAAAGGAATTACAATTTTTATCAAAAAATACCAAACTTTAATAATATATAAAAAAGGAATTACAATGTGATTGCTAAAAACTGGAACAAGGAATGAACAAGTCTCATTCTCTTTAAATACTGCTAAAAGACTATTCTACTGAATAAAATATTACAATGCTTGAAAACCCTAATGTATGGAAATCCGATTTTGCCCTTGAAGTCTTTGTCTTCATTCTTGGTCAAAAGTGATACATGTGATATGCCAGCTAGAAAATGTGATCATAGGCGTTGGATGGGACTTGGGGACCAAGGAGAACGATCCTAGTCGCTTAACTGGTCGGGTTCTTGGGTTTGGGGTGAAAACGATGGGCAGGGGAGGGTCCTACCCTCACATGGGTGTGTCCAGGGTCACGTCTTTGGTGTGGGATCAAGTGAGGATGAGGTAAATTTGTGATCTGGAAGGTTTGAACCAAAAACCCTTTGATTTAGGGATTAATTAATCTGGGTGGGGATTAGGGTTTATGGGGGTTAAAAGGGGTTTTTAATCTGTTTTGGTTAATTAAACATTTCAAATAAATGTTTAAGGAGGGAAAGTAGGTTTGACTGGGGTTTGACCCAGTTTAATAATTAAACTGGTTTTGGACTTGGGTGGGTGGACGGGTTTGGGTAGGATATGGGTTGGTGGGTGGGTTTTGCTGAGGTGGCAGGTTTTGGTTGGGTGGGATAGTTTAGTAGGTTGGCAGACTTGGCCCCCAGGTTTTTATACTTCTTCCATTTTGTTTTTAAAGCTGTCAACGCCTAACTTCCATTTAACAACTTTTGGGCACTTGTCAATTTTGGCACAAATACTTCAAAAAACTTTTCCAAGGGTTTTAATTGTATATTCTTGATTCTCCAAGGACTGATCTTGTAATATCTTCAAACAATAAGGACCATTCTTGTAAATTTGACATTTGGAGGGTCAATTGTGACAATTTCTTCAAAGATGAGGGGCCATTCTTGCCAATTCTTCAAACTTTAAGGGTCTTTTTGCAAAATTCCATAAATGAGCTTGGTTCATTGTGCGTCTTCGTTTCCCGTGTTCGTTTTTGAATGATTCTTGTGATCTTTTATCAATTCCTCAATATCCGTACCTAAAAATACACAAGTAACAAACACGAGCATATATTTGGCATATTTTATGATATTTAATTGATTTTAAGCCCGATTTGGACGATGAGACCATGTATAAAAGCAGTCTCATCAGGGACTGTTAAGCATAGATAAACTTATAATGAGCAGTAGCTATAACTAAGTTATATGTAGCACATAATATGAAGATCATTCCACCCAAAATTGAGCTTCTAATTCATTATAGAACTCTAGATATGATAAAAATGGTGAAGATGAAAATAAAAATCAGATTTTGAGAATTAATGTTTAGAGTGAATTACGTAAATCGTCCCTGTGGTTTGATGATTTCTACAAGTTTCGTCCCTCGGTTTTTTTTCACTGTTTTTGGTCCCTGTGGTTTCTTTTTCCTACAGATCTAGTCCCCTATCAATATTTTCCATTAAATACAAATAAAAAGGCAGGGGTATTTTGGTCATTTTCAAAAAATAATTAAATTTTTTTTCAAAAGTTTGTTTTTTCTTTCAAAAAATATTTTTTTAAAAAACCTTTTTTCGAAAAATATTTCTTTTAAAAACTTTTTTTTCGAAAAATTACATACTGATTTTTTTCGAAAAAACTTTTTTTTTGAAATAAGAAAAATACATTTCGAAAAAAATTTCAAAAGAAATAATTTTACAGATTTTATACAACCTTTTGTTTTGATTTAAATTTTAAAAATACTTTTTTTCGAAATTACGTTTTTCTAATTAATTTTTTATGAAAAAATATTTTTCCAAACAAAATCTTTTCGATTTTTTTTGGAGAAAAACATTTTAGTTTTTTTTTTATAAATTTAGACTTTTTGAAGAAAAAAATTCAAAAATATATCGTTTGAGAAAAGTATTATTAAAAAAACATATTTTTGAAATTTAAATTCAAAAATGAATTTTCTCAAACGATACATTTTTGAATTTTGTTATTCGAAAAGTCTAAATTTATTAAAAAAAAAATAAAATGTTTTTCTCAAAAAAAAAATTCGTAAAGATTTTGTTTGGAAAATATTTTTAAAAAGAAATTAGATAAAAAAACATAATTTCGAAAAAATATATTTTAAAATTTTAAATCAAAACAAAAATGTATAAAATCTATAAAATTATTTCTTTAAAAATTATTTTAGAAATTTTTTTCTTATTTCAAAAATAATCAGTATATAATTTTTCGAAAATTTAAAAAAAAAATATTTTTCGAAAAAAAAGTTTTGTAAAAAAATATTTTTTGAAAGAAAAAAACAAACTTTTGAAAAAAAATCTAATTATTTTCTGAAAATGACAAAAATACCCTGCCTTTTTATTTGTATTTAATGGAAAATTTTGATAGGGACTAGATCTGTAGGAAAAAGAAACCACAGGGACCAAAAACAGTGAAAAAAAAACCAAGGGACGAAACTTGTAGAAATCATCAAACCACAGGGACGATTTACGTAATTCACTCTAATGTTTATTATTATTATATAAGCACTCAAATTTTATTGTATAAAATGTAAAATAAAAACACACTAACTTATGAAATTTATTTATATAAATATGTAAAAGGTTAAATAAATGGATAAATTATATAAATGGAAGTGGAATAATACTTATAAGTAATAAAAACTATAAACTTGATTTTTACGACTTTTTCGGCTATTACCGTAAAATTAACGTTTTTCGCCAAATAAAACTTAGACGATCAAACCCGTCTAATGTAAAGTTTTTAAAAGTCATATACTGATATATAAGTAACTAATACAAGTAAAAACCGATAAAACCCAAACTATAGGACATACGGACATTAACGAGCTAACTAAGCATATTGGACTAATAATTGGACTAAATAAGTTAACCACTTATAAAAAGAACTTATTGGGCTTAACCCATTTAGGCCCAACATGGAAAGTATATATACTGATAATATAGGTATAAAATGGATTAAAACAAGTTAAAGAACTTATACTAAGCTTATTGGACTTAAAATAGGTAAATAGGTAAAACTAGTAAACTAGTAAAAAGTTACCAAAACGTAAACACTAAAATGAGTAAACAAGGATATATAAACCCACTTGATCATCATCATATGTACAAAATCATCATATGTATATTGTTATTTTGATAAAAGTCATTGGACAAGAGTCTAAGACCGATTATTATTTATATTGGTTTCTGTGATTGAAGCACGTACCGTCCGTCCGAATTGCCGATAACCCGCCTTCCCACATCAACGTGAGTTCATAGCCTCACACTCTTTTAAATATTTTTATAAATGTTTTATAAACCCGCGAGGGAGATAACATGTTAGTTTTTATAAAATAGGACACCATTTGTCCTGATTGTTTGTTGATTGATTTGTACCCGTATGATTGAATGACCCGATTGTATGACCCTATAAATGATTAAAGGACCCGATAGATGAAATAAAATGGATTATTAAAGTTAGGTTATGTCACTAAAAGTCCCATTAGCATGAATTGTGAACTACCGGGAGTTGGTAGACGCTTATGCATATAATAGTACTATTTGGGGACGATCACCCCAGTTCGCGCCTTGACGGTTGATCCCCGTCGTGCCACATTGATTGGTAAGCGAATTTATGTATGAGAAGATTTCCATAGCGTCACCTTTGTGACGACACGCTAATTTAGATGGGCAAATTGAGTATCGGGTTAGCTACCCGTTGTTGGTTTAGTAAGGTAACAATGTCATGCGGCTTATAATAATCCAGTTAACGAAATACTACTAGACGCACCGAATTACGATGTATTGCCTGACTAGCAATACAGGGTCATACTATTGATATTATCTTCGTGTTTTGGTTTTCATAACCATATTCATATAACGGTTTTTATTTAATCTATACAACGTTGTAAAACGTATTGTATGATGTTTTTATGACATTGGCTCGTATAATGATTTTTAAGGCAAATGCCCATATTATGATTTTGATAAAGATTTGTATAAAATGATTTTGGCTATTCTATGGCCTATTACAATGATTTGTACGAAATGATTTTTGGTAATAATTTTATACCAAAGTTATATTGATGGAATTTATTAAACTCTATGAATTCACTCGGCGTTATCACTGACCTTTTCTTTTAACATGTTTTATCTCAGGTACTTGAAGGTAATTCTCGGGAAGACGACAAGAATTCATGGTCCGTACTTAAATTATAATTTCCATTCCAATGTTTTATAAAACCTGTATTAAATACAATGACTTGGGACCTATGTAACTTTGATATTTATGAATGGAAATGCTATATTAATAAACGACGTGATTTTTATGCGTTGTCTATGATGTGAGTAATGTGCTATCCCGTAACACCAACTAGTCTTCCGCTGTATTGAGTTGTACAAATTTGGGGGTGTTACAATCCATGTTACCAATATCTTCTTTAGACTCTCTTCCATCAATATCTGTATGAACCTCTTCAATTCTGTTTGAAGGTTCACCTTGTTCAAAACTGGAAGAGAAAATATGCTCAAAAGAGTTGTCAACGCCTGAACCAAGGTTGTCAGCGTTTGATCCATCCACGCTTGAAATGGTGTTGTCAACGTTTGAGCCATCAACGTCTGAATTGGTCCTATCAGCGCCAGATTTTCCTTTGTCAGCGCCTGAAGGACCATGCATGTTATTAATTGGTGATACTTGGGGACCACCATTTTCCTTTCCAGCAGCAGCAGCAGCAGCAAAAGCATCTGTCCGTATGGGAATAGTGACATACTCAAGTATGGGAGATGACTTGGCTGCTTGTGATCCAACCTCTTTATAAACATGTGTACCTGAAACATCAACAACTAGTTCTTCCACAACATTTGAAGTTACCTTCACAGTGTCTGGATTAGTAACAGGCATATAATTCAAAGTACTAGATAGAGGTTCCAAGTCAAACAACCAATTTGGACCACTTTCAGGATCACTAGGTTTACTCTCTAAAAACCTAACATGTACTTTCTCAAGTATACGTTCTTCCTTCTTAAGGTAAACCCTATATCCCTTACTCTGCACTGAATAACCCGTGTAATAGCCTTCATCACCTTTAGCACTAAATTTACCTAAGGCATCACTAGTATCCAACACAACTACATGACAGCCAAAAGGTTTAAGAAAACCAATATTAGGTTTCCTTCCCCAAAGTAACTCATAAGGTTTTTTGTTATGTATCTTGTTGACCAATGCTCTATTCTGAACATAACAAGCTGTATTCACAGCCTCAGCCCAAAAAGCTATGGGAAAGTGAGCATCAGCCAACATAGTCCTGGCTGCTTCAATTAGGGTTCTATTCTTTGTCTCAGCAACCCCATTTTGCTGTGGGGTTCTGGCAATACTAAACTGCCTAGTAATCCCTTTCTTGGCACAAAAATCATCCAACAGTTTATTTCTAAACTCACCACCATTATCACTTCTAAGCATTTTAACTTCATTACCACTTTTCTTTTCTATTTGGTTAATAAGTTAATTAAAGTAACAGCAGTGTCACTTTTCATAGCTAAAAAGAAAGTCCAAGTAAACCTAGAAAAGTCATCTGTGATGACAAAGCAGTATGATTTACCATTCAAACTCTCTATATTAGTTGGACCAAACAGGTCCATATGCAGCAAGTGAAGTGGTTTAGAACTAGAGTGCACATGTTTAGACTTAAATGAGACCTTGTGTTGTTTGCCTTTAAGGCATGCAACACAAGAGTGGTCATTGTGGAAAGCCTTTTTAGGCAAACCATCAACCAAGCCAAGTCTCACAAGCTTGTTTATATTTTTAAAGTTAGTGTGCCCTAGTCTTCTGTGCAATAGATTACTCTCATCAACTGAAGCTTTAGCATAAAAACATGACATGTTATTATTCATCCTAATTTTATTAAGATTCACATTGTAAATGTCCTTATGCCTAGGTGTTCTATAGTCAATAAATTTCTCATCTGGCATTTTAAAATCCTTGCTCAACACCAAGCATTCAGTATCAGTGAAAAGAACCTTATTTTTGTTATCACAAACTTGTGATACACTAAAAAGATTATAATCAAGTTCTTTTACAAGAAACACGTTTTCAAAACGCAAGTTGTTGGTGAGTAGAGTTCCTTTGCCAGTGATAGTTCCATATCCGCCTCCAAAGTAAACTTTATCACCATCCTTAATGGGAGTGAAGTTAGTGAGGTAATCTTCCTTCCCAGTCATGTGCCTAGAGCATCCACTATCCCAATAGCCATAATCATTCACCTGTTTTTGAATGCCCTGCACATAAAGAAAACAAATTAGTTTTCTTTGGGAACCCAAGCCTGAGCAGACTTGGATTCATCTGGTTGTTCAACAAGAACAGACTTAGTTCTCATAACAACCCCTTGTTCATCCCTTTTTGGATGAAACACCCAGTTAACCCCAATTGGTTTTGTGATGACCTTTGAAATATAAATAAATTTGTTGCAGGTCATAGAAATCCCATTAGAAATAGGGTTTTGATCTTGCTTAGGTCTCCATGTCAAGCTAGAAGAAGCTTTAGACCCCTTTCCCTGTGGTTGCAAATATTTATCATTATTTGGTCTGGCAACGTTTCTGTCAGCGTTAGATTTGGTCTTGTCAATGCTGAAATTACCCTTATCAGCGTTGAACCTAGGGTTTGCTACAGGAACCCATTGCCTATTAGACCATGTATTGGTTTTCTGAAAAGGTCTTTGTCCATGAGTGTTAGACCCTTTAGTGAAGAATGGGGCTGGTCTAACAACTTGTGGACTTTGCTCCACAAAAGTTTTGGGTCTGACAGTGTTTGACCTTTTGTCAGCGTTGACCTTGGAAGCGTTGACACAATTATAGGCTAAATGTGAAAAGCTACCACAAGTGTAACAGGCTTTTCTAGACACAACTCTAGGTCTAGAAGAAAGGAAACATGTTCCATTATCACTAACTTGGCTTTTTGGTGACCTAGTATTCCTATACATTTCTACAACTTAATGCTAGGTTTTCTAACAGTGTTTGAGCCAAGGTCAACAGTCTTGCCAGTGATTGGATTTGTTACTTTGATAGGGGTCGACTCATTTGGACTATCACAAAGAATGCCACCCTTGACAAACAAGGTAGGGTTGGCTTTCTTCCATTCATTCAAATCAGTCAACTTTTGCCTATATTCCTCTACTGGGGTAAGGACTCTTGGTGGAGGAATAAATTCCTCTTCTTGGAGTTCTGGTAAACCAGTCCAAGATAAGTCCTTTCTTTGGACACCATAGAAGTCCCCAGCTGGTGGTGGAACACCAGAATACTCTTTCATCCCAATCCTAGTCATGTCCCTAGAATCCCTCTGTTTACTAACACATTCTCCTAGGGTTTGTGAGGCCTTATCAAATCTCTGAATTTTAAGGTCTACATTATCCGTATTCTTGATAGCCTCATCTAACTTAGCCTGTAATTCAGCATTGACCCTTTCCATGATGTTTCTAATATCATTACTAGCATTTAAATCATGTTTTAAGATATTTATTTTATCTTTGAGTTCAAGCTCCATTTTCTTATACTCAGAAACTGTCTTTTCAGTTTGAGTGAGAGCAAGTTGATAGTTAGACTGTAGGTCCTCGTAATCCTTGGATTATTCTTGTGTTGTGATTATCTAAAGAGATAGAGAGATAGATGAAGATGTAGATAGAGAAAGTAGAGAGAGGTTGGAGAGAATAAAGAAAGATTAGATTAAGTGTGTGTAAAGTGAGAATGACCAACCCCTCCTAACATGCTAGGAGGGGGTTTATATAGCCCAGCCTACATGTGGGCTATATGGGCTATATTGGATCACGAGCCCAATATCATTGGAGTGACCGATCCTTTCTAAATACGTAAAGACGTATTTCCAACAATCTCCCCCTAAGGGAGGTCACTCTAAGTTACAATGTCCTAAATAGTCTATTGCTCGTGATCTATGCTAATAATGATGTGACCGAGACTTTCCTTGGAAAAACGTATTTCCAACAATCTCCCCCAAAGGAAGGTCACACCATTTTACAAAATCTTAAACCTAGCATACTATGCTTGAGTCTTCGATCTTGTTCTTGTGAATATGATTGATGAGATCCTTGACTTTGGTCTTGAGCATGTGTCCTTGCTTTGACCTTGTGCATTCATCACTTGTGATATTTGCCTCCTCGTGACTTCATGTTCCACACACTTATACTTTTTAAAATTCTTGAAAGCTTCAGAGTTTGATACAACGGAAGACTTGACTTTTAGACTTTCTTGAATTTGTTGAAGTATTAAGTGCATACAGTATAAGCATGTGGTGACAACTTCTTCTGGATTGTACACCGCACTGCCACCTTCTTGTTACGCTGCATAAGACAGTTAGCAACAAAACATATACACGGATGAAATGGCCTTGAACATTTCATTCTAATTCGGTAGCATTTTATCTCCGGTCGGTGAAGACCGTTGGACGATATAAAATATCGTACTTGTGGCAGGTAGTTTCAATTAAGAACCTCGTTGACAAGATTTCGCGGGTACATCCGTTCTCTTTATTCGACCGTCTAAAGCTGACTGCGAGCATAAAGAGTGAATCATTTGGATAATAATATCCGCATGATTTGAAGCCGTCAATTCATGTTCCTGGAACAAGTAAAATTCAATTAAGAACCGCACCATCGTTGCTTTCTAGTTGTTACGAGCTTGATTCGTATAGAATCTTGCAAGTTACCTACCAAGTGCTGTTTGAGGTTAACACTAGAAGGATTTCCACTCATCACTGTGAACACTAAGGTATCACGCTGAGTGTTCTGGCAAGATCACTAAGATATTGCGTAGAGGCCTGGAACGTGTTTAAATTCATTTAAGAATTAAACCACTGTTTCTTTCCAGTTATCACAAGTTTGATTCATAAAGAATCGCACAAGTCACCTACCATGAGCTTTTTGATATTCGCTCAAGAAGGATTTCCATCTTCATTGTAAATACTTTCGCATTACTCGGATGTTCATGCAAGATCATGAAGACTTTGCGTAGGACTCTTAAGATATTTCTTACTTTTCACAGTGTGTGAAGAAGCAAGGAATTATGGAAGTGTGTCCTAATAAGATATGTGATGATCTCAAATGGCTCTAGATTCGATCGTGCACTTTGGATTTTAGTGATCGGAGGCTGGAGAGGAGTGCCACCTTTTCAATACCAATTTATTCGTAGTGAATAAATCAATAGATAATGTGTTGTCTCCGTGGGATTAAAACAAATACCTTTTGAGAGATATCTGAGTTAGCTGGGATGGGTTGTGCATTGCATCACTGGGTCCATGATGTCTATCTTCAATATCGAGCATCATTTAAATGATCTCATTAGCATATGTGTTGACCCAGTTTCTACCTAAGGTTGTAAGGAGGGCTTCTTTCTTTACACCCTTTATCTTTACAATTCTTTTTCATTCTTCAACCCCTTCAATGCTTACCAATACGTCATAACTAGCACCTTGTTGTGATTGTTCCAGTGCTAACTTAAGTACTTGGTCGGCATTCAGCTACGTTCACAATCTTTCTCCATCTTTCCTAAGGACTACTATTTCTAGCTATGGAATGTCCTTGGGAAGATTCCTCCGGTTCTAAAAGAATCATTGGACTTAACCTATCCTACCATCCTTATGTCACCACAATCTTCATCGTCGTGAAATAAATGGGTTTTGGGTAAGTATATGTCACCATGAAAATCCATTTTGATATGCAAATCCGTTTTGCTCCCCCTTAACATATGCCATGATATTCGAAAACATTTCGCATATGTCGGGATGAGCCAGCACATTAAGTCAAACCATTTGTGATAATATCCCATATTAAATCACATTTTCTCCCCCATATTAAAAATATTAACCCAATCGATGTTTTTAATATCAATTGATTTAATAGCATTTTAAGAAAATTTGGGAAGAAAAATGCAAATCCGATTAACTTCATGAATTACACAAGCTCCCCCTCAAATTAATGAGGGTGTACTTGAAACATAAATTAAATACCTTTTAAACACAAGTGTAAGGTATTTATCACGTGCAAAGATCATATATGATAATGTATTCACAAGATTATCGATTTATGAGGTTGGACCTGAATGATGAAGAACATCATATGAAAGAAGAACATGGTTCTTGTTCACGAATGTTGGTCGCCTCATCACGTCTGAAGTTATCTCTTGACTCCTTATGTACGATTGATATCGTTGTCTTGACACCAATATGTGAACTTGGCACCTTCGGCGTCAAAGATTCTGAATGCTGGACAATTACTCCCCCTCAATTGTTGACCCGTGTTCTATTGAAAGAGCTGTAGTCACCGTTTGAGTAGTCGCATCGTCGAGTATGTAGATACTAATTGTAGATTGCTATGGTTGTAGAGATGATAGCTTCATAAAAACAAGATTTCTCTTGTTTTAACAAATAAATGCACTGACACGTACATAAATTTGTGTTAGATTGTGTTATAAAGTAAACACAATCCCTTACATGGTTATAAAGTAAACCATGCCCGAGAAAATTAATTCCCGTTGTTGAGTCAAAGCTTTCCGGTGAAATGCTTGACTAGAGTATAAAAAGCGGGTTACTATCTGAAATAATAACAAACCATTTTGAGCATGTTTTAAAACATTTGAACTTCTGCTCGAACTTTATTTACAACCCCGTGTCATTATTGAATGACATTTCTAGTATCGTAAGTATTATCGATTCCAGAAGACATGCTCTTTTTATCAAAACATTTTTGAACACACAATTTTGAAAGATTTAGAAAAAAAAAACCTTTTTGAGAAATTCTCGAAAAAATTGTGTTCAACGTTTTGAAAACCAATTACTTGAGCTTAAGATGTTGAATATCTTGCAAAACGAGCTCAAGTCCGAGAAGTTGTAAACTTCCCGTTGTTAAGGATAAGTTTATCATCGGCGATAAACTTTCCTTTTAACTGAAGAACGAGTCCTAAGTTGAAATTTACTTAGAAGTCGTTTTCATGAGCTTGAAAAACTTTGAATGTTTTAATGTAAAGCTTATGACCGAGAAAGATGAATTTCTCGTTTTAGAAGAAAAGTTCTCTTATTTAAAAGATACACTTTTCTTTCTGAGCTTAAAACCTGGAATGTTTTACTACAAGCTCATGACCGAGAAAAATTAATTTCCCGTTACGAGGAAAAGTTATCATTAAAGATAAGCTTTCCTAAAATTGAAGTCTGAGTTACAGTCTGATATCTAACTATAAGTCATTTACACGAGCTTAAAACCTTTGAATAGTTTAACTGTAAGCTCGTGTCCGAGAAAATTTTATTTCTCGTTTGTGAGGATAAGTTTATCATCGTTGATAAACTTTCCTTTATTTGAAGATCGGGTCATCATCTGATATTTAATGATGAGCCTTATACACGAGCTTAAAACCTTTGAATGGTTTTAGGATAAGCTCGTGACCAAAAAAACTTAATTTCTCGTTAAGAGGGTAAGTTATCTTTGCGTAGATAAACTTCCCTGTCTCTGAAGTCCGGGTCATCGTCTGTCATTTAGCGAGGAGCCATTGTGCATGAGCTTAAAAACTTGGAATGTTTTTGATATAAGCTCATGCCCGACAAAAATTAATTTCTCGTTGTTAGTATAAGTTTATCATCGGCGATAAACTTTCCTTTCTTTGAAGATCGAGTTATAGTCTGTGATGTGACTATAAGTCCTTGACACACTGCAAGCTTAACTGCAAATCCCCTGAGACACTTGTTTCTTAGATATCAGCTTCTTCAGCAACCAAACTCTGAGAGTGTCCTTAATTGAATGGTATACAATGATTGGACCGCTTCGTTATTTTGGAAAATCCTCTTTGGTACCTGCATTCTCATTAGGAATTTGCATGCTTTGATATGGGTTAGCGATATCTATCTTAGAAGCAAGTGGGGGTTCGCAGTTTTCTTTTCTTATGCTAGAGGTGTTCTGAGGAGATGATTCACTTGTCTTAGCTGGCAAACGTTTCCTTTTATAGAAAACCTTAAGTTCAGGCTTAAGTGAAGTATCATCCTTTTCAATTTCCTCCCTAGTAGTCTTAGTAGAATCGGAGACTATCCTAGTTAAAGGGCACTCGTTTCCTACAAGAGTGAAAGTTCTACCAGTGAGGCGCCACATTTTACCAATGAGTTTGATTTTAGCTATCCACTGGGTTTTATGTCTAGCACAGGAGTTCACCTCATTAAGTAATTTCTTGACACAAGAATCATGATTGGCTTTAAAGACACATTTCCTACATGTTTTACAAGTAGCATATTTAATGTCCGAGTAAGATCTAGAATTCCTAGATGATTGATTGATGCTCCTAGGAAGTGACATGCTACGATTAGCAGTGTTGGGTAAACTAGAAGGCATCTGACTAGGTTTGAAATTTCTATCTCGTACTTGTGTCTTTAGCTTAGCTTCCCTTAGATCAAATGTATGGCGAACGTCATTTGAACGAGTTTGAGACGTGTTCTTTGGACTATGTCTAGGGAGACTAGAGGCAATCATGTGATTAGGTCTTGCAAAAGCTGTTTTAGTCACATTGGGCCTAGATGGTGGAGTGACTGGTCTAGAAAGATGAAACATATCAACTTGGGAGGCAAACCGCGGTCTCGAGGATTTTGGTCGCTCAGATCTAAATGCAGTCGGTTGTCTAACAGACTGAATTTGAGGCGGTTTCCCCAAGATTGATGGTTTTTCAAGCTTAGTATCCACACTAGATCCTTTAGTTTTTCTCAATTCGTTTTTCAACGCATCTATAACAAATACCTTTTCTTGTACTTGAGCCTTTAAAATCTCATTCTCTTTGAGCAATTCATCTTGGGATGCCAACTTAGATTCAAGCGACTTAATTTGTCTCACAAAATTATCCTTTTCAGCTTTAGAATCTTGAATTTTTTGATTTAATTTTCTTTCGTTTGATTTTCAAGTTTTTCAAAATACTTTTCAAATTTATCCGTTTTCTTCGAAAATTCAATTTTGGCATCCTCAAGAGATTTAGATTGCTGAGCTAAAATCGTTTCAAGCTCTTTAATCTTGGAATCAGAATCGGTTAGAGAAGTAGTCATAAAGCATTTATCATGATGAACTATAGCATTCTGAACAATTTCTCCCCTATTTTGACTCACATCGGATGAATCTGAAGTGGTAAAACTATCACCCTTTTCTATCCCATGTTGGTCATAATTAGGTTCGGAATGCGCAACATGCGGTAGTTCATCGGCATAGACATCATATACCACATTCCTTTGTACCGTGTTTGTAGACTCTTCGTCTGATACGGGTATGGTGTTATTAATCCCTGACATGCTGCTTGTATCATGTTTTCCTCCCGAATCCTTGCTCTTGCAATCTTTAGGCTCCAAGTAGTCAACCGTATGATCATTCTCCTCTTGCATCTGCATCGTAGATTCTTGCACTCCATTATCATACTCTTGCTGAAGTCGAGATCTTTCATAAATCGAAGACGAGACTGATATCATTAATTTCAACAATGTACCACGAAACTCTTTAATTTCCCTTTGTGTGTACTGAAGAAATGATTGACATATCCCTGAATTGTTAGACTTAAGAATGTTGAATTTGAAGAAGTGCGTAAGTTGTGTCACTAGAGCTTGATATGCAGATGCTGATGCAGAGTGATTAAAGTCTACTTTGTGAAGTTGCTCAGCTAGTTGGTTCAAGTTGAGGAATATGGAATCGATGAATATATAACGATCTTGACCGAAGAGTGTCAGAAATTCGCTTCCTCCTTGAAACCAAGAAATGGTCACTAGATGAGACTGGAGTAGTCGAAAGAGCGTTATACCACTTTCTCTAGCTGTGTTTTGCATGAGATGCAAGTCTCCCTCTTGAGATGTCGAATTCAACGATTCCATTGAAAATCGATGATATATGTAGGTAAGGATTACTTGTCGATCGATCAATGAAAGAAAGTAATTGTGTTAGTTGTTGTGAGTAGAAGTCGAGAAATAATGTTAAAATCCCCTAATAATTGTTCTCGATAAAATCCCCTAATAAAAGTTTTCAAAAACACGTTTTTGAAAAAATCTTGAAATACTTGTCACTATATCGGAATCCTCAAATTTAATCCGTCGGAATACCCATCGGAATAACCATCGGAATGTCCTATCGGAAAGTCTGTCGGAATGTGGATTGGAATACCTGTCGGAATATTAATGTTTAAACCATCATAATACTCATCGCAATATTACCCATCGGAATGTTTGATCTCAATAACTGTCGGAATGTGTTGTGATAGCAATGTTCTGTCGGAATGTTCAGATCGGAATGTTCAGATCAGAATATGGTTGAAACAAATTTGGCAGAGTAACGACTCAAAGATCCCTTAAACCCGTCAGAATCCCAGATCGCAATGCTTGATCGGAATGCCCAGATCGGAATAAGGTGTCGTAATACAGTGATCGCAATGTGGAACCAGCTGGTTATTGCGATCAAATTCCTCTCAGTTGTACTTTCCGATGGTGACCTTTGCTAGAATTTCGGAATGATGAAAAACCAAGAAATTTTGAACGATTGATCCAAGAAAGTTTGTGTTTTTAACCAAAACCAAGATACCAAAATCACTACAACAAATAACTATATAACGTATATCAAGATTAAAGCATAAAAACACAAAAAAAATTTGGACGTGGGTATGGATGATCAAAACACAAAATCAAGAACACAAGAACAAAACCAATCAAACCAAGGCTCTTGATACCATTTGTAGGTCCTCGTAATCCTTGGATTATTCTTGTGTTGTGATTATCTAAAGAGATAGAGAGATAGATGAAGATGTAGAGAGAGAAAGTAGAGAGAGGTTGGAGAGAATAAAGAAAGATTAGATTTAGTGTGTGTAAAGAGAGATTGTTGAGTCTGCTACTTGAAGGATCTTTGAAGCCTTGATCACAGTACAAAGAGTGTGCGGAAACCAATCTTTATATATAAGAAGAACAATATAAATAACCAAACGTTCAAGCCTCAATATATTAATACGATCACTCTAAATAGTGATAGGGTTTACAACCTTGAAGCTATAACAAACAATGAGGGAAATGTGTAGAGAATATGTGTGTGTAGAAGTGTGTTCATCTCTACACCCTAGGACCTCCTTTTATAGTGCAAGGGGTCCTAGGTGGTTACAACATAATAAATACTTTCCAAAGTATTATACATTAATACCATTTAATTATTTCCTAAATAATATTGTAACCTCCTCATCATAATCAATATCTTTAATACTTTCCATATGAATAGGAAGACTAAATATTTGATCATATCTTCTACAATCTTCCTTGATCTTATCTTCTACAATCTTCTATCAACTTTATAATATGACCAGGAGTAACTCACCAGGAGTAACGGAGTACTCCAGTAGGAACTGCATATTACCAGGACTCACTTCTAAATCCATGAGTCCTAACAATCCTCCCCTAAACTTGAATTTAACTTTGTTGAGTTCAAGTTTCCAAGTAGATGTGTCACCAATAAGCATGAGGATTGGAATATGAACCACAGCAGCAACAAGCTCACTTGATAAAACTAGAAGAAACACAAAAGTAGCTGTTGATACACGAACGGCTAAGCGTCTTTAAAGCTTGAAAACATCTGCACATGTTGATTCTTGACAGCAACGGGAGCAGATTTGATAAGCCTTTACCAAGTAGCTGCTCACTCTTGGGCTAGCCAGTCTTTTGGTGGAATCATGACATCACCCTGGGAGACTAGTACCCAGTCCAACTCTTGGAACGTGAATCATTGGTGAGTTGGAGTACCCTGATGATTTTTGGCAAACCATCACAGCCATCAACGGATTTGATATGTCTTTACCAGAAGCCGTACCCTTCTGGACTCGCCAACTCTTAGCAATGAAGCATCGGTGAGTTGAAAACCCTATAGCTTTGAGCAAGCTATTATAGCTATCAACGGATTTGATAAAATCTATACCAAGAGCCGTACCCCCTTGGATTAGCCACTTTTCAGTCTAGGACCATGGCAAGTGAAAACCATCCAGTTTTGGGTAACCTGGCAACCATCAACGGATTTGAGAATCGCACCAGGAGCCGTACCCTCAAGGTGAATCAACTCTTTCTTGTCGGTGAGACATGGTGAGTTGAGGACCATTTGTTGTGTGGGGGGCAGCCTGTAGAACAATGATAATCTTGTGAAACAAGGGGGTTGATGTTTTTCTAGAGAGAGAAAGTTAGAGAGAGAAATGGAAGAAAACACATATATTAAAGTGAGAGAATAAAACAACCAACACCTCTTTCCATGGTGGAAAGAGGTTTAAATACCCCAAGTCCTTAAAGGACTTGGGCTTCCGGCCCATGAACATGCTCATGGGTCGGGCTATGTAATAAATACTACTTAACTTAACTACGAGCCTATAACTACATGGTTGGAGTGACCGAGACTTTCTAAATGCGTAAAACGTATTTCCAACAATCTCCCCCAAAGGGAGGTCACTCCAAGTTTACAAAGTCCTAATCTAGCATGTTAGATTCTGTTCTTGAGCTCGTAGTCTTCTTTTCTTTCTTTTTCTTTTCTTTTGTGAATATGTATTGAATGATATCAGCCTTTTTGCTTGGAACATGTTCTTTTAGCCTTTCACGTGCGATCTTTGCCTTTCTTGTGAATTTGCCTTCTCGTGACTCCATGTTCCACACACTTATGTCTTTTTGTTGAATTCTCGAAAGTTTCAGAGTTTGGTACAGCGGAAGACTTTATCTTGTACTTTCTTGAATTTTTGTTAAACTTTGATGCAGAAAGACATAAGCATGTGGGAACGACTTCTACAGGTACACCGCAACAACACCGTCTTCACTGGTACTCAGCAACGCCACCGTCTTCAACAGGTACACAGCAACGCCACCGTCTTTAACAGGTACACAGCAACGACACGAATAAAATGGCTTTGAACATTTTATTCTAATTCGGTAGCATTTTACCTCCGGTCGGTGAAGACCGTTGAACGATATTAGATATCGTACCCGTGACGGATAGTTTCAATTAAGTAACTTCCTGACAGGATTTCGCGGGTAAACCCGTTCTCTTTATTCGACCGTCCAAAGCTGACTGCGAACATAAAGAGTGAATCATTTGGATAATAATATCCGCATGATTTGAAGCCGTCAATTCATGTTCCTGGAACAAGTGAAATTCAATTAAGAACCGCACCATCGTTGCTTTCCAGTTGTCACGAGCTTGATTCGTATAGAATCTTGCAAGTTACCTACCAAGTGCTGTTTGAGGTTAACACTAGAAGGATTTCCACTCATCACCGTGAACACTAAGGTATCACTCTGAGTGTTCTGGCAAGATCATTAAGATATTGCGTAGAGGCCTGGAACGTGTTTAAATTCAGTTAAGAATTAAACAGCTGTTGCTTTCCAGTTATCACAAGTTTGATTCATAAAGAATCGCACAAGTCACCTACCATGAGCTTTTTGATATTCGCTCAAGAAGGATTTCCATCTTCATTGTAAATACTTTCGTATTACTCGGATGTTCAGGCAAGATCATGAAGATTTTGCGTAGGACTCTTAAAATCTTTCTTACTTTTCACAGTGTGTGAAGAAGCAAGGGAATATGAAAGTGTGTCCTAATGAGATATTTGATGATCTCAAATGGCTCTAGACTCGATCGTGCACTTTGGATTTTAGTGATCGGAGGCTGGAGAGGAGTGCCACCATTTCAATACCAATTTATTCGGAGTGAATAAATCAATAGATAACGTGTTGTCTCCGTGTGATTAAAACAAATACCTTTTGAGAGATATCTGAGTTAGCTGGGATGGGTTGTGCATTGCATCACTGGGTCCATGATGTCTGTCTTCAATATCAAGAATCATTAAAATGATCTCAATAGCATATGTATTGACCCGGTTTCTGCCTAAAGTTGTAAGGAGGGCTTCTTTCTTTACACCCTTTATCTTTACAATTCTTTTTCATTCTTCAACCCCTTCAATGCTTACCAATACGTCATAACTAGCACCTTGTTGTGATTGTTCCAGTGCTAACTTAAGTACTTGGTCGGCATTCAGCTGCGTTCACAATCTTTCTCCAACTTTCCTAAGGACTACTATTTCTAGCTATGGAATGTCCTTGGGAAGATTCCTCCGGTTCTGGAAGAATCATAGGACTTAACTTATCCTACCATCCTTATGTCACCACAATCTTCATCGTCATGAAATAAATGGGTTTTGGGTAAGTATAAATCACCATGAAATCCATTTTTATATGCAAATCCGTTTTGCTCCCCCTTAGCATATGCCACGATATTCGAAAACATTTCGCACATGTCGGGATGAGCCATCACATTAAGTCAAACCATTTGTGATAATATCCCATATTAAATCACATTTTCTCCCCCATATTAAAAATATTAACCCAATCGATGTTTTTAATATCAATTGATTTAATGTAGTTTTAACAAAGGTTTTGGGAAGAAAAATGCAAGTCCGTTTTATCTTCATGATATCAAACGTATGAGATATGATACCGATTTGTAACATGATCACATATTCACCATATTAAAAATAATTGACAAGGTTGGACCTGATATATGAGAACATCATATGATAAGATCAAATGGTTCTTGTCAGCATATGTTGGTCGCCTCGTCACGTCTGAAGTCATCTCTTGACACCACATGTACGATTGGTATTGTTGTCTTGACACCAACTTGTGAACTTGGCACGTTCGGCATCGAAGATTCTGAATGCTTGACAGTTGCTCCCCCTCAATTGTTGACCCGTGTTCTATCGAAAGAGCTGTAGTCGTCGGTTGAGTAGTTGCATCGTCGAGTATGTAGATACCAATTGTAGATAGCATGGTTGTAGAGATGATAGCTTCATAAAAACAAGACTTCTCTTGTTTTAACAAATAAATGCACTGAGGCGTACATATATTTGTGTTAGACCAAGTTATAAAGTAAACTTGATCCCTTACAAGGTTTTAAAGTAAACCTTGCCCGAGAAAATTAATTCCCGTTGTGAGCCAAAGCTTTCATGAGAAATACTTGGCTTTAATGTGAAAACCGGGTTGCAGTCTGAAATAACTACAAGCCATAATGGGCATGTTTTAAAACTTGTACAACTTTTATACGGACTCTATTTATGGCGCCGTGTCAATAGTAATCGACATTTCTAAAGCCGTAAATATTACCGTACTAAAAGACATGCCCGATTTGAAACGAAAAATATTTTTGGGTTTTCTTGATTTTATATTTTTTATGGTTTTTCTTGGTTTTATATTTTTGTATTTTGCTTTTGATGGTTTAAGTATGTACTATAATATACAAGATCACGATCAAAAGGATACTCGAGAGTAGTTTACCAGTACTATTCTTCAGACTCTTCTGCCAACTCCTTAAGTGTCGCTGGTGAAAATGATTTCATGCCTAGCTTTTCGATCAAAAACTCGATGCGTGCTCGATCTAAGGCCTTTGTGAATATATCTGCCAGCTGATACTCAGTGTTGACGAAGTATAGTTCGATCACTCCATTTTCCACTTGCTCCTTGATGAAATGGTAACGGATGTCAATGTGCTTTGCTCGAGAGTGTTGAACATAGTTGCAGCATAGAGCGATTGCACTTTTGTTATCACAGTACATCGGGATTTTGTTGAAACCAAGGCCATAGTCAGTCAATTGTGATCTCATCCAAAGAACTTGAGCACAGCAACCGGACATAGCTATGTATTCAGCCTCAGTACTTGATATCGCAGCGCTTTTCTGCCTTTTTGATGCCCAACTGATAAGTCTATCTCCAAGGAGTTGCACACTGCCAGAAGTGCTACGTCTTGTATCTTGACACCCGGCATAATCTGCATCTGCATATGAAATTAATGCAATAGAAGAATCCTTCGGATACCACAGACCACGATTAAGTGTTCCTTTTAGATACCGAAAGATCCTTTTCACAACATGTAAGTGCTTTTCGGTAGGCCGAGCCTGATACCGGGCACACATGCCTATAGCAAATTGCAAATCAGGCCTGCTAGCAGTCAGATAGAGAAGGGTGCCGATCATTCCACGGTAAAGTTTAGGATCGACAGCTATCCCTTCCTTATCTTCATCTAACTTGGATCGCTCCACCATTGGAGTATCCACGGGGTCACAGTTTTCAAAGTGATATTTCTTTAAGGATTCAAGAGCAAATTTGGATTGATTAATAAAGATGCCTCTGGGATTCTGAGAAATTTGCAACCCTAGAAAAAATGAAATTTTTCCCATCATCGACATCTTAAAGCGTGTGGACATAATTTTCTCAAAACGGTCAGACAAACGTTGATTAGTAGCAGCAAATATTATATCATCAACATAAATTTGTACCAGTATCATGTCGTTGTCCTCCTTGAGAATGAATAATGTGGGGTCCACTTTGCCTTTGGAGAAGCCTTTGGAGATGAGATACGTCGATAAGAGATCATACCACGCGCGTGGAGCCTGTTTCAACCCGTAAAGAGCCTTCTTGAGCTTGTACACATGATTAGGATACTCTGAATTGACGAATCCATTCGGCTGGCTTACATAGACATCTTCCCTTAATTCACCATTAAGAAATGCCGTCTTAACATCCATTTGGTAGACGATCATATTCATATGAGCAGCATAAGCAAGGAATAGTCTAATTGCCTCCAATCGTGCAACAGGAGCAAAGGATTCTTCAAAATCGATACCCAAAGCTTGTTTATAACCTCTAGCGACCAATCTAGCTTTGTTTTTTAGCACACTACCTAACTCATCAAGCTTGACCTTGTATACCCACAATAGTGTCAAGATTTCCACATTGCTGGGTAACGGAACTAATTCCCACACTTCAAGACGTTGGAATTCATTAAGTTCCTCTTGCATAGCTTCAATCCATGATGATTTGGTCATGGCTTGTTGCCAATTTTTAGGTTCAGTGTCTGACAGAAATGCATCAAAATAGCAATATAATGCATGTTCTTGTAGTTGATGGTGTGTTAAGACTGGTCGATCGATGTCACCAATAATATTTCGGATTGGGTGATCCTTTGTCCATTTAGTGTTGTGATTTTCAATCCTTGGTGGACGGGAGTGAACGATTGCCGGAGCTTCCTCTGAAGTAGACGCACCCGTAGGGTCATCAGGTATGTGTGAACCAAAGAAAGGAAGCTCTTGTAAGTGAGCGTATTCCAGATCGTGATCATATAATTCCTCTTCAACATCATTAGGAACGAGTGGGGGTGATGATTCAGGTGTTGTTTGAGAATTGGTAGGGGATGGTACATCTTGATCAAGAGTAACAGTAGTTGCCTCGGATTCATTTCCATTATCTTGAGCAACAGCTACGGGAATCGGAGCCACTGCTACGGGTACTGAAGAATCGTTACTCTGTGGATCAAAGAATTCATCAAACATAGGTTGAAATAACTTATCCCACTCGGACCTTGTTGGTGGTATGAATGATGGAGAAGTAGGGTTGTTGGGAAGTAAGCCGGAACTGATTGTACCGGTTCCCATCTCGTGTAAAGCGGGTTCAGAGCTGTGTTGCTCAGAAGCCATCGCTGTTAGCTCATCAAAATCGACATCCAAAGTTTCTACAATCTTGCCAAGACGACGGTTATAAATCCGGTAAGCCTTCTTTGCAGGTGAATAGCCAATGAAAATTCCAATATCAGCCTTCGGTTGAAGTTTTCCCAGATTTTCACTATTTGTATTTGGATAGCAAAGTGCACCAAACACATGAAGAAAGGAAATATCGGGTTTATGTCCATGAAGAAGCTCATATGGAGTTTTACCATGACGTTTGCGAATGATTGAGCGGTTTTGGGTATAACATGCGGTTGCCACTGCTTCGGCCCATAAGAATAAGGGAGCATTCGCATAAATTAACATAGTTCTAGCAGCTTCCATCAGTGTACGGTTACGTCTTTCAACGACACCATTTTGTTGTGGAGTGCGAGCCACAGATGTTTCATGAGAAATACCAACCTTTTCGTAATACGTTCGAAGAGTCTGATTAACGAACTCAGTGCCGTTATCAGTCCGAATGCGGCGAACAGTAGCATTCCGACGGACTTGGATCATTTTTAAGAAGGTAATGATACACTCTGGTGCTTGATCCTTAGATGCTAAAAACTTTACCCATGTAAACCTTGAAAAATCATCCACTATGACGAGGATGTATTTTCTACCACTCACACTAGCTGTACGCATTGGCCCACAAAGATCCATGTGCAAAAGATACAGTGGTTCTTGGTTGGTGTCTTCTGCTTTAGGTTTGTAAGATTTCTTGGTGCTTTTCCCCAATGAACATGCGGAACATAAATGATCCTTGTCGAACATTAGTTTCGGAAGACCACGAACAAGTTCGTTTCTAGCCAAATGGTTGATAGCATCAAAGTTAAGATGAGATAACCGACGATGCCACAACCATGACTTGGTCTTAGATGCTTTGGAGAGTAAGCAAACATGAGAGGCGGCCATCATGTTTTGAATAGACAAAGTATATAGATTATCCCCTCGAGAACCCTTTAACAAATCATTTCCTGCAAGATCGCGAATGAAGCAAGTATGTTGTCGAAAGGCCACTTCAAGGTTAGAATCACAGAATTGTCCTACTGAGAATAGATTATGACCAAGTCCCTCTACATAGTAAACCCTTGAAATCGTGACATTCCCAATTTGATATTCACCATAACCCATAATCTTTGCAATATGGTCGTTGCCGAATTTGACCGTTCCTAGAAACTTGCTGACGAAATTTTTGAGCATCGAGCGGTCTCCAGTCATATGTTTGGAGCACCCCGAGTCCAAATACCAAAGAATAATTTGGACGACCTGAAAATTTTACCAAACATAGACGATGTATCGGATTCTAATTGTTCTTCTGAGTTAGCAGGTACAGATATAGTTATCTTAGATTTGCTATCAGACAAAACTTTAGGTTTCCAGATTTTCTTACTAGTGATTGGCTTAGATTCTAGTTGTCTAGTATTCTGAGGTACTTTGTGACTGGGGACATTACCACTGGTAGGCACATTAGTGGAGGCAGACCTAGTTAAAGGGCGCTTGTTCCTTTTCTTAGTGCTAGTGTTCCTATTTAAAGGACGCTTAGACCTAACTTCCGTGGATGTGATCCTAGTTAAAGGGCACGTAGTTCCATTTGCAGTAAAGGTCCTACCAGTGGGTTTCCATTGCCACCCAACGTGAGTAAATTTCTTACCTGTTGGCTTCCATTCAAGATTGTTCTTAATAGCATGCATTTCATTCACGTGATCAATAAGGCATAAATCATGATGCTTAGAAAACATACATTCGTTACAATTCCAACATTTAGCATTAGAATTCACATTTTGCTTAGGTTTCCACTCATAAAGAGGACCTTTTGTCTTAGCTACATGATTCTTTTTATTTAAAACTGAAACAACGTTCCTAGGGTGCACTTCTACTTTCTTCTTCTCAGTCCTATTAGTGGAAGGCTTGATCCTATCTTTCTTTCCTCGAGATCCTTTAGCCTTAGTGGACACTTTTACTCCTGTAGAAGCCAAGGGAACATTAGTGACAGATTTTAAAGGTGCCTTGCTTGATAGTGTCAATGACGGTTTTGCTCCTGGAGTCTTATTGAATGGAATGACAGCAATGGGCTTATTATTAAGTAGTGCAGAACCTGGTGTACCTATGTATTGCAAATATGCTAGGCAATATTGAACTCGCTTAACATATTCATGAGCCGAATAATAGTCGCTACTTAAGGGATCTAAGGCATACAGATCGTCTAAAATATCCCTAAGAAGATCGACATGCTTAATGGCATTCCTCATATAATCATCATAGGTAACCTGGTTTCTCTTGTGAAGTGGATTCTTATAAAGCACTACTGACTTGGTTGTTGGAGCACTAGTGGACGGGGCAGAGTCAGTAGCTAAGTTATCAACAACTTCTTGTCGGGTGACGCGAAGTGTCTCCTTTAACTCGGCCAAAACCATGTTTTTATCTATGAGCTGAATTTTTAGGTCAGAGGTTTCCTCACATTTCTTGTTCAGTTTGTCAATTAAAGACTTTCGCTCTGTCGCATTAAACGCGATGTGTTCTTCTATTGAACCAGAAATTTGTGAGTCTCCCTGCCTTACTTGTTCACGCTCTCCTAGTATAGAATTAATTCTTGTTTCTAGGACATGATTATTAGCCTCTGCAGCCTCTAGTTCCGTTTTTGTTTCTACTAATTCTCTCTTAAGTCTCGTCATTTCATCTTCTAAATTTTGAACCATCTGAATCATCTTGTCACTTATCTCAACGGAGTTTCCACCTTCATTTAGTTTTGAAAGAGTTTCATTTATAGATTGATTCTCAATTTCAAGAGATATAGAATGTTGTTGAAGCTCGTTAAAACTTTTTGAAAGTGTATTATATGAATCCTGAAGCTTTAAAAATTCAGCGTTGGATTCATGACAAGAATGATTTTCTACAGTATTCACATGTTCAATATTATTCACAGATTTATGCACATCATCACAAATATTCACAGTAGATGAAATTTCACGAGTATATTGAGTAGTAACAACTTGCATCACTTCAAGGGACACCATATGTTCTAAAAAGCAGTCATATTCTGATAAAATCTTTTCCTTTTCAATTAAGTGTTGTTCATAAGCATCATCCATGTTATTGAAAACTTTTTGAACTTCACCAAGCTCAAATTGTAAATTACACACTAGATCATAGACTCCTTGTTTAATATGGTTCACAAACGGAACGATCGCTTCTTCAAACACCGATTTCATGTGTTCGAATGCCCATTCTCCAGCAGTTTGAGCCGTTGAAGTCGTACATTCCAAGATGACCTTGTCAAAATCGGTAAGGTATTGCCCAATCTCTTCAATACTGAGCCTTACCGTACTAACCGGGGGAAGATTCTTAGGAATTTCCTTTGGTTTGTCCGAGTTGACAAGTGTAGGAATTATACTAAGGCATTCTCTAGTCGGCATGAAAGTGGATGTTTGGAGAGTTTTCTTTTTCATATTGAAACGAGTTCTAAGATCTATTGTGGCATTTTTTGCATTCATTGAAGCATAATCATATTCAGGATATGTCAAAAGTAATTTTAACTGCTTTTCATCGTATGGTGATATAGAATCACTTGAGAACACTATCGGGTCTAATGCCAAACCTAACTTTGTTGCATCATACAGTCGGGGGTTGTGGTTAAGTGCTTGCTTTGCATAACCCGGGTTAGGTGGTAAGTCTATGAGACGCGATAAGTTGAACTCTTTAAATGAAGCATGAAACAAGTGTACTAGATGTGAAGTGGCATATTGTTTTAAAAGCTTAAGTTTCGTTTCTTTTATTCTGTTAGACGTCTTAATTTCCAGTTCAAGCTGTTTGGATTCCAGAATTTCAAAATCTGTTTGAAGTTGTTGAAAATTAGTGACGACTGACTCTTTTTCTTTAAGCTCATTCGAAAGGTTTGCTCTTAAACTTTCAATTTCAAGCAGATTGTCCATTTGAACTTTCCTAAACCTATCAAATTCAAGATTGGTTAAGGTAGTGGACACAGGAGTCATTTCCAAGGTTTTTACCTTGTCTTTATGCAAAGCAAGCTCAGCAGATAAAGTCTGATTAGCATTAAGGGTTTCACGGACTGCAATATTCATTCTGCTAAGCAAAGATGCAGGGACCATAACCAAATCAGGTTGAGCAGACGAATTAATAGTCATAGGAGCTTCCGGTTGTGGTTCACTCAAAATCTGAGGACTTGCAATGTTATTGCTATCATTGTTTGTCTCATCGATTGAATTACTAACCACCGGAGGCTCTTCCGAATACTCAGACATTTGCTCAACTTGATAAGGTACAATGCTAGTATTTGTAGCAGTATTTGGTACCTCAGCAATGGTGTCAGTCCCATAGAGTGAAAGATTTGCCATAAGAGCTGCTTTAGCGGTGTTAAAATCATCACAATCCGAGTCATATGCATCCAAATCATCACATTGATAAGCAGCATTGTTGGTGATGACTGTTGTGGGATGATCAGTTTCCGCTACTCCTGGATCTGCAAGGAATGCCAATTCTTCTTCATCAAGCTCACGACCTTGGGCTTGAGCATTCACCAAGTAAATCTTTTCCTTAAACCAAGTGTCGTCCCTTCTCCTCTTAGGCTGCTTGCATTCTCGGGCCATGTGCCCTTCCCCTTTGCAGTTGTAGCAAATAACCACCTTCATTTTACCAGTGCTGTTGGCCCTTGTAGCCGTAGTATTGGATGAACGTGCACCAGCATTAGACGAATTTGATCTCCCTTGAAGTGGTTGCACCATGACCCTGCCGTCCTGAATTGTTGCCTGTTGTCGAGAGTTAGACGAGTTCCTTAACTGATTGTTAGTTGGTGCTGAACCTCGGTAACCTCTTTTGTTTAAAGTTTGACTTAAAAATGCAGACAACAGAGCTAGGACTTCAGTATGGCTATCTACTTGTTTAAATTCAGGGACAGGGATGTCATCTTCACAGTATAATGCTGATGCTGGTTGAGCAACAAACTGATTGGTTGGAACACTTTCTTGATGTGAGTAATGATGTTGAGGAGCCTCGAGTTGTGGATAGGTACTAACAGGGTTGGTGGGAGGTTGATACGGTGAATACTGATGTGAAGCTCCTTGTGATGATGATGTTGCTTGTTGGTGATAAGATGTTGGTGGCGGTGGCAGAATCGAGTACTGTGGAAAGCTTGGTGTTTGTGTCCTACAGCAAGCTGAGAGTTGTGATATGACAGTGTAGGATGATTTGCCAATAATGCCATTGGTTCATGATAAGGTCCTTGAGAGATTCGGTTTTGGATCACATGCTTCTCATGTTGTTGTAAGAAAGCATATAGTTGATCTAAATTGGACTTGTGTAGATCACGAATCATTTTGACATCCGTCACATATTGACTCCATTCAGGGGGTAGTGTGTTCAAAAACTTGGTGTTTAACTGAAATTGTTCAATCCTTAGATTATAGACATTCATGTCATTCATCAGAGTAGTAAAACGCCAGTAAAAATCATGAAGAGTCTCCCCTGGAATGTATTGGAATCTATCAAACAAATCATATAATTGACATTCTCGTTCTTGCTTAGTGAGAGATGTCCCTTGTAGCAAAACCGCAAGTCGATCCCAAAGATTCTTAGCCACTTTATGTTCACTCACCATTCTGAAGATATCAGGTGGAAGGGCTTGAAGAATTGTTTGCACTGCCCTTTCATCGGCATCTGCAATGAGTTTGTTGGCATCGGTTAACTAATGATACTGCCTTGGCCTTGTCACATTGTTGACTGTAACCTCTCCCCAATCTAATGGACCTTTGTCAATTGATTCTAGCATAAGTCGACCACTTTGTTTGCCCATGATGTATGTTCTCATTCGACTTTGCCATGATTCAAATAAGTCTTTGATGAGCAAAGGCGGGCGAGTATCGGTACCCGAAATGATCGATATATCGGTGAGTGAAGTCATAGTTGGCATAAATGAATGTGAATTCATTTTGTGATCCCTTGAATAAGATTATCAAAGATGATCGAACAATGAAATAAAGGTTATGAGTTTTTTGTGTTGTTAACTAAAAGATGTTGTTATCTTGTTGTAGTATTAGCTTTTTGAACGTTTCCAAATTACCAAATTAAATGCCAAATAGAAGAAAATCCACTAAGTATATAAAACCAGTTCTGTCGCAATGTTCTTTCTATCGGAATACCTAGATCGGAAAGTCTCACTATCGGAATCAGCTCAGATCGTAATGATTGTAGATCGCAATGTAACCTTGTGGCAATGATGATGGTATCGGAATATTTCAGATCGCAATACGATGTCTATCGGAATGCTTCAGATCGCAATGCGATGTCTATCGGAATGCTTCAGATCGCAATAACTATCGCAATGATCTTAGATCGCAAAGTGGTTTGCAAAATTTGAGCAGAGTAACGACTTAACACACTTTCCTTATACCCGTCGGAATCTCAGATCGCAAAAGCTATCGGAATGATTCAGATCGGAATAAGTAACGAAAATCCAATGATCGCAAAGTAGTACCCTAACCCTTTCCGATGGTTAAGGGATTGCGATGGAGGCCAAAGTACTTTTTGTACTTTCCGATGGAGGCGTCTGCTGAAATTTCGGAATGAAGAAAAACACACTTTCTTGCACTTTTGATCCAAGAAACCTGAATTTTTAATGAAATCTAAGATACCAAGAACACGTTTAAGCCCAAATTCCTAAGTTACACTACTTATCACTATGATCAAACGAAAAAAAAATTTGGAAGTTTCGGCCAAAAGGTAGTTTATGATTTACGAATGTAAATACACAACTCAACACAAAGAACAAGCCTTTATCTCATCCCATGCTCTTGATACCAATTGTAGAACAATGATAATCTTGTGAAACAAGGGGGTTGATGTTTTTCTAGAGAGAGAAAGTTAGAGAGAGAAATGGAAGAAAACACATATATTAAAGTGAGAGAATAAAACAACCAACACCTCTTTCCATGGTGGAAAGAGGTTTAAATACCCCAAGTCCTTAAAGGACTTGGGCTTCCGGCCCATGAACATGCTCATGGGTCGGGCTATGTAATAAATACTACTTAACTTAACTACGAGCCTATAACTACATGGTTGGAGTGACCGAGACTTTCTAAATGCGTAAAACGTATTTCCAACACAGCCAACACCTAAGTACCAAACAAAAACAGCCCAAAAAGTGAAATATATACAAAGTTATTTCGATTCGAAAGTGTCTATTTTCTTTTTCTTTTTTTTTTCTTTTTTTTTTAATTTTTTTTTTTTTTTTTAATAATTTTTTTTTTTTTTTATAACCACTCAAAGACTATGAGTCAACCAGAAGGAACGTAGATAGCATCAGGAAGAACAATGGTCCACCAGAAGCAGGATGAGTGCAACCAGGAGGAACCATTGGTCGACTAGGAGCAACTTAGTTCTACTAGGAGGAACCATATCCACCAACACCAATGTCAACCTGTAAAATTGATTAGACAGAAAAACACAAGAATATACACAGTTATACATACAATAAGCCTCCCCTTAAGCTAAAACCTCCCCTCAAACAGAGCAAAGTATTCACCATCAAAGATTTTTTTTTTGTTTTTTTTTGTTTTTGTTTTAAACTTCTCTTGTCCTGCAAAAAGTTAGTTCACACAAATATATAAAATACAAAACATAGTAATTTATAATCACACTTGCTGAAATAAACACAAACCAAACAAAGATTAGTGTTTATGGAAGTCCCAAGCTAAGACAGACTTGAATCTTCCAAAAACATCAACATAGTCATATCTTGTTAAGGTTTTTGATGCACTATTTGATTTAGAGACATGTTGTAAACCATCTTGTTTAGGTTTCCAAACCCACCTAGCTAAAGCCTTAACAATATTAACCTTTGTTTTTGACCGTGCAGACTCAACCCGTGTACCCTTAACATTGTTAAAACATCTTGGTTGTGGAATAATGTTATTTTTAGGATTGGGGTGAAAAACTCTACCAAAGTTCTTGTGATTCACCCGTCTTGAGTTATTCCATACCGGTTTAACTTGTTGTTGATCATTAATCTTTCTCTTGTGTTTACAAGTATATTGCAAGTGATCAAAACTACCACACACATAGCAAGCCTTACTTTTGAACTCAAAGTTATCACCTAATTTCTGAGTCATCATGCCATTCCAACCTCTTTGGTTACCTCTAGGACTCTTATTGTTTTTCCTAGGGTTATCTGCTTTCCTTTTACTGTCATTCTTAGCACAAACAGATTGAGGGTAGAACTTAGGTGATTTAGCACTTAAGGTAGAATTGCATGAGGCATTTTTACTAGTGATTGGTTCAGTTATAACAGGATCAGGCACAGACTCAAGTGTACTAACACTAGAGTCATACTCACAAGAGTCAAGGTCATTGGTGTTAGGTTCTAAAGACTTGTCACTAGAGTTACAAGAGACAAAGTCATTAGACACAGAAATAGTTTCAATTGAGCCAGTGGACCTTGTATCATATGTGATTTGAGATTCATCAAAGTCAGAGTGGTTCGAGATAGGCATGAATACCCCAGTGATAGGTGGAGGAACAGCATGCATCTCTGCAGTTGGTTTATACCTATTGAAAACAGGCCTACCTTCCACATCTTCAGGGGTAGTATCAAACACACTAGACAAAGAGGATTCAAAAACATCATTTGGCCCAATATAGTTTTTAAATCCTAAGCCAATTTTGGTTCTACCAGACATAGAGCTATCTACTAATTTGACTAAGTTTTTAGATGAATTTTTCCATTTATCAAACCTAGCCAAAGCATTATCTAATTTAGTTTGTAGCTCCTGCTTCTCTTTATTTACCTCAGTATTAAGCTTTTCAGAATATGTCAATAGATTAGTTGTATTTTCTAAGTCAATACTTAATATCCTAATCTTATCTTCATACTCTAATTGGGTATTTTGAAACCACTTTTTCTGTTCTTCTAATGTTTTTAGAGAACTTTTGTATGACTGAACTTCTATATAATATTTATCATTTTCAGCATTCAGATCAGCACATTGTTTTTGAAGTTCTAGAAGTTTTTGTTCATATGTTTCTACGCAACTAATTGCTAAGTTAGAGTTATTAAAAACATGTATTTTATTCTTTAATTTAGCATTATATTCTCTAACTTCAGATTCAGTCATAAGAATTACCTCATTGTCTGGAATTGAAGTTCTGCACGCCATGTCTTCTGTCACAAAACTGGCAAACCGTCGCTAATCTGTTGCTAAACTGTCACGAATTCTGACCAGAAGCTTCACTTCACAGCAATACGGATGTAGAGATCTTGTTCTTCTCAATCAAAGCTTCTCAACGAGGCTCTGATACCACTTGTTGAGTCTGCTACTTGAAGGATCTTTGAAGCCTTGATCACAGTACAAAGAGTGTGCGGAAACCAATCTTTATATATAAGAAGAACAATATAAATAACCAAACGTTCAAGCCTCAATATATTAATACGATCACTCTAAATAGTGATAGGGTTTACAACCTTGAAGCTATAACAAACAATGAGGGAAATGTGTAGAGAATATGTGTGTGTAGAAGTGTGTTCATCTCTACACCCTAGGACCTCCTTTTATAGTGCAAGGGGTCCTAGGTGGTTACAACATAATAAATACTTTCCAAAGTATTATACATTAATACCATTTAATTATTTCCTAAATAATATTGTAACCTCCTCATCATAATCAATATCTTTAATACTTTCCATATGAATAAGAAGACTAAATATTTGATCATATCTTCTACAATCTTCCTTGATCTTATCTTCTACAATCTTCTATCAACTTTATAATATGACCAGGAGTAACTCACCAGGAGTAACGGAGTACTCCAGTAGGAACTGCATATTACCAGGACTAACTTCTAAATCCATGAGTCCTAACAGAGATGACCAACCCCTCCTAACATGCTAGGAGGGGGTTTATATAGCCCACCCTACATGTGGGCAATATGGGCTATATTGGATCACGAGCCCAATATCATTGGAGTGACCGGTCCTTTTTAAATACGTAAAGATGTATTTCCAACATAGACAACTTGCATCTCTCAGTACTCACATCTCCTAACAATCTTAAAACCTCTTTATTAAGTCTTTCAGTATTTAAATGACAACCCTTACTACAAAAAGCATCATCATATACCTCACTGTCTGATGAAGATGAGGAGTGTGCCATGAGAGCATATTGAAGATGCTCTTCTTCTTCTATCTCAACAACCAAAGCTTTATCCTCTTCCTCGTCCTTAGCCAAATAGCTCTAGTCACATCCAATACCATCAATTTCTTGCACTGCCACCATGGCCTTAGGATCCTGAGCCTTAACAATTTGGCTTGAGGGTTTTCCAGCATCAGATCTTCTTGGAGATCTGCATTCTCTCATAAAGTGCCCCATACGATGACAATTGTAACACTCAACCTTGGATTTATCAAATCCAGCAGTGTCCTTAGCATTAAAAGTCATCTTCTTCTTGAATCTTCTATTCCACCTGTTTGCTCTTATACTAGCAAGAGCCATGTTCCCCTTTATATCCATCTCCTCCAAATGCTCATCACTTATTTGCTCAAGGTCCTAATATGTAATCACTGAACCATTGGGAAATGAAGCAATGTATGCACACACAATATCCAGATCCAAACCAGCAGGCTTAACTCTTGGTGAGTCAATTTTGTATGTGTCAGCGTCTGAATGTGAGGCGTTGACAGGATATGATCCAGCGTTGACACATGTTGATCCAGTTACTGGGTGCATGTATGAATCCTTCTGATCAAATTGGCCTTCACTATGTGAGAAGAAGGCCATGTTACTATTGGTAGACTTACTTCCATGATCCAAAAGAGTTTCATTCTCTAACAGCCTCAGTTTGTTGTAAACATCATCAAAAGTAGAACTTTTGTGAGTGTTGTTGGCAATTATAGATCTTGCCTCAATCTTCCATGCATCACCAAGGCTTTTAACAAAAGTGGCAATAATGTCAACATCACCAATTACTGTCCCCATGAAGGACAGCTTGCTTGTAATGTCAAGAAGTCTGCTTCTCACACTACTTAGCTTCTCATTAGTTTGAGCCATAAAAACAGCATATTCATGTAAGAGTTGCTTCCTTTTCTCTTCCACAGTATCAACATTACCACCATATGCAACTTCAAGGGCTGCCCAAAGGTCTTTTGCAGACTCATAACCTCTGTATTTGTGCTGATTTTCTTGTCCCAAAGAAAGTTTCAGAATGCTTAGGGTTTTCATATCAACCCTTTTCTTTGCTATGTCATCAGCAGACATAGCTCTACCATCTTCAGGTTTTTCTTTCTTATCTGCTTCAGAACATCCTTGAACAACTGATCTTGTAGCAATGGCATCTGCAATCTTTTGAGCTTTATTGAATGTGTTTCCATATTCAATAATCTCCTAGAGAGTGTAGTCATGGATTTGCAGATATTGCTCAAAGTTGAACTTCCACAGCTCAAAATTGTCTGCATCTAGCATGGGTATCTTGATGTTGTGGTTTGAGGAGGAGGAGGTTACTTCTGGAGTGGACATGATGTTTTTAGGGTTTTTGTGAAAATTAGGGTTTTGGTGATTTAGGGTTCTTGTGTTCTTTTAGATCAAAGTTTCTCAACAAGCTCTGATACCACTTGTTGATCCCAAACTTAGATCGATTTAGCTTGTGCAAACGAGATTAGATCAAGTTATACACGTAGAGAAACTTTGTTTATGTATAAAGTAATTTAAGTGTTATGCGGAATTAACACTTAAACAAGAACACACAAAGGATGTAAAACAAACTTTCACTTGATTAATAATAACGAACTTGCTTACAATGAAAGTGTTTAACGTATGAAAACTTATATATGAAACATAACCTAAAGGTCTTCTTTTATAAACATAAGAAGCCTTTACAAGAGTCTACGTATCAACTATTCTAGGTAAAGATAATTATAGAAAATACAATGCTGATCCTATCTTTACTAGAAACAAACTAGAAACAAAATACGCATAGACCATATCTTTATATCAGTGCTTGTCTCCAACCTATCAACACTTGACTTCTTCCTGTCAACGCTTGATCTGTCAGCGTTTGTTTTCTTCTTATCAACGCTTGTTTTCTTCTTGTCAGCGTTCAAGTAGACTGGCTACATTTTATTCCCAACAGTTAGTTGTTTTTTATTCCAAATTTTATCTTTCAATCTTCTATGTAACTTTAGAAAATTCTTAATTGAATAAAATTTGTATTCCATTTAGTTAAAAGTGTCTCTTTTAAATTTTTGCACTTCATTATTTGATGCAATTTTTTAAATCCTGTTTTTATCAAAAGAGTTTTTTAAAGGAATTTGTTAAAGCTTATTCTGAGACCCACAAGGTCATAAGCTAACTGATGCACCTATATTTATAATATAGGTTCATGAGTGTAGGTTATAAGCTTTATTTAGAATTTTGTCCATTTTAATTATGTCCTTTAAATTTTCTATCCATTTGAAAAGCTTTCAAGAAATTGAGTCTTTTTAAAGTTCCATTAAGTAATAAGCAGCTTATGAACTTACTTCACAAATAAGTTTATTAAGTTTGTCTTATTGGTTAATGTTATATACTTTGTCCCTCTAAATTTCTTTGCAAAAGTTTTATTAAGACTGTTTCTCAAAAGTCCAAGTTTATTGGTTTTCATTTTACTTACTGTAGCAAAAGCCTCTTTACAAGCTTATCTAACAAATAAGCTTGTAAAGAAGCTTATGTTACTTTAATTTTGCTATTTGTTATCTATTTCAGGATTCTCATCGAGAAAGAAGTTATTCCATTCCAAGTTTGTATGTTCTGTTGTAGAACAAAGAAGCAATAAGCTTAGTTGAATAAGCGGTGGTTTGAAGGTTAAATAAGCTCAAAAGGTGTAAGGATTAACTTATAGCAAGCTTAGTTGGTTTGGATTTGTAAATCAACTCAATGTAAGTTAGATTCGTTCCTTTTACTCTTTTAACTTCATAACTGTTTGCTTATTAATAAGTGTGAAAACACTTATCCTTTTACCACTTATTTCCAATAATAACATGACCAAAACGTGTATTTTATGTCGTAAAAGTCGGAATTATGCGTGGTTTGTGTTTTTATTGTGTTTTAGGACCAAAAGATGAAAAAGGAAGAAAACATGGGCTTTCACGGGCTTTTATCGAAGAAAAACGAGAAAAGACGAAGTCAATGGATCAAGAGTGCTTAGAGAACGGATGTCCAAGACCTATTCTGAAGATTTATCGAAGAAAAAGTCTAAAGACGGAAGTTTAATGAAGTCGAAGAACTCAAGTCTAAAGTAAAGAAGAAAATTATTAAGACAAGTTCAAATCCCGAAACGACGTCGAGAAAAGACAAAGAATTAAATCGAGTCGAGAAAAAAAGAAAGAAGGAAGCACACCACACATGCACTTCCCACTTAGCCTATAAATACCCTCCTAATCACATTAGGAGGGGAGTTAGCTAGTTTTTAGTTTTGTCATTTTTCCTTTCTAGTTTTTAGAGAGAGAAAGTTCCAAACTTTCTCTCACTAAGTTTTCATCTTTTCTTTCTTTTAATCTTTCAAGTTTAAGCTTTTTGTATTTTTATTTCATTAATCAAGTTCAAGTTTAAGTTTAGTTCTTTAATCTCTTTCTACCTTTCTTTATTTTAGTAACTTTTGATCCGAAATATTGATGATCCGTGTTTGATCTTGATGTTTTCGTGACTAAAAAGTTAATCTTTTTATTCTTACTTAAGCTTTCATACGGTTAAGCTTTAAGATCCTTGTGCTTATTTGCTTATTTGTATGTTTAGCTTATTTACTTTTTAAAAGCTTTCTTAAAAAGTTTCATTTTTTTTATGGTTTGATTTAAAAGATTGCTTATTTAAAGTTTGGAGAAGTTGTTATTTGTGCTTATTTAGTTTATTTCATTACTGATTTGGTTAAGTTTGGTGTTAGCTTATCAAACGTAGCTTATCACTTGGCTTATTTTCGAATCACGAGGTCATCGGAAAAGGTTTAAACCCTTTTTCGATTTCACATTCCGATTTGCCCTTCCCTTTGTATTCCGATCTATAAATCGGAAAAGGGTTTGAAGTATTCCGATTTGCTTGCTATCATTCCGACCACTTTGGTCGCATTAGGGTTTTAAGATTCCAATTAGTCCCATTTGTATTCCGATTTTGTTCCTTTTTATGATATCCCGATTGGACTTGTTTTCGACTATTTCGATAGCTTCCAATTCCCATTATTCCGATTGTGCTATTCCGATTAGGATTCCTACCAATATTCCGATGGGACTCAATTTCACTTATTCCGATTGGTATTTTTCCCACATTCTGATCACTCTATTCCGACAGGATTCCGACTAGGGATTCCGACGGGCTTGATTTCTTGTTTATTTTTACAAAGTGTTTTTCCAAAGTGTTTTTCCAATTTATTTTTAAGTTTTCAATCATTTATTTTATAACTCGTCATTTTAGTTTAATCCTTAAAAGCTTTTAATTTACTCAACGACATTTTCATCTTTAGTTTAAAATAGATAACCAAACCTTTTTATTTTCCACCAAGAACAATTGAGTCGCACTTAAATCCCTTTCTCAATTCGAAAGAGATCGGACGATAATATTTTATACTTAGCCTAAAGCTTTGTATTAAATGGCACCGCTGCCGGCTCTTTTCGTTAAGATTAAAGGTTTTAAGTGAGAGACGCGTTGGATTTTGGGATCCGTTCATCTTTGAACGTTATTTTCATTGCTTTAAAATTTTCAAAAATCCTAAAAAATACAAAAAAAATAAAAAAATTAAAAAACATAAAAAACCAAAAATATTTTTGCTTTGTTATTTTCTTTTGCAGGTGTATGCGCACTCGATCAACGTCTTATCCCGAGCCCGAGACTCTCGATAACTTAGACTTGGCCGGTGTACACAACAATAATAATAATCCACCTCAACCCAACATGAATAATGACAACAATTAACCTCTACCGGACAATCGTCCAATGATCGAACTTTTGCAAGCACATGTAGAGGGCAACAACGATGCTATTGTCATACCCGCGATTGGAGCTAACAACTTTGAGCTAAAATCCGGCTTCATTCAAATGGTCTCTGCTCAACCATTCTTGGGGCGTTCAATTGATGATCCTCATGACCATATTAAGAGGTTTCTTCAACTCACTAATACGGTTAAGTATAATGGGGTTTCACAAGAGGTAATTCGCTTGCAACTTTTTCCTTTCTCCTTAAAGGGACAAGCCCGGCATTGGCTTGATAAGGAACCGCCACAAAGTATTCTTACGTGGACGGATTTAGAGACCAAATTTATCAACTACTTTTTCCCACCCTCTCGTACTACCGCTTTGCGGAATGAAATCATTACTTTTGAACAAAAGTACGATGAGACTTTTAGTGAATCTTGGGACCGTTTTAAAGAACTTTTAAGGAAGTGCCCACAATATGGTTTTACCAAAGTGCACCAAATTAATACTTTTTACAATGGTTTAAGCATGAATGACCAAGATTCACTAAATAGTGCCTCGGGGGGTAATCTGTTGGTTAAGTCTGCTAATGCCGCTTGGGATATTATTGAGAACAAGTCTAGAGTGTAAACCAAGAGTGTTCGGACCAATGTGGCTAGTGCTAGCACTAATGAGAGGGACAAGAGAATTGATAAGCTTACTTCGCTTGTTGAATCACTTGCTCTCCAAGCCGCCAACAATACCAAAGCTATCACTGCCCAAGCTAGTGCTTTGACTCAATCATGTGATATATGTGGGGGATCTCACTCATACACCGATTGTCCTTCGACTCATGACAATCCGGAGAATGTGTATGCCGCCAACGATAACTATTCCACGGGAGGCTATCAAGCACGTCCTCAAGGTGACCGCAATTTGCTCAGCTATCGCTCAAACAACGTTCTTTCACCACCCGGTTTTCCCCCACAAAACCCAAACAACCTCAATCGCAACAATCAAAACCAACCACGTGCTCCAACTCCATATCAAAACCAAAGAAACCCATATCCACCTCAAAGAAACAACCAAGTTTACCAACAACCTGCTTATCAACCACCCGTCTACCATGCTCCTCCTCCCAACCAACCCACCGCATTACATCAAGATGTTGAAACCTACATGAGGACTAATGATGTGATTGTGCAAAATCTTCAGCAGGAAATGGCCAACATGAAAGCAGATATAGTGAAGCAAGGGAATGATCTTCGAGCTGATATGCGGAACACTTTGGCAAGTCAAACGAATGACTTAAGGAACATGATGGCTAGTTTCTTCCATAGTAATCAAGCCTCTGTATCGGGTTCTCTTCCGAGTAACACCGTTGCTAATCCAAGAGGGGAGATGAAAGCAATCACCACTCGTAGTGGAAAAGGTTTAAAGGAACCCGAGCTTCCTACACCTACACCGGTGATTGTGATAAAGGAAAACAAGTCTCCTTCTCCGAATCCTCCATCTTCTATTTCTCCAACTTCTACTTCTCCAATTCCACCACCTTCTACTTCTACCCCTCCACCACCCAAGGATGTGAGTGCGAATTCTATCCCAAAGCCTTCATCTCAACCCAATATACCTTATCCTTCGAGGTTGCGGAAAGAGAAATTGAAGAACAAGGATGATATTCAGGTTTCGAACTTTCTTAAAATGTTCAAACAACTGAATTTCAATATCTCCTTTGCTGAGGCTCTCGCTCACATGCCCAAATATGCTAAAATGTTTAAAGATCTTCTTAGTGATAAGGAGAAACTTCTCGATATTGCTCAGACCCAACTTAATGAGAATTGCTCCGCAGTGCTCCGCAGTGCTCTTAAGGAAATTACCAACCAAACTCGGTGATCCGGGTCGTTTCTTGATTCCTTGCAACTTCCCTGGGGTAGAGAATTGTATGGCCCTAGCCGATCTAGGTGCTAGTATCAACTTAATGCCTCTAAGCGTTTGGAAACAATTGTCTCTACCCGATCTTGTCCCCACCCGAATGACTTTGGAATTAGCTAACCGTACAGTTTCTTATCCAGTGGGGATAGCCGAAGATGTCTTCGTCGGTGTCGACAAATTCACCTTCCCGGCGGATTTTGTTGTCGTTGACTACGAGATGGATCCCCGTGTTCCATTAATCGTTGGACGTCCATTCTTGAGGACCGGTCGCACTCTCATTGATGTAGCCGCTGGCGAATTAATCATGAGATTTGGTGATGATAAAATTGTCTTCAACATGGGTAAACTTTCTAAGCAGCCTTCTGAGAATGAGAGCGTTAATTTCATTGACGTTCTTGATGAGGCTTGTGAAGAACATTTCAAAGACGCATGTAAAAGTGGTTCTTCTTCTCTACCCATTGTTGAGACTGTTGCCTCTATTGCTCCATCACTAACTCCATTTGGAGAAAGTGATTTCATCTTGAAAGAATTTGAAGCAACTTTGGGAGATGTGGACTTGCAATATGACGATTCTCCCTCTAATTGGGATGAAGACATTCGTACCATTGAGAAACTTCTCAATGAGGACCATATTTCTCCATAGTCTCCTAAGGCTATCTCTACCGATGATCCGAAGTTGACTACGCCGTCCATCGAAAATCCTCCGGATTTAGAGCTTAAGGATCTTCCGTCTCATCTCGAGTACGTTTTCCTTGAAGACAACAAGAAGTTACTGGTCATCATCGCAAACGACCTGAAAGAAGAAGAAAAATCCCGACTTATCGCCGTGCTGAAGAATCACAAGAAAGCGATTGCTTGGAAAATCTCTGATATTCGTGGAATTGATCCTCACTTTTGCACACATAAAATTCTCATGGAGGACGACTTTAAACGCACTATTCAAAGCCAAAGAAGGGTGAATCCCAAGATCCATGATCTTATCAAAAAAGAGGTTATCAAACTTCTTGATGCGGGCATGATTTACCCTATCTCGGATTCACCATGGGTTAGTCCCGTCCATTGTGTGCCTAAGAAAGGCGGAATAACCGTTGTTCCCAATGAAAACAACGAGTTGATTCCTACTCGTCTCGTTACAGGGTGGAGATTTTGTATAGACTATCGCAAACTCAATGATGCTACGAGAAAGGATCATTTTCCCCTTCCTTTCATGGACCAAATGCTTGAACGTCTAGCGGGTAATGATTATTACTGCTTCTGAGATGGTTTCTCGGGTTATTTTCAAATACCCATCGATCCCCACGACCAAGAGAAAACCACATTCACTTGTCCTTACGAAACATTTGCTTATAAAAGAATGCCTTTCGGCTTATGCAATGCTCATGGGACATTTCAAAGGTGTATGATGGCTATCTTTCATGACATGGTTGAAGAAACTATGGAAGTCTTCATGGATGATTTCTCGGTTTATGGTGATTCTTTCTCTGCTTGCCTTGCCAATTTTGAACGTATGCTTAAGCGGTGTGAAGACATTCGCCTTGTTCTGAATTGGGAAAAATGGCATTTCATGGTAAAATAAGGCATTGTGCTTGGACACAAGATCTCCAAAGCCGGTCTTGAAGTAGACCGTGCTAAAGTCAATGTTATTGCTAAATTGCCTCCACCTTTAACCGTGAAGGGTGTGATAAGTTTCCTTGGTCATGCGGGCTTCTATCGTTGATTCATTCAAGATTTTTCTAAAATAGCTCGCCCGATGACCCACCTCTTGGAAAAAGATACTCCTTTCATCTTTTCCAAAGAGTGTCTTGAATCCTTCAATCTTCTTAAGGATAAGCTAACTATGGCACCGGTCTTGGTTACCCCTAATTGGGAGCTACCTTTTGAGTTGATGTGTGATGCTAGCGACTTTGCTATTGGAGCGGTTTTGGGCCAAAGACTGAACAAACACTTCCAACCAATCCATTACTCTAGCAAGACAATGACGGGGGCTCAATTGCATTATACCACTACCGAAAAAGAGCTTTTAGCTGTAGTGTATGCTTTTGAAAAATTCCTCCCCTATCTTGTCCTTTCTACAACCATCGTGTATACCGATCATTCCGCGTTGAAGTACTTGTTGACTAAGCAAGATTCTAAGCCAAGACTTCTTCGTTGGGTTTTGCTCCTTCAAGAATTTAAAATCGAAATTCGTGACAAAAAGGGAGCGGAAAACCTAGCCGCGGATCATCTAAGTAGACTTGAGGATCCTTATCATGGGGATCATCCAAATCAAGAGATCAATGACTCTTTTCCCCTTGAGGCCTTAATGTCTATCAACTCCACTCTTGATGACACCCCGTGGTTTGCGGACATTTCAAACTACTTAGCGGGTGGTATTCTCATCAAACGGTTAACATCCCAACAAAAGAAGAAGTTCTTTAAAGATGTTAAGACTTACTTCTGGGATGACCCTTATCTCTTTAAACAATGTGTTGATCTGATCATTCGTCGATGTGTCGATGGGCCGGCAGCTTTACAAATCCTCTATGCTTGCCATAAAGGACCCATCGATGGTCACTTTGGTCCCAACTATACCGCGAAGAAAGTATTCGACTCTGGATTCTATTGGCCCACCATTTACCGTGACGCTCACGATATGGTTAAGCATTGTGATGCTTGCCAACGCCAAGGCAAGATCACACATAAAGATGAAATGCCTCAAAATTTCATACAAGAATGTGAAATCTTTGATGTATGGGGTATCGACTTTATGGGGCCATTTCCATCATCTAAAGGGAACAAGTACATCCTCGTAGCCGTTGACTACGTTTCTAAATGGGTTGAAGCTAAGGCTCTCCCTACGAACGATGCGAGGGTGGTTGTGAACTTTCTCAAACAGCTTTTTTCTCGATTCGGTGTTCCTCGTGCTATCATCAGTGATCGTGGGACTCATTTTTGCAATGATCAATTCGCAAGAGTCATGGCTAAGTACGGTGACAATCAACGTCTTTCCACCGCTTATCATCCCCAAACTAATAGGCAAGCCGAGATTTCTAACCGCGGATTGAAGCGAATTTTGGAACGTACTGTGGGAGAGCATCGTGCCTCGTGGGCCAATAAGTTAGATGATGCTTTGTGGGCTTTCCGTACTTCTTATAAGACCCCGATTGGTTGTACACCTTATCGTCTTGTGTACGGGAAAGCATGCCACCTCCCTATCGAGCTGGAACATAAGGCATAATGGGCCTTGAAGTGGGATAACTTTGACATCAACAAAGCCGGTGATCTTCGCAAGATTCAACTTAACGAGCTCAATGAATTGAGGAATGAAGCTTACGAGAACTCATTGATCTACAAGGAGAAGACCAAGATCATCCATGATGCAAGGATTAAGAACCGAGAGTTCCACATTGGTGATCAAGTCTTACTTTTTAACTCTCGGTTGAAGATCTTCTCAGGCAAGTTGAAGAGCCGCTGGTCTGGTCCATTTACCGTCGCCAAAGTCTTTCCCTATGGCACCATTGAGCTTTCTCAGCCAAATTGGCCAAATTTTAAGGTGAATGGCCAGCGTGTGAAGTTGTACTTTGGTGAGGACATCTCCCATGAGATGATTCCATCCCTCACCACGTTTCCCATGAACTAGTTTTGGGTCGAGTCAGGCTCGTGACTCGGTGAACAAAAACAAGCGCTTCTCGGGAGGCAACCCGTGATCTATCCTTTACCGTTTTCATAATAAGTGTAGGGGGAACCCCGTATGTGTTTGTTGTCTTGTTTCTTATTCTCTACAGTGATTCAAGCTTCAAAGTGCACCTCGATGACTTTTGACGAACCGTGATTCCGTGTTCCCGTCTTCCTGGTTCTATCCTAAACTGTCGTGATTCAATTTTTCATATCTTATATGTTCACATTGAAATCACTTTAGTTGTCCTTTCCTTAGCAAGACTTAAACAAAGTGCACAATGTCTTAAGTGTAGCGGAATTTATTCCCACATGCTTAAACATTGAGGACAATGTTTATATCAAGTGTAGGGGGGACTTCTATCGAAGTAAGTGGTCTTTTCCATGAATTTGCCCTCATTTTAACCGGAAAATGTGATTTTTCGACATTTTTTGAAATTTTTAATCTATTTTGGCCTAGTAGTTTTTCCTTTGTTATCATTACTTTCTTTGCTAGATTAAAATTTTCAATAAAGTGGTTTTAATTTTTTCAAAGTCGTGAATATTTTGACTCAACCTGAGTTTACTTATCTAAGTTTACTCTAGTTAGTATCCTTAACGTGTTTAAGTCAAGTTTTGCAAGGCTTTTATATAGGGAACTTTAAAACGCGAAAGTCTTAACTCTCACGGGTTAAGAACAAGAACTTTTCGCAAGTTCCTATAATTGATCCTAGAGAGTTGTTTATCAAGGGAACTTTAAAATGCGATTTCTGAACTTGAAAAAGTCTAAGAATTTGCAAGATCCTATAGATGACTCGAAAACCCAAAACTTTGATTTAATTGGCTAAGCATCCACGAGTCTCATTCCTTGAGATTTTAAATTGTGGAGAACGATAGATGATAGAGTCAATTATAAGTTTGGTATTCTTTCGTGAATTTATGTGAGTTGATTATAAGCCTATTCTCCCATCGCTTGCTAATAAATTTATCTGCAAAAAATAAGGTTGTACGATATGAGAAGTTACTTAGCTTCTAGCCCAAGATCGTTTAAAAGTTGCTCGGTATTAATTAGAGTTCATAGCCAAAGCATAACTTATTGAAGCGGGATGCGAAGATTGGCGAGTCCGAAAAGGCCCTAACAAGGCATGAGGGCTACATTTTGTTGCAAAAAGATCCAAAAGTGATGTGAAGAATCATTTATCGAAAATCAATATGAAGGATCGAGACACACGACGAAAAGCAAATACTCCCCAAAAGATCATGGAGAAGTCTATCCGAAAAGACACTAGCAAGGTATGAGGATAAATAGATCCAAGTCCTAAAAGGAGGCGGATCGTTGTATATCAAAGTCCAAAATAAAGATTGGAGAAAAATGAAGAAGTCGTGGTCCAAGTATGAAGAATCTCTCAAAACTCCAAGTGAAGAAATTCCTATTATGAAGAGAAGACCATAATTTCAAGAACGTCTCTCAAAGATTTGAAGTATGAAGTCACTGCCAAATATCAGTCCGAGAAAGGTCTCAAATCGTGAAGCAAGTTATGCCAAATATGAACTTTATGAGGTACTGAGAAGCAGTTTTAAAAGATTTTGTCCTTTAGCTAACTATTGATTAAATCGTCCCACTTTATTTTCGGCCTAAATAACTATCGAAATAAGTCAAACAATGAATCCTCGTGATCATTCAAGACAAAAATAAAATATAAGAGATACACCTAGGAATAAGGGAGTCTAAGTGAATAATTGGCCCACATGAATTCGTGTTAGTTTGCTAACTTATAATAACAATGATCTCGTTTTTATGCTTGGTATGGGGAACGTGCAACTTGAGAATGATAAACGTTCATGACAGCCTAAAACCAATGTAAGTCTTTGATTTCTTTACTTGTTTTCTATCTTCTTATTTTCCTTAAATGTTTAGTATTTAATAAAGGCCAAGGTGGGTTATTTATGATGGAAAATATAAACCGTGCTTTAAAATTAATGCATTGCATGAGGGCATTGCAATGGTCAATTGTAGAGGATTTAATAAGTGTAAAAACACTTATCCTTTTACCACTTATTTCCAATAATAACATGACCAAAACGTGTATTTTATGTCGTAAAAGTCGGAATTATGCGTGGTTTGTGTTTTTATTGTGTTTTAGGAACAAAAGATGAAAAAGGAAGAAAACACGGGCTTTCACGGGCTTTTATCGATGAAAAACGAGAAAAGACGAAGTCAAGGGATCAAGAGTGCTTAGAGAACGGATGTCCAAGACCTATTCTAAAGATTTATCGAAGAAAAAGTCTAAAGATGGAAGTTTAATGAAGTCGAAGAACTCAAGTCTAAATTAAAGAAGAAAATTATTAAGACAAGTTCAAATCCCGAAACGACGTCGAGAAAAGACAAAGAATTAAATCGAGTCGAGAAGAAAAGAAAGAAGGAAGCACACCACACATGCACTTCCCACTTAGCCTATAAATACCCTCCTAATCACATTAGGAGGGGAGTTAGCTAGTTTTTAGTTTTGTCATTTTTCCTTTCTAGTTTTTAGAGAGAGAAAGTTCCAAACTTTCTCTCACTAAGTTTTCATCTTTTCTTTCTTTTAATCTTTCAAGTTTAAGCTTTTTGTATTTTGATTTCATTAATCAAGTTCAAGTTTAAGTTTAGTTCTTTAATCTCTTTCTACCTTTCTTTATTTTAGTAACTTTTGATCCGAAATATTGATGATTAGTGTTTGATCTTGATGTTTTCGTGACTAAAAAGTTAATATTTTTATTCCTACTTAATCTTTCATACGGTTAAGCTTTAAGATCCTTGTGCTTATTGGCTTATTTGTATGTTTAGCTTATTTACTTTTTAAAAGCTTTCTTAAAAAGTTTCATTTTTTTTATGGTTTGATTTAAAAGATTGCTTATTTAAAGTTTGGAGAAGTTGTTATTTGTGCTTATTTAGTTTATTTCATTACTGATTTGGTTAAGTTTGGTGTTAGCTTATCAAACATAGCTTATCACTTGGCTTATTTTCGGATCACGAGGTCATCGGAAAAGGTTTAAACCCTTTTCTGATTTCACATTCCGATTTGCCCTTCCCTTTGTATTCTGATCTCTAAATCGGAAAAGGGTTTGAAGTATTCCGATTTGCTTGCTATCATTCCGACCACTTTGGTCGGATTAGGGTTTTAACATTCCAATTAGTCCCATTTGTATTCCGATTGTGTTCCTTTTTATGATATCCCGATTGGACTTGTTTTCGACTATTCCGATAGCTTCCAATTCCCATTATTCCGATTGTGCTATTCCGATTAGGATTCCTACCAATACTCCGATGGGACTCAATTTCACTTATTCCGATTGGTATTTTTCCCACATTCCGATCACTCTATTCCGACAGGATTCCGACCAGGGATTCCGACGGGCTTGATTTCTTGTTTATTTTTACAAAGTGTTTCTCCAAAGTGTTTTTCCAATTTTGTTTTTAAGTTTTCAATCATTTATTTTTTAACTCGTCATTTTAGTTTAATCCTTAAAAGCTTTTAATTTACTCAACGACATTTTCATCTTTAGTTTAAAATAGATAACCAAACCTTTTTATTTTCCACCAAGAACAATTGAGTCGCACTTAAATCCCTTTCTCAATTTGAAATGATCCGACGATAATATTTTATACTTAGCCTAAAGCTTTGTATTACTTATATGCTAGCTTATATGCTTATTTGATAATCTTAGATGCTTATTTTCCTGTCACTTTTATTTCCATGTCATTTGTTTCATTACTTGTTCTTTAAATTTGTCACTTTCTTTGTTAAATTTTTTAATTTTCTAAGTTTAGCTAGTGTTTGGTTTAACATGGTCTAGGTCTTAAAGTGGGTCAAAAACAAGAAAAAACCAATGGGTCACTTTTAGGTTGCTTAAATTCATCAATTCCAACTGTTTTGATAAGTGCTTAAACTGAAAAATCAAAAAATAAAGTTTTTGTGTTCATTAGTTAAGTCATTGTGATGATTTTCAAAATCAACTAATCATAGGTTTTAGTTTTAAGGTGGTGTGTTTGAGTGTTTTTACACTCTATTTGGGTGTTATTTTAAACCTTCAAAGTTTCACAAACCAAAATATTGCATAGCTCAAAAGCTATTGTGCCATTTTTCTATTTTTTAAAAAGTTTTTTTATGCTGATCTAGAGACTTTTTAGAGTTTTAAAGTTTGAATTTAGGCTTGAATTTTGGCCCTAAGATAGTTTATAGTATAGATTTGACCTGTTTTTACTTAATTATCTGTTACGGCTCATTTTAACAATCGGATCAAACTCAAAAGTGGCCAAAAGACCACTGTTTTTACCTTTTTTTCTCTACATTTGTGTATTTTATGATCTTTTCATAGTGATTTTGGTGAATTGGTGTTTGTTTTTTTGTGTTATTGCGTTTGTAAGTGACTCCCTACAACCCACTGGTTGTAGGGGTGCCTCTTGTGCCCAAAAACGCCAATAAACAAGCTCTAAACAAGTCAAAACTAGCCAAATTCATTCACTGTATCAAAGTGAGTGAAATAAGGATTAGCGACCGATTTGTAACAGTTTTTTGGTGTCACGTGTTGATACAAAAGTTGGATGGACCTAGTTGGATCCGAATTAGGCTTAATTCGGGGTCTTGTGGGTTTCAGATCTTGCACCAAGTGAATCTTGTACAAGGACCATGCACACTAAGAAGAGACACTGTTAGGCTTACCATGGGTGTTTGTCTCACGATTAGACTCCGGCGTGAGAGTAAGTAATTGGTTTGAGTATATGTGAGGGTTTAGAGTATTGTGTGTATCGTACCTTTGTTGAACCTCGGGGGTTCCTTTTATACCCGAGAGAGTCCTGGATGGGATCTCCTGCTCTTGCGGCCTAAGGAAGGGATAATGACTCAAGATAGCTTTGATTTTTATCGCGTAACTGAGGCAAGTGCATATCCCTTTACTTTAGGCGAATATAATTATAAGATATATTATATTCTATCTTTATCCTGTCACACTACGACGATCAATTGATTAAGTAACCATCCGTCGTGCACCAATGATTCATTAGGCCTCCTAGGCCTTGCGCGCGCTACACAACAACAATCCATGCCCAATGGATACGGGTAATACCCATAGGTCGGGTTATACAACCCAAATAGGGACTATACGTCATCATGTCCCCCAGTCTAGTGGTCGCAGGTTTTAACTGCGGCTACTAGACTATTAACCTGCTAAGTGATCAATCGCAGTGTTCAAAATAGGGATACCCTAGAAGTTTCAAATTCTCCCGCCAATGGCTCATACATTCCCCCCCCCCCCCCCCCCTTTTCACCTAACCCCTCGGTAACCAGGAAAAGCGCCTGCCACGTCACTTCACCTCTTAACCTTCCACCGTTTGATAATGATAGTGGAATACACGTGGCACAAATCTGAACATTGAAACAGTAAACCGAATGCCTATATATATACCACCGCCGCTTTCTGACTACTCAGTTACAACAGTAAAAACTTCCATTCCCAATCTATTGTTTTTATACCATTGCAAGATACGCCTAAGGTAATCTCCTACGAATCCTTTATTTCTCCGTCATACATACACAACCATGGTTAGGAAATTATCCGAGATCACGTCCACTATGACTATCGAGGAGTTAGCCGGTTTACGTCAGACTACTACATCCCTGATTACTTGCACCCCTAAGTACGAAACCCTCACCGCAACATTAGGCAGGCGCCCGAGGGCAAAATAGCAATGTACACCAGGTTCTTCGACTATGCTAACCACTGAATCCTTATGTCACGCTTCCTTGTTAGTGTCCTTACACATTACGAGATCCAGGTATCTCAATTACACTGTATTAGAACGGCAAAAATATCCAACTTTGAGGTTAACTGTCGCACCCTAGACATAGACCAACTGTGAATCTGTTCCGTGTTTTCTACCAACGCCTCTCGTCAAATGGATGGGTGTCGTTTGCTAAGCGTAAGGGTGGTCTCCAATGCTACGTCGAGAAGGTGGAGTCACTAAGAAACTAGAATGACTTCTTCTTCTGGATTGGAAACGCCGCCTACCCATTCCAATACCCATTCCTGACCACCAGAACGTTGAGGAAGGACCCAATGCCTGGACCCACCACGTATAGCGCTGCAGATGCTGACATTCTAAACAAATATCGCATTCCTATTCAGGCCTATCCTAAAGCCCTGTTGTGCATTTTGGGACTGAGTCGCACAATCATATGTGGTGAACGCGAAGTCTAATACTTCCGTGATCCTCGTGGCCAGGGTTAGTGGTCCCCTCAATCTTCTTTATAACATTTTGTAAGTATTTTTCCCTTTTAACTATCTAACAAAATTATTTTCTTGGCAACAATGTTTGATGCAGTGATGGATATTCTTGACCTTGTCCGTGAGAGCTTTCTAGAGGATCTGAACGTTTTTACGCACCCCCGAGAGAGAATGAACAGTCTCTACGCGTTTGCGCTAAGAGGAATACGATGGAGTTTGATGTTGGAGAGGCATTAGCTACCCACGTGCAGGAGGATATGGGTGCGGGGCAACAACAACAACAACAACAGCTACAAAAACAGCAGCCACCGCACCAAGAGGAAAGTCCTTCCTTGTTAGAGTTTATCTTCTCTAGAAATGCTGAATTTTGTGCGGAGCAGTTTGAGAAGGAAGAGGAAGCAACCATAAGTCTGTCCCGCAAGAGGCAAAGGAGCCCCTCTACCACCTCTAGGAAATCTGCTCGCACCGAGGGCGGGCCATCTATCGCATCCGCCATGGGTCCTTCAGAATAAGCCCCCACGGACCACCCCTCCAAGGAGGACACTAGTGACAACTTCGATGGATCTCCGCCACAAACTCCCCATGCTAGGGTCAAGATAAGGTAAATTTTGTGAAGCATACCCCCCTTATGCAACTGGTCAGTCCTCTCTGTATATATAACTAATACTTTTAATGTCGTTTTATAGTGTTGACCCGGAGATTCCCTCTTCCGTATATGTTGGTGCGACTTCCCCCCCCCCCCCCCCCCCCCCCAAGGACACATCTGGACCTACCCCCCCCCCCCCCCCCCCCCCAAGGACACATCTGGACCTAGGGAAGTGCGCATATGGATGATCCTACATTTGGCCTAGAGTGGAATATACCACGGCCCTCTGATCTGACCAACGCTTTGACTGCGCTAGCTTTCTTGACAACATTGTGCCTCCCGGGCGAGCGAGTGTTCTCCAAGGGTATAATGATGTCGCATTGGCCGATCAGGTGAGCTTCGTGGCATCACAAAACGTGACGCTGATGTCCCGAGTGAGAAGAAGGTTCATTGAGTTGTCTACCCAAGTCAAAGCTTCTGAAAGAAGAACTTGCCAGATCCAGCGAAGAAAAGGCCAAGGCCCTTCATGATCTACAAGGAAAAATCACTGAGGAGGTGGAGAGAGGCAAGCAAGATGCTGCCACAATCTTTATGTTGACCGAGGAGAGAAACAGTCTTGCCGCCTCTCTAGCAGATGAGTGCACCCAACTGAACTAACTGAGGGCTTCTAATGAGGATGTGATGAAGTCCTTCGAGGTGTACAAAGATCAGTTGTTCGATGCGGTGGATTCGTGGGGTGCGCGGGTAAAAGATAGTGTGGGGGACCTTGCAGGCCAGCTGAAGCGCGTGAGTGTTGAGTATGACGAAGACCTGTACCCACGGCTTATGCATGAGGTGGCAGAAAAGTGTTGGTTGGTGCACCATGGCTTGCGCTTGGCAGCTATGGGTGCCCTCGAGGATCAGACTCTACGGGCCACCTTTGCCAAGTCCATCATAGTCGCCATAAATGAGGGCACCTGTACTGGCTTGGAGAAGGCCCACAAAGCTGACTTACTAAAGACAGATCTGAAGGATATAGTTTTTTACGATCCTTCTGCGAAGTCCAAGACGACCACGACTATGGGAAAAATGAAGGTATGTCCCAGTCCTTCATTTGGTCTGGGTAGCGATGATGTGGATCTCCCCCTAGAGGTTGTAATGGAGGCACTAACTTTGTACCGCCACAAGCTCGAGGGCGTAGAGACCCAGGCAGATTACCACCTAAAGCCCTCCCTGGAGCAGCTCACAGTCCTAGTATTTTCTCACCCTCGTGATGCAGACAACCCCCTTCCACATTACAAAGGAGGCCCTTTGTTTGAAGTGCTTGTAGTGCACGCTAGCCGTGCTCCAGCCAAGAGAGCTGCCCTAGGTCTCGAGGCATCTTCCTCTGCTGGTGCTGCCCATCTTACCGCTATGATCCCCGTACTTTCCGCGCCCTTGCTAGAGAGGGATGCACGGCTACTTGATCAGATGGAGAAGAATTCTAACACCCTCAATTTACATTGCGCAGCGTAAATACACAATTGGGTGCTAGACATAAGCATCGTCACACAAGGTATATTGAACGACTCAAAAAAGAGACTTTTACACATAAAATATAAACAAGATTTTCACAATAAGTCCAAAACATAATTTCATCCCATAATGTACTAAAATGACACCAGAGTAAAGCGTTTAGTCCCCACGGATCTCGACCAGCAAACCAACAAGGTTTAGTACAATACACAAACACTTAACGAATTGTTCAATAGTAAAAGGATATAAATAGTTTTAGACCAGCAACCATCAAAAGCCAACCCACAACATCCACAGCAAAGCTCCGCCTTCCATCACCTTCGATTACCTGAAACACATGCTAAAACGAGTCAATAATAATGTTGAGCTAGTCCATAGGTTTATCAAATCACATTTAAACACAAGAAGAAAATCAATGTCGTGCACACAATCTATTTCAAGGAAACACATTGTATTTAAGCTCATGACACCGACCCCTTAACCAATTAGTCACCCACGCCAAATGCCATCATGACTAGAATAAAACCATTGCCCCTCTAGGGTATCAGTTGCTAGAATACCACATTCTTATTCTCGTAAATTATCCTTCCCAGAGGTTACTCAGCGTAATGCCCTCGTCTCATATAGGGTGGTCAACCCAATAGTACTATTATTCGAATAAGCGGCTATTCCCAACTCATAACATCAAGTCAGAATATAGTTTATGGCTCATGAATTTAGGGTCTTTAGCAACAAGGTACTCAATACAATGTAAACAACATAGGCAACATTCGGGTCCAACAATTAATCATGACTTGTGTTCATTTATTTTCAAATAGCATATATCCCCCTCGCGGGTAATAAAACATTTAGTAGCTAGCATAAAAAGCGAGGCTACAGACTCACCTTAGTATAAGAGACCTATCGAGATGATCGTCGATGATAGAGGATGCCTTTCAAACACGAGAACCGCTACCTATCAAATAGGTTGCGTTCATTAATAATGACTCGAGAAATAAATCATACATAACAATATCAAACTCAAACTCATAAAATCACGATAAACTCGAGAAAAATGATACAAGTAACTCTATTACACTCTTATATACATTTACTTTACCATTCTACACATTCGACAAAATCCGCCGGCACATACTACATATACTAGCTTATTTACCCCTTTTAGACTCGTCAAACGTTTATGAAATGACTCGAGGAACTAACTTACTATCTATAGAAATTCCTCTAACATTTTTATCAAATGAAATTACTTTTAAAGTTCTTTACACGACTCATCTTCAAACTACAAAATCTGGACAGTTTTACGTTACCAATTCATACAACCGTTTTAACTTCTTTAAACGACTTCATTTACAAAACCGACACTTGGGTTTGAAAATAAACTCACCCTCTAGGGTTTACACTTCATGATCAGTATGTGACTCATTTCAAAACTTCAATCTATAGTCCCCGAGATTCGATCCAAATATCGACAACAACTATATGTAGTGCCGATACTCGTCTCCCGATACATGAATAATCAAAACATCATAACTTCGCGCTCGTTTGGAGATAGAAGCTCTACTTTATATCAAATCGAAGCTAATCGAATTCTCTACAACCCTAGGCTATTGGTTAAACCATTATCACAACATAAGATACCCGAAAATACAGTTTTACCCACTGATGTAAAACACCCTTCTAAAACTTGCATAAAATCATGTTTTTAGCTAAAACCAACCATAGTTACGATCATCCCATAACCCTAACACTAACATATATAAACCATAACACTTGGATCATCATCAAAATCAAAAACCTAAAATCAAAATCAAGTTTTTATCAAAACATTAGCATAAAAACCCTATGATCATCATAAAAACTACATGCATGATCATAATTTCCACCTACCAAACCTAAAAAAAATAAATCATCTTGCATGTACCCAAAATTAGTACCATAATGATCTCTTTACAATTTTAAAGATTGGTCTTGTGTTAGTTTAGCTTAGATCATCATAGATTTGAAGTAAAAATTGATTGAAGTTGGGTTTTGGGTGTAGAGGGGGTCACGATATGTATAAGAAAAAAAAAGAGAAGAAAATTTTTGGAGTTAGTGGAGTATGTGTTTTCTAGTGAAAAAGGAAGTTTAGATATAGTGGTTGAGGGACCATTGTTGTCAATTTACAATTTTTGTGACTCAAAATGAAAATAGTTAGCTAAAAAGCGGGAAATAACTATTAGTCAATTTTGAAAGTACTTATGGGGCTCGGGTTTCATAAAGATACTTTTAAAAAGTTAAAACGAACCTCAAATATAATAATATCGACTCCCGAATCGACTTAACACGTCATCTAAAAGAATACATCAAAAATGACAAACATCAAAAACCGACAATAAAACGTAAAATATTTATCATCCATCGACATCACGCTTGCTAATACCCCTTATACTTATTAAATATAAAATATAAGCCTTCCAACATCGGTTTAAACTTAAACCTCCAAAAATAAATACCATTCAAACTCATCAAAAATTTCAAAAAAAGTCGTAAAATAAGATTAAGCAATGATCTCGGTTTCAGGTTATCACATCCCCTCCTTCTTAAAAACGACGTCCTTGGCGCTTAATCCTTTCTAAACAAATGAGGATACTTATCCTTAAAGAAGTCCTCACGTTCCCAGGTAAACTCTGGTCCACGTCTAGAATTCCATCTCACTTTCACAATCGGAATCCTACTATGCTTCAATTTCTTAACTTCCCTATCCATAATCTCTACAGGTTCCTATATAAAATGCAACTAATCATCAAGTTGAATTTCCTCCAATGGAATCACCACATCCCTTTCATCTAAACACTTCTTCAGATGAGACACATGAAAAGTATTATGAATAGCCTTAAGTTCATCAGGCAAATCCAACATATAAGCAACCAATCCAATCCTTTGGATAATCTTAAATGGTCCAATATATCTCGGGCTCAACTTTCCTCTCTTTCCAAAACGAATCACTACTTTCCATGGAGATACCTTTAACATAACCATGTCTCCTACTTCAAATTCCAACGGTTTCCTTTGGTTATCAGCATAACTCTTTTGTCTACTTCTGGCAGATAACAAACGCTTTTTAATTTGCACAATCTTTTCAGTCGTCTCAAATATCATTTCAGGTCCAGTCAATTGACTTTCTCCTACTTCACTCCAACACAATGGCGATCTACAATTACGTCCATACAAAGCTTCAAATGGTGAGGCTTTATACTAGCATGATAACTGTTATTATACGAAAATTCAACCAATGGCAAATGTTTATCCCAACTATTTCCAAAGTCAATCACACACGCACGAAGCATATCCTCTAATGTTTGAATCGTTCTTTCACTTTTTCCATTAGTTTCCAGATGATATGCGGTACTCAAACTTAACTCTGTTCCCATCGCTTTCTGCAAAGATTTCCAAAATTCTGAAGTAAACCTACTATCACGATCAGAAATTATCGACAAAGGTACACCATGTCAACAAACAATCTCCTTTACGTACACTGTTGTTAATCTTTCCATACTATTCGTCTTCTTCATTGGTAAAAAGTGAGCAAACTTAGTCAATCTATCTACAATCACCCATATCATATCACAACCACTAGCAGTCCTTGGCAAACCTGTCACAAAATCCATAGTAATCTTCTCCCATTTCCACTCAGGAATCTCAGGTTGCACTAGTAATCCAGACGGTTTCTTATGTTCAGCTTTTACTTTCGAATAAGTTAAACACTTATAAACATACTGGGCTATATCTGCCTTCATATTCGGCCACCAATAAACTTTCTTAAGATCAAGATACATCTTGTCTGTTCCAGGATGTATTGAATACTTCGACTTATGAGATTCATTCATCACTAAATCTCGAAATCCTAAAGAACCTTCCTTAGACGGACACAATGGTAACCAAATCCTATTTCCAAAATATCTCAATCCACTTGACCTTACTTCAAAAATGGTTTCAACATTCTACCCAAATTTTCTGCCTCAATATTCTCTTCCTTCAAACCATTAGCTTGGGCTTTTAATATCATTTCTATCAAATCAACATTTTCCATCATTGCCAAAGCTCTAGCTCTTATAGACTTGTCTCTTTCCTTTCTACTAAGTGCATCAGCTACCACATTCGCTTTACCAGGATGGTAACGAATCTCGCAGTCATAATCACTCAGCAACTCGACCCATATCCTTTGTCTCATATTCAATTCCTTTTGATCCAAAATATATTGCAGACTCTTATGATAAGTGAAAACCACACACTTGGTTCCATACAAGTAGTGTCTCCACAGCTTCAAAGCAAAAATCATAGCCTCGAGTTCTAAATCATGAGTAGTGTAATTCTCTTCATGCTTCCTCAATTGTCTCGATGCATATGTTATCACTTTCTCCCTTTGCATGAATACAACTCCAAATCCTTTATGAGACGCGTCACAATACACAACAAAATCTTCAGACCCTTCTGGCAAAGACAAAATCGACGCATAACACAACTTATCCTTTGGCGCATTAAATGCAGATTCCTCTTCCAATCCCTATTCAAACACTCGATTCTTTTCAGTAAGCTTGGTCAACGGTTTAGCAATTAGTGAAAACTTCTCGATAAACCTTCTATAATACCCAGCTAGACCAAGAAATTTACGAACTTCAGTCAGCGTCGTTGGTACTAACCAATCTTTGATTGCCTCAATCTTAGCAAGATCCACACGAACACCTTCACTATCAATCACGTGCCCCAGAAATTGCACTGATTTCAACCAAAATTCACACTTAGAGAACTTCGCATACAGCTTCTCTTTCTTCAATAATTCCAACATTGTTCTCAAATGCTTCTCATGTTCTTCTTCACTCTTGGAGTAAATAAGAATATCATCAATGAATACGATAACAAACTCATCCAAATACGACTTGCATACACGATTCATCAGATCCATGAATACGGCAGGCGCATTCGTTAATCCAAAAGGCATCACTTGAAATTCAAAATGTCCATATCGAGTACGAAAAGATGTTATAGGAATATCTCTTTCCCTAACTCTCAGTTGATGATACCCAGATCTCAAATCGATATTCGAGTATACACTTGATCCAGATCAGTTGCAAGGAACTAACAAATCATCAACCCTCGGCAATGGATATCGATTCTCGACAGTCAATTTGTTAAGCTCTCTATAATCAATACACATTCTAAAAGAACCATCTTTCTTCTTAACAAACAAAATAGGAGCAACCCACGGCGACGAACTCGGTCTAATAAATCCCTTATCCATCAATTCCTTCAATTGATCAGATAATTCTTTCATCTCTGATGGAGCTAAACGATATGGTGCACGAGCAACTGGCGCAGCTCCCGGCACTAAATCAATACGAAACTCTACTTCACGATGCGGCGGTAATCCTGACAAATATTCAGGGAAAACCTCATGATACTCTATAATCACAGGCACATCCTCCAGTTTCCTTCCATTCACACCATCATTACTTATCTGGGCAAGAAACACATCACAACCTGCTTCTATATACCTCATCATCTTTAAACAAGAAACAACTCTCAAACGAGAAGTACACTCATCACCTTTCACAGTCAGTACCCTATTCCTTAGCGGTATTTGGACTAATCTCTCTCCACAAACAATCACTGCACCATTACCAACTAACCAGTCCATTCCAACAATCACGTCCAAAGATCCTAGTTCTATGGGCATTAAATCAATACTAAACACATAATTCCCTAACTTCAAGGAACAACCTTTCAGTATAGAACTAGTGCTTACAACCTTACCATCAGCTAACTCTACTTTATAACTAGTTGTCAATCTCGCTTGTTCTCTATCCAATAGCTGATTGAATCTAACATCTACAAAACTTCTATCGGATCCAGAATCAAATAACACACTAGCATAACAAGCATCAAGTAAGAGCATACCAGTAACCACATTCGGCCCTTGATGTTTGTCAGCATCTCCCACGACATAGGCTGGAGTAGCAGTCCCAGCAGCAATAGTAGCAACATTGCCTCCTTGTCGCATGCCAACCCTTGGACAGTTCCCTTGTTTATGTCCACGGCCTCCACATCCAGAACAGTTAACTACCTTGACAGCGTTGGCTCCAGTGGCCACACCCTTGTTCCTACAATCTGCCATTTTATGTTCGGCCTTCCCACACTTGTTGCAAGCAGGTGGACAATTCCCAACATGATACAGACTGCATTGACCACACTTCGGGTTCACTTTGTTACCTTGAGTTCCAGTGGCAGCACGAACACCATCATTCCTTCTCAAATTGTATTGCTAATTCCTATTTGGTCCTTGGTTATTGTTGTTACGATAACAACCACGATTTTGTCCTTGGTTTGAGTGTGCAGCTTCCCACTTTCTCTTATTCCCCTTAGCAATACTATACTTTCGATCCTCCAGCTTTACATCCATCAAAGCATGAGCCATCTGAGCATATTCATCAAATGAATTGGGTTTTGACGAAGTAGTTTCTCCCTTGATATTACTAGATAAACCTCTGATATACTACTTCATCTTCTTACAGTCATCAGCAAAAGCATCAGGACACAACAAACATAAATCAGAGAATCTCCTTGTATAAGCCACAATATCATTTTTCCTCAGCACCAAATGCCTCAACTCATCCTCCAACTGACCTAACTCTTCCTCAGGACAAAACTTAACAGTGAACAGTCCCTTGGTCACAGTCCATGTTCTAGCATTAGCTTCAACCAAACCCACATTAGCTACCTGACTATTCCACCAGCTTAATGCATCATCCTGAAAAGTAGCTGCAGCAAATTTCACCTTACTAGCTTCTGAACATCCACTGATTTCAAAAGTACTTTCAATCTTATCATTCCACCTTCTTAACTCCAAAGCACCACCAGTACCACGAAATTGGGTAGGTCCACATTTCATGAAACTAGCATAAGAACATTCCTTCTAAATCTGCTGAACAGCAGCATTACCTCCAGCTTGTTCTGTAGCATTTCCTCCCACTGGTTCATCAGTATTACTCGCAACTAGATTTGCAGCATTCCCTCCAACTTGACCAGCAACATTCCTATTCTCAGCCTCTTGGTTCCTCGCAGCACGTTCAGCTTCCAGTGCTCTAGCAATAGCTTGCTCAATCATGGTATTAACAGTAGAAGTTGTCAATTTAGGCGGCATGTTTTAGGAAACTAACCAAACAATAATTTAGTAAAGTCAGAAAAATGTCTCCCAACTCCTTCCTGTGATGACACAGAAGAAAAATAACAAGTAGGTATTCATATCAAGATAAGAAGAAGGATTTCTCTATCAAGATGTAACATGGATACTACATGCACCAACAACACAGTCCACAATGAATCATTAACCAAATCACGAAAGAACTAATAAGACAAATCATAAGTCATGCAGGTAATTTATATTGCATTGGAAAATTTCCACAAAATTGTGACAAGTAATGTCACTACAACCCTTCATCACCGTAAGCTTAAAAGTCATTAAGTTTCATCATAAACTACAGTACCAGTCTACTTAAGTTCTATTACAACAAGGCTAATAAAACAACATAAGAAAACTAAACATTTGATCCCCGCGGCTTCTTGTACATCGGTTCATCATCACTGCTGCTATCATCTTCCTCAGAGTCTTCCTCCACTTTTTCCTTTCTCTTTCGACTTCCTCCTTCACCTGGCTTCACCAACACCTGAGCTTCAACCTGACTTGGCACATCACGAATCACCACACCTCGACTAGGAAAAGATCTCATCGGCACATCCCACGCATTCAACCTTGCGTTCTTTTCTTGCTCCTCACGAAACCTTTCAAATTGCTCACTCAAATTCAACACCATTGATCTTAATCTAACAACGTCATCCATTTCCCTTGCTCTAACATACTCTGATCTTTTCACACTAGTAACAAACCTGTCAAACCTCTTTTCATTCTGCTCGAACCTTCTTATCACACGGGTTTCAACTAAATACCTTTCAAACAAAGATCTATCAAACTTTTTAATAAACCAGAAAATATCTTCATAAGACCTAGTACCTGGACAATAAACCTTAGATATGCCATCATGAATAGATCGGGCACTAGCAGCATTACTCGACTCAGCAAGAACATCATCCCTAGAAAATGCAATCCTAGGAAAACTGCTCAAATAAGCATCACAAGTAGGCATCGAAGAACGTACAACAGGTCGCTGACAGTCCTGAGCAATCTATGGCACAACATTAGCTCTTGGAACATAACTACCTTGAATCACTTTAGGCTCGGTCAGTCCAACTGCAGTAGGAGCAATTACATCATCTAAATACTCATAAGGCTCCTCATCATCACTAGCACCAAAGTTATCTACTTCATCACCGTCTAATACATCATTCATGTCAATCCATCCATCCTCACGAGGTATACCAACCATTTTCTACAATTATAAGGGTTCAAGGATACTTAAGGTCATTGTTAACAAAATAAAAATTAGTATGCAATACTTATGCAAATGTTATATGTAATCCATGCTATGCAACACAATGCAAATGATGTTTATGCACCTCGAAAAAAAATAAGATACTGATAAGCACTCAACGTACTTTCAATAACATTAATACAATATCATAGTATCTACTTAATAAATACTCGGGGATTCATTTCAGTTATGAGGGATACATCTATAATACAAAACAAAACTAAAAGTGATCATATCGGAGCGTTGCAGAGGAGTTGTGTGCTTTTGAAGAATAAATACTTTTGACACCAAAATTATAGTTTAGGACAATTTTCAAAATCGACCTAGTTCTCTAAAACTTGTGGCTCTGATTACCAATCTCTAACACCCCCAATTTACATTGCGCAGCGGAAATACACAATTGGGTGCTAGACACAATCATCGTCACACAAGGTATATTGAACGACTCAAAAGAGAGACGTTTACACATAAAATATAAACAAGATTTTCACAATAAGTCTAAAATATAATTTCATCCCATAATGTACTAAAACGACACCAGAGTAAAGCGTTTAGTCCCCACGGATCTCGACCAGCAAACCAACAAGTTTTAGTACAGCACACAAACATATAACGAATTGATCAACAGTAAAAGGATAGAAATAGTTTTAGACCAGAAACCATCAAAAGCCAACCCACAACATCCACAGCAAAGCTCCGCCTTCCATCACCTTCGATTACCTGAAACACATGCTAAAACGAGTCGACAATAATGTTGAGCTAGTCCATAGGTTTATCAAATCACATTTGAACACAAGAAGAAAATCAATCATAATCATTCATAGAATTGTCGTGCACACAATCTATTTCAAGGGAAATCGAGAGAAAATGATAAAAGTAACTCTATTACACTCTTCTATACATTTACTTTACCATTCTACACATTTGACAAAATCCGCCGGCACATACTACATATACTAGCTTATTTACCCCTTTTAGACTCGTCAAATGTTTATGAAATGACTCGAGGAACTAACTTACTATCTATAGAAAGTCCTCTAACATTTTTATCAAATGAAATTACTTTTAAAGTTCTTTACACGACTCATCTTCAAACTACAAAATACGGACAGTTTTATGTTACCAATTCATACAACCGTTTTAACTTCTTTAAACGACTTCATTTACAAAACCGACACTTGGGTTTGAAAATAAACTCACCCTCTAGGGTTTACACTTCATCATCAGAATGTGACTCATTTCAAAACTTCAATCTATAGTCCCCGAGATTCGATCCAAATATCGACAACAACTATATGTAGTGCCGATACTCGTCTCCCGGTACACGAATAATCAAAACATCATAACTTCGCGCTCGTTTGGAGCTAGAAGCTCTATTTTATATCAAATCGAAGCTAATCGAATTCTCTACAACCCTATGCCATTAGTTAAACTATTATCACAACATAAGACACCCAAAAATACAGTTTTACCCACTGATGTAAAACACCCTTCTAAAACTTGCATACAATCATGTTTTTGGCTAAAACCAACATAGTTATGATCATCTTATAACCCTAACACTAACATATACCAACCATAACACTTGGATCATCATCAAAATCAAAACCCTAAAATCAAAATCAAGTTTTTAACAAAACTTTAGCATAAAAACCCTTTGATCATCATAAAAACTACATGCATGATCATAATTTCCATCTACCAAACCTAAAAAAACAAATCATCTTGCATGTACCCAAAATTAGTACCAAAATGATCTCCTTATAATTTTAAAGATTGCTCTTGTGTTAGTTTAGCTTAGATCATCATAGATTTGAAGTAAAAATTGATTAAAGTTGGGTTTTGGGTGTAGAGGGGGTCACGACATGTATAAGAAAGAAAAGAGAAAAAAACAATTTTGGAGTTAGTGGAGTGTGTGTTTTCTAGTGAAAAATGAAGATTATATATAGTGGTTGAGGGACCATTGTTGTCAATTTGCAATTGTTGTGACTCAAAATGAAAATAGTTAGCTAAAAAACGGGAAATAACTATTAGTCAAATTTTGAAAATATTTACGGGGCTCGGGTTTCATAAAGATACTTTTAAAAAGTTAAAACTAACCTCAAATATAATAATATCGACTCCCGACTCGACTGAACACGTCATCTAAAAGAATACATAAAAAATGACAAACATAAAAAACGACAATAAAACGTAAAATATTTGGCATCCATCGACATCACGCTTGTTAATACTCCTTATAATTATTAAATATAAAATATAAGCCTTCCAACATCGGTTTAAACTTAAACCTCCAAAAATAAATATCGTTCAAACTCATCAAAATTTTGAAAAATAGTCGTAAAATAAGATTAAGCAATGACCTCGGTTTCAGGTTATCACAAGAATATGAAGAAGCATCAGGAATACTCCTATCGTCCTCTTGTCTTAAAGTTGAAGAGATCCTCTTCTGATTCTGATCTTTTATCAAACAATGTAATCTAATGTTTAAACAATTTGTTATCTAAATTTATATGTGCGTGTGTTCGCAGTCTGTCTGTAATAACTTCAACATTTCGTACATATGACTTAGCTTTTGTTTCGTGCTTTAAATTTGTAACGCGGTGTTTCTTGCTTTATTAATATAGTGTAATTGCCTAATTGGTCCCTATGGGTGAGTCAAACTCATTACGTGCAGTATACCGCTACTACCATAGGGACGGCCAGGGGAGGCTGGCCTGTTGTTAGGTGTGCACAAGTGTGTCTTCATTCAGCGCAGCATGATTGTGCTGGCTGTAAAAAACTTGCTATGACGTCATGAATAGCAAGGGGCCTAACAAGGATACATGATCCGTGGCGGATGGGGTTGCATTCCTCTTACATTACAAGTTTAATTAGTAGGTTAGACCATTTCCTCTTATTTCTCCTGGAAACGTTGTGTACGCGCACGCCAGTAGGCATGAAGTGATTATAAAAATTATATATATGAAAAATGTTTGAGAACGTGTCGTGGAACTAGCTAGGGACCACGACTTTTATTAAGACTTGTAAGAGTTTGAGTACATGATAATAAAATAAAAAAGAAAACAATACATGTGTTAAAGGTAGCACTTTTTCAGATGGCAAATATTCCAAGTCCTTCGCAAGTTGCGACCTTTCATGTCGCGCAGCCAGTACGCACCATCTCCCAATGCTTCTGTCACCATGTAAGGCCCTTCCCACTTGGGTCCAAGTTTTCCTATATTTTCTGCGCGGCTAGCTGCGTTCGTGCGGTATACAAATTCTCCTTGTATAAACGAAGTCTTTCACACCCTAGCGTCGTAGTAGGCCTTTATTTTTTATTTTGCCTTAGCTTCACTGATCGCTGCCAACTCTCGTCTCTCATCAATTATGTCCAAGTTCAAACGCAATTCGTCGTTTTTCGTGATCATGTCGACTTCCGCTGTGCGGAGCGTTGGCAATCCTATCTCCGTTGGGATAACCGCCTATGTCCCGTATGTTAGGGCGAAGGGGGTATCTCCGGTTGCGGTTTTTATCATGGTGCGGTGCGCCCATAGCACGTATGATAATTCATCAACCCATTTCTTGTTCTCCTCTCCCAGTTGTGCTTTAATGTCGTCTCCCAGGCTTCTGTTATCTCTTTCTACTAGCCCGTTAGATTGTGGGTGGGCTACGGATGCGAATCGCTTCCTTATGTTGTTTTTCGCACACCAGTCTTTAAATGGGTTCTCCGCGAACTGCTTACCATTATCAGAGACAATTCCCTAGGTAGCCCAAAGCGACATACTATATTATCCCAAACGAACCTTTTCACTTGGTTGCCAGTTATTGTTGCTACCCCTTTGGCCTCGATCCACCTTGTGAAGTAGTCCATTGCCACTATTAGGAACTTAATCTCTTTGGCTGTCACCGGGAAAGGGCCTGCGATATCGATTCCCCCTTTATAAAATGGCCAAGGAGAGGTAATGGGTGTTAGTTCTTCCTAGGGCAGGCGGAGCACTAGTTTGTGCACTTGGTAGTCATTGCACTTTAAAATGAGTGTTCGTGCATTCGAATGCATTGTTGGCCAGTAATATCCGCTGCGGAGTGCTTTTGCTACCATTGACCTGGGTCTTGCGTGCATGCCGCAGGATCCCTCGTGTATCTCGCTGATGACATATTATGCTTGATGCGGTCCTACACATCGTAGCCATGGTTGGAGGAACGATCGTTTATAAAGGATCCCGTCCCTAACCTCAAACTGTCTCGAGCATCTGCGTATGCGACGCGCCTCGGTTTCGTCCGGCAGGAGTAATTCGTTTGTCAAGTATTCCATGATTGGTGTTATCCATGTAGGACTTGCTTCTTCTACAACCGATGCAACTTCCTCCTCCCTTATGGATTTTTCTTTGAGGATTTCTACCAACACTTGTTTGGATGAGTGTGTGAAGCTGGTGGATGCTATCTTACTGAGGGCGTCAACGTTTTTGTTCTCCCCTCTTGGTACTTGGCGTATCAGGAACTTATTGAATCCCTTGATTAATGACTTAGCTTTCTGCAAGTATAGTATCATATTTTCCTCCTTAGCTTCGTACTCGCCTAGTATATGATTCGCCACCAAGCGGGAGTCTACGTTTGCCTGAAAATGTTCCACACCCATACTGGCTACGATCCGCGGGCCTGTTATGAGTGCTTCATACTCTGCTTCATTTTTGTAGCTGTGAACTCAAAACGTAGTGCATATGTGAATTCCATACCTTCAGGGTTGGTGAGAATAAGGCCTGCGCCAGATCCGTCTGTACAGGAGGATCCATCCGTGAATAAGATCCATGGATATTGGTTGTCCTCCTCTTTTATGGATGTATGTTCAACTTCTTTAGGTTTTTCAATGATGAAGTCTACTAGAATCTGCCCTTTAACAGCGTTGCGCAGTCTGTACGTGATGTTGTGCTCTCCTAGTAGAACACTCATCTTCTGTAATCTGCCTGCGACGTCTGGTTTGGATATTATTTGCTTTATTGGCTGGTCCGTAGTGACCACTATTGGATGCGCTTGAAAATATCGTAGTAACCTTTTTGCTGCAAATACCAGTGCTAATACCAATTTCTCCATTGGTGTATAATTCAATTCCGAGCTTTGTAAGGCTCTGCATATGAAATAGATTGGTGTCTGCACGTTCTCTCTGTCCGTCATTAGTACAACGCTAATTGCTCCATGCGTAGCCGAAAGGTACACTATCAATTCTTCTTTCGGCAGAGGTGCGACCAACGTGGGTAGCGAAGCTAAATGTTTCTTTAGCTCTTCGGAAGCTTTTTCTGCTTCTTTTGTCCAATTGAAGTCTCCTTTTTATGCATCTCTTGAGTGTTCTGAATAAGGGGAGTGACTTCTCAGCTGATTTGGAGAGAAACCTGTTTAATCTAGCTAACTTTCCGTTTAGCGATTGTACCTCCTTTTTTGTCCTTGGGCTATGGAGTTGTATGATTGCGTCTGTCTTATCTGGAAAAGGTTTTATACCATTAGGTTCTATCATGTATCCTAGGAACATGCCTTTTGTGGCTCCGAAAATACATTTTTTTGGATGTAGTTTCATGTTTATTTTCCTAAGCGCAGAGAAGGTTTCCTCTATATCACGGATGAGTTCCTCCTCAGTGTGACTTTTTATGACCAGGTCGTCAACGTACACCTCCAAGTTACGACCAATCTGACTGTCGAATGCCTTATCCACCAGCCGCTGGCATGTAGCACCTGCGTTCTTCAGTCCGAATGGCATTTTGTGTAGCAGTACACACCCTGACTAGTCTGGAATGTTGTCTTCTCATCATCCTGTTCTGCCATTTGTATTCGGTGGTATCCTTTATATGCGTCCAAAAAATATTTAATAGGATATCCGCACAGCGATTCGACTTTCCAGTCTATTTCTGGGAGCGGGTAGCAATCCTGAGGACAACCTTTATAAGATCTGTGAAATCAATACACATGCGCCAGCTGCCATCGTGCTTCTTGACCATCACTGAATTGGAGAGCCAGTCATGGTAATAGACTTCTCGTATGATACCTGCATCTACCAGTTTTTTTACTTCATCTAGTATTGCTTTATTGCGTTCTGGAGCCTGTCCTCTTTTCTTTTGCCTGACCGGTGTATACCCCTTGCGGATCTGTAAACTGTGCTCGGCTATTGATCGGGGTACACCCGTCATGTCTTTTGGTTCCCATTCAAAAATGTCCAAGTTACCCTTTAAAAGTTGGCACATGTCTGACTTTCCTTTGTCGGATAATGTTCCCCCAATTGTTATCTCTTGGTCTGGGTACTCTAGGTGAATTTCCACCTTTAAATTTAGTGGTGACCATACTTTTTGCTCTGCCGTTATTCGCGGTGGTTCTGTAATTATGTTACATTCCGTGAGTGGTACGGCTGTATTAAAGATCGTCACTATTCCTCCTTCCACCGGGAACTTCATCATGTCGTGGGTCGTGGAAGGTACTGCTCGTATTACTAAGATGACGGGTCGCCCAATGATCCCGTTGTACTGTGATAGGGATCGTATAATCAAAAAGTTCATTGAGACTTTCGTCGAGTGCTCGTCGTCTCCTATCTTTACTACTAGCTTTAACTGGCCCAAAGGCCATACTCCTTCTCCATTGAAGCCAATGAGTGGTGACGTCGTTGGTACCATTTGGTTCCTTATCTTTGGCCTTAATTTTAGGAAGCAATGCTCATACATGATTTCCGCCGATGAACCATCACCCACGTACATGCGATGAATGCTGGGATCACCAATGTTCACTTCTATTCCTAATGGGCCCTCTGCTACGGTATTCACGCTGAGGGGGAAAAGAGATGTCTCTTCCTCTGGAGAATCTCTGGCTCACCTTCTGTTTGGTTCATCTTTTCCATGTTTATACCATGTAGATGGTTGCGACTGTATTAGTTAGCTTTTGTTTCTGGCCTTCTGAGACCTCTTTGACGAGATGTTTCAGCTTTCCCACTTGCACCAGGCTTTCAATGTGCTTTTGTAGCTGAATACACTGGTTGGTGGCATGTCTGTAACACTCTCAAAATCGGGTCACATTAGCGGAAGGGTCCTTGAGTGTTACTTACATGATACAATCACACAATTATAGAAAACGGCTCAAAACGAGTCATATTAATAAAACATCCATTCATGCATTCAAAAGATATAAAATCCATACACGGTCCCAAAAAATTTTAAAGTATTTACAGTACACATCAAAAGATAAAAGTTGTTTTGAATGGATATATTTTATAAAAGCGGGCCAAAGTCACCAAAATTTAGCAAGCTTCATGAAACCAACTTCCGTGAGTACCTTCTTTATGGACCTGAGATAAAACATGCTATAAAATCAACAGAAATTGTTGAGTGAATCCATAGAGTTTAAATTAAATAAAGAGAACACAAGTATTTTGAATAACCTTCCATGGTTAAAAATTCATCGAAAGACAATTATGTTGTACGGACATAATTATCGGTGTTATTACATAAGCCTCATGACATTGAACGTTAACATATATTTATTTCAGCCCACCAACACACCAGCCAAGTGCGTATATTTCTCTTATACATATGCATCCGATGTGCTCCAATACACGTGTGCTTCACTACACATTGCGATAGCTAATCGCATCGGACTGGGCGTCACCCCGATAGATCTATCCATAGTATTAGCGTTCTTTCGATTAACAATTCATGATGGGATATGGGTCTTTTTAAGGCTGTAAGCTAACTTATGTAATAACTTTCATCTAAGCATATAATCGGGTCCCTTGTGTTCTATTTTAAAATCAGATAAGGTTTACGACAACTTTTGGTTGCACCCATTCATGGGTTTACAACAACTCTTGTTGTACCCTTCATTTTCAATAAATACTTTTCAAGTAAATAGAGCTTCCACAACTACTAGTTGCGCCATTCAATTGGTTTACCGCAACTAATAGTTGTACTCTTCTATTTTTAGTAAAACAAGCATGTTATCCCCTCGTGGGTTTTATAAAATAAATAAATATATAAAAGCGAGGCTATGAACTCACCTTAGCAATAATAATATCAGACTAGGATAATGATCACGATAATAGTGACGATAGTGAAACAATGAAATAGGATAAGACAAGAGGCCACGAGCTTCTAGCGACGACCTAAAATAAAGTGGCGCGTCTTAGAGATATAAACGAAACAAAAAAAATGAAATGAGTTTTATAAACACATTTACTTTATAATTAAAAATAACTAAATTATATTTTTAGAATTAGTTTTAAAGATTATTAAATGATCAAAGACCATAAGTGTTAATTTTGAAAATATATACTAATTATTTGTATAAAGCTTTCTTTTCGTGTTTTAAAAACTATATACAATGTCCAAAAATCTTCAAATACTTATTAAATCATATGTTTAATGAAATAAAATAGTAAATTATATATTTTACAAACATAGAATTTACAACAAGATTAGATAGTAACCTTACAATAAAATGAAGCAAATCAACAATACTTTCAACCACTCAACCCTTTGTCAAGTCACCATATAAACTCAACATATATTTTACCCAAACTTTTATAGATATGCAATTACCCATATACTTCAGCCCTATAAACCCCAAAATATTGATATGTGTTAATGATTAACTTGATGAAAGAAACACTCACAATAATAATCAGAAACTTTTATTCTCCATTGTAATCAAATAATAGCCAAGACTATTAAATAATTTTTGGTTTGAAGATTGTATCTTGTTCGGCATAGATGGATAAAAAAAGACTACGTTTTTATGTTGTTGCTCGAAGGATATGTGAGATTCATTTTTGCCAACAAAATGCATTGTTTATAGTTTCACACATGTTGCCTCATTTAATTGATGTCTATATGAGACGTGTTATAGTATGGTCATTACAAGAGAATACTTTTGATATGGGGCTGAAACGTGTATTATGATAGGTGGGATAAGATTATTATAAATCTTGTCCCACAATTTGATAAAACGGGTATTATTAAAATCTGATATTTTAAAAGTTACGCGATTTTAAAAAGATACTAGCAAAACCCGAAAAATGAACGCTCAATATAAAATAAAACATCGACATTCGGATGACATTTATATTTTGATAATTAAATGGCGTAAATAGTTAATATGTCGAATGAACGAATGACACATAAAGGTTTAACGTAAATTATGAAAAATACTTTTAAGAGAAAAGAAAATAAAATAAAATAAAATAAAATAAAAATTAAACAACAACAATAGAAAATATTTCTATGTCATAACGAGAATAAAAATATCGATACTTAACGTATTCGTTGACGGTTATAACCTAAACGGCATTCTTACGCTATGTTTCAAGCCTAACCTTCCCAGTTAGCCGATAATTTAAATTTCTTAATAAAGTAAATACATAATATGTAATAATCGAATTAGAAAAACGATCAAAAATATTAGGATTGTCATAGCATCACCACCTAACAGGGATCTTCATCCCTGAAGATCAATTTTCCTTATTGCCCACCTTCTTGTTGAAGTCATACAAATGAGGATATTTCTTCCACATTTGATCATCCCTTTCTCAAGAGTATTATGATCCTCGTCTCGAGTTTCATCGTACTTTGACAATAGAAATTTGAATTTGCTTTTGTTGCTTAACTTCCCTATCCATGATTTCGACAAGTTTTTCGATGAAATTCATCTTATCGTCAAATCTTATTTCTTCAAGAGGGATAATAATATCTTCGTCGGATAGACATTTATTTAGGTTCTACACATGAAAAGTGTCGTAAATTCCTTGTAGCTCTTGAGGTAATTCAAGTTTCTATGCCACCGAGCCCGCTCTCGATATTATCTCGAGTGGCCCAACATTACGGGGACTTAACTTCCCACGTTTCCCAAAATATATAACACCTTTTCATGGTGATAGTTTCGGCATAACTTTATCACCTACTTCGAGCTCCAAAGATTTTGGCTTCACATCATCATAATTTTTTTGTCTACTACGTGTAGCTAACAAATGATTCTTAGTTTCAACGATCATTTTATTATTTGAATGAAATGAGTAGATTTAGTCAACTGGACGACAATGACCCAAATTAAATCAAATCTAAATAAAGTTTTCTGGAGCTTTGCTATGAAATCCATTGTAATTAGCTCCTACTTTCAGATAGGATTTTTTTTTAATCCGAGATCGACGTGAACTCCACTGCTATCAATCACATGGCTAAGAAATTGCATGCAATTAAGCCAAATATCACATTTTGAAAATTTTGCATACAACTTTTTACTTCTTAGCAAGTTCAAGATAGTCTGCAAATGTTCACCATGCTCTTCTTTATTTTTACAATAAATCAGAACAATATCAATGAACATGATCAAAAATTTATCAAGATACGACTTGCACGCACGATTCATGAAATCCAAGTATACTGCCGATGCATTAGTCAATCCATATGGCATTACTTAGGACTCATAATTGTTTATAATGATTTCTAAACGTAATAATTAGAATATCTTCCTCACGGATGCGAAGTTGATGATAACCAAACCTTAGATCAACATGAGAACAGACACTAGAAACTTACAACATATCAAATATGTCATAAATCCTCGGCAAAGGATATCGGTTCTTGATCAACAATTTATTTAGTTCTCGATAAAACGATCCATATTTCTTCTTACGACTAACAGCAGAGCTCTCCATGGTGATGAGCTTGGTCGAATAAAATCTTTATTAGATAACTCTTTTAGTTGAACATATAATTCCTTCAATTTAGATGGTACTAAACGATATGGCTCACGGGCCACGGGTGCAGCACCAGGAATTACATCGATTGGAATTCTATTTGCCTTAGGGGCAGAAGTCCCTACAAATCTTTCGAAAAGACTTAAGGATAGTCAGGAAGACTGGAACATCTTCTACTCGCTTCTCCTTCGATTGCTTCTACGATATTTGAGCTAGGAATAATTGATAACATCTTTCGATATACTTACGAGCTTTAATGCATGAAACGATATTTAGCTGAGAATTATTTTTATCACGTGCGATAACTAAGGTCTAGTTATTTAAGGGAATCTAAGTTTTTTTTTTCACAAGCTCCTCCTCCAGAATCATATGCACCACAGAACCACTTGCTCCACCCAAACTAGCGACCCACTAGATCTGCCAGCTCCATCATTCATGTTGGCCATGAATTCAGTTAAGGATGTAGCAACTTGTTCACTAATAGCTTGGCGCATACGTACCCAATCATATTTTGGTGGCATGATTCTAGTACAATGTGAATTATAATGAGTATTCATTCAATGATTTCACTACAAGTAAATGAATAAATAAAAGGAATAATTAGAAGAAACAAGCAAGGAAAGATAATAATTGAACGATGTAGAACTAGGAATCAAAAGATAGTCATTTGATTAATCACGAACGAGTACAAGTTGTATTTTCATGCATTATAGATTATCATCGTCTAATGCTATACAACTCCAGAAGACTATTTTTACAAACTGATGTTACACTTAAGTTAGTGATTTAAAAAGGATACTACAAATGATAAGCAAATTCACTAAGAGTTAATAGGTGAATCATGTGCCTCAGAAGGCTCCTCGGTCCCACTTAGAAGAAGATTTCTTCACTGTCTTTCTGGAACACTCGGTATCCTTCTCTATTGGCGGCTTTGAAACAACCCTAATATAAATGATCGCATAATCATAGAATTAGAGGAACAAAATCAAAGAATGAGTCAAGCAAACAAATTACAAGTCAATAAGAGTTTAATTGTGCGAATGCTATACGCTTAAGCCCACACATTTATAAATCATTATTTCTATGGATTGATCAAATCCATCCAAATAAGATTTAGAAATTTGTGGTTCAACAATTTATAATTTCCTTGTTCAAATAAATGGCCAATTCATTTCAACAAGACGATTATATATCACCTTATTTAAGCATCGTCAGCTCAACGCGGAAGACCAGGATCTAAACAAACGAGAAATCGATTTAACAAAAAAAGAACCAGTGATACGATATGGAATTCTATTAGGCATGTGAATACCATACCAATCAACCTTAATTCCTAATAAACAACAAGTACAATCTCAGACAAACTTGTTTCTAGCAAAATAGTAGAATGTCGAAGATTAATGAAAATGAAGATTAAATTTACTAAATGAGATTAATGGATTGATAAATCAAGAATAAGAACCTAGGGATCAAAATCCTTGTAACCAAATAAATATCATCAGGAATATGAACCATTTCGTTGGGATCATGAGTATCCATAACTTAGTTAGGCTCGAGAATAAATGGATTTCACTTCGTGAATAGAGCGTCGGCATTAAAATGAATAGGTTTTCTTCGTGACAATCTACGTCGTATAAATATCTCGTATTAGTGTAAAATTATCATTTATAATTAAATAAATGAAAACATACCTTGTAATTCACAAGTACAAATAACCGATAAAGATTAAAACATATATATATAATCCCATATACATATATAAATATTCTCATTCTCGTCCATTGGCAACTCGGAGGTTTCGCTTGCAACTATTATAGTTAAAAGATTTCAAAAATTCATTTTTGGAAAATCTTTTCGTTCTCTATAACTTGGGCTCTGATACCAATCGGTAACACTCTCAAAATCGCGTCACATTAGCGGAAGGGTCCTTGAGTGTTACTTACATGATACAATCACACAATTATAGAAAACGGCTCAAAACGAGTCATTTTAATAAAACATCCATTCATGCATTCAAAAGATAAAAATCCATACACGGTCCCAAAAATTTTTAAGTATTTACAGTACACATCAAAAGATAAAAGTTGTTTTGAATGGATATATTTTATAAAAGCGGGCCAAAGTCACCAAAATTTAGCAAGCTTCATGAAACCACCTTCCGTGAGTACCTTCTTTATGGACCTGAGATAAAACATGCTATAAAATCCAACAAAAATTGTTGAGTGAATCCATAGAATTTAAATTAAATAAAGAGAACACGAGTATTTTGAATAACCTTCCATGGTTAAAAATTCGTCGAAAGACAATTATGTTGTACGGACATAATTATCGGTATTATTACGTAAGCCTCATGACATTGAACGTTAACATATATTTATTTCAGCCCACCAACACACCAGCCAAGTGCGTATATTTCTCTTATACATATGCATCCGATGTGCTCCAATACAGATGTGCTTCACTACACATTGCGATAGCTAATCGCATCGGACTGGGCGTCACCCCGATAGATCTATCCATAGTATTAGCGTTCTTTCGATTAACAATTCATGATGGGAAGTGGGTCTTTTTAAGGCTGTAAGCTAACTTATGTAATAACTTTCATCTAAGCATATAATCGGGTCCCTTGTGTTCTATTTTAAAATTAAATAGGGTTTATGACAACTTCTGGTTGCACCCATTCATGGGTTTACAACAACTCTTGTTGTACCCTTCATTTTCAATAAATACTTTTCAAGTAAATAGAGCTTCCACAATTACTAGTTGCACCATTCAATTGGTTTACCGCAACTAATAGTTGTACTCTTCTATTTTTAGTAAAACAAGCATGTTATCCCCTCGCGGGTTTTATAAAATAAATAAATATATAAAAGCGAGGCTATGAACTCACCTTAGCAATAACAATATCAGACTAGGATAATGATCACGATAATAGTGACGATAGTGAAACAATGAAATAGGATAAGACAAGAGGCCACGAGCTTCTAGCGACGACCTAAAATAAAGTGGCGCGTCTTAGAGATATAAATGAAACATAAAAAATGAAATGATTTTTTATAAAAACATTTACTTTATAATTAAAAATAACTAAATTATATTTTTAGAATTAGTTTTAAAGATTATTAAATGATCAAAGACCAAAAGTGTTAATTTTGAAAATATATACTAATTATTTGTATAAAGCTTTCTTTTCGTGTTTTAAAAACTATATACAATGTCCAAAAATCTTCAAATACTTATTAAATCATATGTTTAATGAAATAAAATAGTAAATTATATATTTTACAAACATAGAATTTACAACAAGATTAGATAGTAACCTTACAATAAAATGAAGCAAATCAACAATACTTTCAACCACTCAACCCTTTGTCAAGTCACCATATAAACTCAACATATATTTTACCCAAACTTTTATAGATATGCAATTACCCATACACTTCAGCCCTATAGACCCCAAAATATTGATATGTGTTAATGATTAACTTGATGGAAGAAACACTCACAATAATAATCAGAAACTTTTATTCTCCATTGTAATCAAATAATAGCCAAGACTATTAAATAATTTTTGGTTTGAAGATTGTATCTTGTTCGGCATAGATGGATAAAAAAAAGACTACGTTTTTATGTTGTTGCTAGAAGGATATGTGAGATTCATTTTTGCCAACAAAATGCATTGTTTATAGTTTCACACATGTTGCCTCATTTAATTGATGTCTATATGAGACGTGTTATAGTATGGTCATTACAAGAGAATACTTTTGATATGGGGCTGAAACGCTGATAGGTGTGTAAACACCCATCCTTTCTACCACTTAATTACAATAATAACCGAGCCAAAACGTGTATTTTATGTCTTTTATGTCGGAATTATGCGTGGTTTGTGTTTTTTTTGTGATTTAGGACGAAAAGGTGAAAAGTGGAGAAAACACGGGCATTTACGGACTTTTATTGAAGAAAAAGATGAAAGACGAAGTCGAGAAGTCAAGAGTACAAAAAGAACGGAAGTCCAAGACCAATTCTGAAGATTTATCGAAGAAAAAGTCAAAAGACGGAAGTTTATCAAAAGCCGAAGAACTCAAGTCTATTTTATTGAAGAATTTAAAGACGAGTTCAAAGAAATCCCGAAGCCAAAAGTCCTTAAAGTTCAAGTTTAAAGAAGATTAGAAGAATAAAGGACTAATGGTGCAATTAATGAAGATTAAAGAAGGAAGGGCTTAATCTCGCAATTAAGAGAAAATAAAGGAGGGGAGGAAGCTTCCTAATCCTCCCCTATATATAGATTAGGACTAGTTAATTTTCCTTGTGTTTGGCTAAGTGTGACAATTAGTCTTCCACCATTTACTTTTCTTGCACCTTTTAATTCATGTCAATTTAAATACTTGTCAATTTAAATACCTTGTCTTGCACCTTAAATTCCTTTAATTTTAAGTAAGTTTCCATTTAATTCTTGTCAATCTTTACTTTATCCTGTTGATCTCTTATCTACCTTTCTTAATCTTTGATTTTTATGTTTATGTTGTGTTCATGTTCATGTTTTTTATTTTGATCAAGTGGTTTTTGATAATTGTGGTTAAATTCGTTAGTTTGTTGATTTAAACTGTTTTTTCATGATTAATTGATGTTTCGTTATTAGCTTAGTTAAATCGTTTGTTTGATTTTGGTTTAATCTGTGGTAGATCAGTGTTATTTTGATCCCTTGTTCTTCGGGGGAGTTTGTTTCTTGTGATTCCCAGGAAAACTTCTGAACAAGCAAAAGTTCTGAACCAGAGGGTGTTCATTCGGAACATTCAAAAGTTCCGAATCAAGCTTCATCCGGAAGTGTTCCGGATCAAGAACTTCCGAGTCAAGAGTTGTTCATTCGGAACTCCAAAGTTCCGAACCAAGGGGCTTCATCCGGAAGAGTTCCGGATCAACACCAAAAGTTCCGGACGAAGGAAAGGTTCCGCATCAGCAATCTCATTCGGAACTCTAAAAGTTCCGAACGAAAAGTTCTGACCAAAGTTCCGGATCAAGAAGGTTTCACTCGGAAGTCTAGAAGTTCCGGATCAAGAAGGCTTCATCCGGAAGTCTTCCGAGTCAAGGAGTTCCGGATCAAGAGTGCTTCATTCAGATGTCAAGAAGTTCCGATTCAAGCTAGTTCATTCGGAAGTTTTGAACTTCCGAATCAAGGTTTCTTTCAGTTATTTTTAGTCTTTCTTTTTGAATTTCTGTCTTTTATTTTTAAGCTTATTTTTCCCGCTTTTTTATTTAAATTGCACTTTAAGATTACCAGTCTTAGCCTTATTTTAGCCTTGCCTTAGTTTAAGTTTTAGTTGCGTTTTAATTTCGCCTTAGATAGATTTAAATTTGCGTCATTTACTACTAGTGCCTTTTAATTTCAGTCACGTTTTTAAATACTTGCACCATTATTTTAATTAGACTTAGATTTAAATTAACGAACTTTTACTTTAATTGATTTGCACTTTTATTTTAATATACTACAACGACACATTTTTGTTTCACCAAAATAAAACTGAGTCACATAGAGAACCTAGATCAATTCAATTAGTCCAACACAACGAACTTTTTACATTCAAAATCTCTTGTATCAAATGGCGCCGCTCCCGGCTCTTTTCGTAAAGATTAACGGTTTTATGTGAAAGACGCGTTGCTTTTTGGGATCCGTTCACTTGTGAGCGTTATTTTTCTTGCATAAAAAAAATTTAAAAAAAACCATAAAAATTAAAATTTTCAAAAATCCAAAAAGATTTTATCTTTATTGTGTATATATATTGTCTTTGTGTTTGGTTTCTTTTTCTTTTGCATTTTCAGGTGTATGCGTACTAGATCTTCTAATTATCAAGAGCCCGAGACTCAAGAAGATTTAAGTATGTCAGGTGTCAACAACAACATTCCACCGCACCTCAACAATAACAACAATGTTCTTCCACAGCCCGATCTTCGGACCATGGAGGAGCTTTGTCAACCTACCATGTTTGGACGAGGAGGACCGATTGCGCCGATGCAAATCAACGCTCTTGAGTTTTCGTTGAAGCACCACATGATTCAGCAAGTGCAAACTAACCCATTCCGTGGATTGCCTGATGATGATGCCAACAAACACCTCGACAAGTTCATTACAATTACCCAAAGCATGAAGTTGCCTGGTGCCACAATGGATGTTCTCCGCCTACAACTCTTTCCACATACTTTATCGCATCATGCCGAGAAATGGTTTGATCGTCTCCCGAAGAATTCTATTCACACTTGGGATGACATGACTCAACGCTTTTTGTCGCGCTACTTTCCACCATCCATGGTCACAAGCCTTCGCAATCAAATCAGCGGTTTCATGCAAGACCCTGATGAATCTCTTTTTGATGCTTGGGAGAGATATAATGTCTTGATTGATCGATGTCCAAACCACAACATGCTCCCTGTGACCTTAATTGATACTTTCTACAACGGTTTGACTTTTCGAGATCGTGATACGATTAATGCAGCCGCCGGTGGCACATTCATGAAAAGGCGACCCGAGGAGTGTAGAGAGTTAATTGAGAACATGACTACTCACCACAAAAACTGGGATTCCTCTACTTCTTCTAGGAACAACCCGAGAGTCAATGTTTCCTCCACCTCAGCAAACCATGATATGACCGAACTCACCCGTGTGCTGACTGAAATGAACAGAAGTATGCAACTCTTGGCTTCAAACCAACAACAACAACAACAAGTTAAAGCTGTTGCTGCTCCTTGTGAAACATGCGGCGGTCCTCACACATACACCGATTGTCCTTCTACACAAGGAAATCCGGAAAATGTGTATGCAGCTTATGGTAATTATTCACCGGAAAATTACCAAGCTCGACCTCAAGGGGATAGAAATTTGTTGAGCTACCGATCAAACAACTACCTTTCACCCGGTTTTTCTCCTCAAAACCAAAACCCCGCCAACAACTACAATAGAAGCAACCAAATCCCACCAAGAGCTTCTAATCCTTATCACCCACCCGCTCAACAAACCCCACCCATTAACCCCGATGTTGAAGCCATCATGAGAACACAAGGTGAGCAAATCAAGAATCTATAGAGCCAAATAATCAATTTGAAAGGAGATATCACGAAGCAAGGACATGAGATAAGATCCGAAGTTCGCGATAATATTCAATCCTCCTTCAGCACTCAAACAAATGAATTAAAGAATATGTTGGCTAGTTTCTTGCCCTCCACTCAACCTTCTACTTCAAGTTCTTTACCTTCAAACACCGTCACCAATCCGCGAGCCAATGTGAGTGCTATTACTACTCGTAGTGGAGTTACCATCGTAGGACCACCAATCCCACCCCCATCATCTACACCTCCTCCACCACCATTTATCCCTACTCCTCCTACACCTAGTATTAGTGCACCATTACCGTCTTCGCCTCGTCATGACGATGTATCTTGGAAGGACCCTTCAACATCTCAACCTTTACCGACTACACCTTCACCTTCCACCTATAAACCCAATATCCCATACCCTTCTCGCTTAGGCAAGACCAACGATCTAACAAAGGAGGACTCTCAAGTGACAAACTATATCAAGATGATTTCTCAAATGAACTTCAGCGTTAGTTTTCTTGAAGCACTTGTCCACATGCCCAAATTTGTTAAAGCATTTATGGAATTGCTTAACAAGAAGGAGAAGCTGATTAAACTCGCCAACACACGCTTAAATGAAAACTGCTCTGCAGTTCTTCTTAGAGAACTTCCGGAAAAGCTTGGAGATCCCGGTCGTTTTGTGTTGCCTTGCGTGTTCAACAAAACTGAAGAATTTACTGCCCTTGCTGATCTCGGGGCTAGTATTAATCTTATGCCTTTGATTGTTTGGAAAACACTATCATTACCCGACCTCACTCCAACAAAGATGACTCTTGAACTTGCAAATCGCACTCTCGCTTACCCTGTTGGTATAGCCGAAGACGTGTTCATTAAAGTTGGCGCATTTACTTTCCCGGTCGATTTTATCATAGTTGATTATGAAATGGACCCTCGTATTCCTTTAATACTTGGTCGGCCATTCTTGAGAACCGGACGTGCTTTAGTGGATGTTGCCGAAGGTGAGTTAATCTTAAGAGTCGAGAATGACTCACAAATTTTCAAAATGGGGAAGCTTACAGGCAAATACTATGGACGAGAATCAGTGAATATGATTAATGTGCTCGATGACTTTACCGTCTATGACAATCCTCTATTCGATTCTTCCATCGATAATCCACTCTTTGACGATGATGTGGATGATTCTCGGTCCATTTTGGAACCTTCTCCCATTTATGATTCGCCACCGATCTTTGATGCTTATGATGACGATTCTAGCTCAGATTCGGATGATTATGATGACCTTACTTCTGAGTATTCCGAGCTGCCCACATATGATGATTTTGATGAGGCTGATACTCTTTCGAGCGATTCTTCACATGCTGAAGATCCTCCGCCATCACTCGATCCTACTTTGGACGATTACTCATTTGAGGAAGACTTCTCTGAATTTCTCAACACTTACTTCCCTCATGAGAGTGATGCTCCTCCTTATGATTTTGAAGATTATCGTCTTGATCCTACTTTGGATTTGAAGAACATTCTTTCAAAGGAGAAGAAACCGGTCGACACCGAAATCCGCAGCACGTATGAGTTAACACCTCTTTGTCCCCCTTCTGAGGACGAGGTTGTGCTTCTTCGCGGATCTTCTTCACACTCTGCTGAGCCTGAGTGTTGTTTTCTCTTAAAAGAAAAGGTGTTCGACACCGGTATTGAAATTTTTAAGCCATCTCAGTATCTACCTGATGAAATAAAAGGAAAAATCTTTGTAAATTTTGAAGACATGCTTGCACTTCACCCTTGCTTCCACCGTGCTCCATCGCTGCTTAAGGGAACCTTGCCTACTCTTCTTTGGCTTGCCTTGTTCGCCTTAAGCTTGTGCTATTTGATGGACGAAAACTATGTCTTTGATCCTGGTGGATATGTTTCATGCTTCTTCCTATGATGATCAAGGTCGAGTCAGGCTCACGACTCGGTTAACAAAAATCAAGCGCTTCTTGGGAGGCAACCCATGTATCTATCTTTTAGCTTTCTTTATCATAAGTGTAGGGGGAGACCCTTTGGTTTGCTATTTCCTCTCCTTTCTCTTAATCAGGGATTCGAGCGCTCAATGATCCACTCTTGATGATTCTTGATGACTCGTGATTCCGTGTTCCATTATCCTGGTTCTATCCTAAACTCTTTTCGATTCACTATTTTATATTTTCTCAATATTAAAATAGGAATCTCTTTAGTTGTCTTTTCCTTAGCGAGATTTAAACAAAGTTTTCAATGTCCTAAGTGTAGGGGAGTTTACTCCCACATGCTTAAACATTAAGGACAATGTTTATCTTAAGTGTAGGGGGGACTTCTATCGAAGTTAAGTGGTCTTTTCCTTGTATTTGTCCTCATTTTAACCGGAAAATCAATTTTTCGACATTTTTCAAAAATTTTGATCTATTTTGGCATATTAGTTTTTACCTTTGTATAGTTATTTTCTTTCTTTGCTAGAATAAATGTTTAATAAAGTGGTTTTAATTTTCAAAACGTTGTGAATCTTTTGACTCAACCCGGGTTTACTTATCTAAGTTACTCTAGCTAGTATCCTTAACATGTTTAAGTCGAGTTTTGCTAGGCTTTTATATAGGGAGCTATAAAACGCGAAAGTCTTAACTCTCACGGGTTAAGAACAAGAACTTTTCGCAAGTTCCTATAATTGATCCTAGAGAGTCGTTTATCAAGGGAACTTTAAGACGCGAATTCTAAACTTGAAAAAGTCTAAGAATTTGCAAGATCCTATAGGCGACTCGAAAACCCAAAACTTTGATTTAATAGGCTAAGCATCCACGAGTCTCATTACTTGAGATTTTAAACTGTGGAGGACGAGAGATGATAGAGCCAATTATAAGTTCGGTATTCTTTCGTGAATTTATGTGAGTTAATCATGAGCCTATTCTCTCATCGCTTGCTAATAATTTATCTGCTAATGAATAAGGTTGTACGATTTGAAAAGTTACTTAGCTTCTAGCCCAAGATCGTTTAAAAGTTGCTCGGTATGGATTAGAGTTCATAGCCAAGGCATAACTTATTGAAGCGGGATGCAAAGATTGGCGAGTCCGAAAAGGCCCTAACAAGGCATGAGGGCTATATTTTGTTGCTAAAGATCCAAAGTGATGTGAAGAATCATTTATCGAAAATCAATATGAAGGATCGAGACACACACGAAAAGCAAATACTCCCCAAAAGTCATGGAGAAGTGTATCCGAAAAGACCCTAACAAGGTATGAGGATAAATAGATCCAATTCATAAAAGGAGGCGGATCGTTATATATCAAAGTCCAAAATAAAGATTGGAGAAAAATGAAGAAGTCGTGGTCCAAGTATGAATCTCTCAAAACTTCAAGTGAAGAAATTCCATTATGAAGAGAAGACCATAATTTCATGAACGTCTCTCAAGGTTTGAAGTATGAAGTCGCTTCCAAATATCGGTCCGAGAAAGGTCTCAAATCGCGAAGCGAGTTATGCCAAGATATGAACTTTATGAGGTCCCGAGAAGCAGTTTTAAAAGATTTTGTCCTTTAGCTAACTATTGATTAAATCGTTCACTTTATTTTCAGACTTAATAACTATCGAAATAAGTCAAAAATGCATCCTCGTGATCATTCAAGACAATAATAAAATATAAGAGATACACCTAGGAATAAGGGAGTCTAAGTGAGTAATTGGCCCACATGAGTTCGTGATAGTTTACTAACTTATAATAACAATGATCTCGTTTTTAAGCTTGGTTTGGAGAAAGTGAAAACTTGAGGATGATGATTATTCATAACATTTCCAAAACCCAAGGTATGCTTTTGATTTCTTTATTTTGAATGTTTTTAATTTTATACCTCTTTAATATAGGCCAATGTGGATTGATTATGATGAAAAATGTAAACGTGCTTTGTAACTAATGCATTGCATGAGGACATTGCAATGGTCAAGTGTAGGGGATTTGATAGGTGTGTAAACACACATCCTTTCTACCACTTAATTACAATAATAATCGAGCCAAAACGTGTATTTTATGTCTTTTATGTCGGAATTATGCGTGGTTTGTGTTTTTGTTGTGATTTAGGACGAAAAGGTGAAAAGTGGAGAAAACACGGGCATTTACGGACTTTTATTGAAGAAAACGATGAAAGACGAAGTCGAGAAGTCAAGAGTGCAAAAAGAACGGAAGTCCAAGACCAATTCTGAAGATTTATCGAAGAAAAAGTCAAAAGACGGAAGTTTATCAAAATTCGAAGAACTCAAGTCTATTTTATTGAAGAATTTAAAGACGAGTTCAAAGAAATCCCGAAGCCAAAAGTCCTTAAAGTTCAAGTTTAAATAAGATTAGAAGAATAAAGGACTAATGGTGCAATTAATGAAGATTAAAAAAGGAAGGACTTAATCTCGCAATTAAGAGAAAATGAAGGAGGGGAGGAAGCTTCCTAATCCTCCCCTATATATAGATTAGGACTAGTTGATTTTCCTTGTGATTGGCTAAGTGTGACAATTAGTCTTCCACCATTTACTTTCCTTGCACCTTTTAATTCATGTCAATTTAAATACTTGTCAATTTAAATACCTTGTCTTGCACCTTAAATTCCTTTAATTTCAAGTAAGTTTCCATTTAATTCTTGTCAATCTTTACTTTATCCTGTTGATCTCTTATCTACCTTTCTTAATCTTTGATTTTTATGTTTATGTTGTGTTCATGTTCATGCTTTTTATTTTGATCAAGTGGTTTTTGATAATTGTGGTTAAATTCGTTAGTTTGTTGATTTAAACTGTTTGTTCATGATTAATTGATGTTTCGTTATTAGCTTAGTTAAATCGTTTGTTTGATTTTGGTTTAATCTGTGGTAGATCAGTGTTATTTTGATCCCTTGTTCTTCGGGGGAGTTTGTTTCTTGTGATTCCCAGGAAAACTTCTGAACAAGCAAAAGTTCTGAACCAGAGGGTGTTCATTCGGAACATTCAAAAGTTCTGAATCAAGCTTCATCCGGAAGTGTTCCGGATCAAGAACTTCCGAGTCAAGAGTTGTTCATTCGGAACTCCAAAGTTCCGAACCAAGGGGCTTCATCCGGAAGAGTTCCGGATCAACACCAAAAGTTCCGGACGAAGGAAAGGTTCCGCATCAGCAATCTCATTCGGAAATCTAAAAGTTCCGAACGAAAAGTTCTGACCAAAGTTCCGGATCAAGAAGGTTTCACTCGGAAGTCTAGAAGTTCCGGATCAAGAAGGCTTCATCCGGAAGTCTTCCGAGTCAAGGAGTTCCGGATCAAGAGTGCTTCATTCAGAAGTCAAGAAGTTCCGAGTCAAGCCAGTTCATTCGGAAGTTTTGAACTTCCGAATCAAGGTTTCTTTCAGTTCTTTTTAGTCTTTCTTTTTAAATTTCTGTCTTTTATTTTTAAGCTTATTTTTCCCGCTTTTTTTATTTAAATTGCACTTTAAGATTACTAGTCTTAGCCTTATTTTAGCCTTGCCTTAGTTTAAGTTTTAGTTGCGTTTTAATTTCGCCTTAGATAGATTTAAATTTGCGTCATTTACTACTAGTGCCTTTTAATTTCAGTCACGTTTTTAAATACTTGCACCATTATTTTAATTAGACTTAGATTTAAATTAACGCACTTTTACTTTAATTGATTTGCACTTTTATTTTAATATACTACAACGACACATTTTTGTTTCACCAAAATAAAATTGAGTCACATAGAGAACCTAGATCAATTCGATTAGTCCAACACAACGAACTTTTTACATTCAAAATCTCTTGTATCAAACGTGTATTATGATAGGTGGGATAAGATTATTATAAATCTTGTCCCACAATTTGATAAAATGGGTATTATTAAAATTTGATATTTCAAAAGTTACGCAATTTTAAAAAAAATACTAGCAAAACCCGAAAAATAAACGCTCAATATAAAATAAAACATCGACATTCGGATGACATTTATATTTTGATAATTAAATGGCTTAAAATAGTTAATATGTCAAATGAACGAATGACACATAAAGGTTTAACGTAAATTACGAAAAATACTTTTATGAGAAAATAAAATAAAATAAAATAAAATAAAATAAAAATTAAACGACAACAATAGAAAATATTTCTATGTCATAACGAGAATAAAAATATCGATACTTAACGTATTCGTTGACGGTTATAACCTAAACGGCATTCTTAGGCTATGTTTCAAGCCTAACCTTCCCAGTTAGCCGATAATTTAAATTTCTCAATAAAGTAAATACATAATATTTAATAATCAAGATTAGAAAAACGATCAAAAATATCAGGATTGTCATAGTGTCTCTTTTCTCCATGGTATTCACAGTATCTATTGCATGCGCGCCTTTCCACTGGAGTGACCATTGGTAGTGGTCTTGGGAATTCGCTCCTTCTAACACGAGGATCTCTCTTGGGGTTAACTTTAGTGGTGTGAATTGAAAACTGTCATTGCGCCCTTCTTTTTTATTTCCTTGATAGTTACGATCCCGAGGTCCACCTCGCGTATTGTTTTGCTTATTTTGCATATCACGAGTTCTATAGCTGTAAGTAGTGTGCATGGCTTCCATGGTAGTTGATTCCCCCTGTATGAAGGATCTCACCATTCACATTACCCCATCGAATGTCTCTTGTGTTTTCTCGTTCAAATTTCGTATTAAATCTTTATTAGTTATTCCTGCCCTGAAGCAAGATACTTTCAAGATTTCCGGGCATTCTTTTATCTAGATACATTCATTTTTGAAGCGCTCTAAAAAGTATTCTAGGTACTCACCCTGGTTGTTTGAATCTTTCCAGTGATACAGCGCTCCCGTCGTACCTTTTTTGTTGTACATAGTTTCTTTTAAATGCCCTCCTACCTCGAATACGTTTATTGTTCGCAGTGGGAGTCTGTCAAACCAGTTTCGCGCATTTTCTACAAGTGTGGAGTTGAACATATTACACCATACAGTTCGGGCCATTGCTCAATTCCTGCTTGTGATTCACAGACCTTCGGGTGGTCTTCTGGGTTTGTGGTGCCATCATATGTTTTGACATTTGTTGGCATGCAACGCTTTGTTGTGTCAGGATAATACTATATATTCCTTGTGAAAGCGTTTTTCTTGCCCTTCTCCATGGTTGCTAGAAGTCTCTATCTTTCCTTTTACGCGAATAAAGAGCTCGCTCTTCAGCTTCTGGATTTTCTGCAGAGGAATGTCTGTGCCCATGTATGTATGGTGACTGTTGATCGGTTCTGAATTTGATGAGTTATCATCTGAGGATTGATAGCGTCCTGTGCGCCTTTTTCCTTTCACGGCCTGCTGGTCCTTCATTTATATAGTGGCGAGCGAGAGCAGAGCCTCTAGGTTATTTGCTACATATTCTTCCATCGCACGCGCATCTGTAGAAATTACTTGCTCACTCTCCTTAGATGTGAATGATAGCTTCCATTTATCTTTGTTGGGAGGAGGCTAAGCTGATCTTAGTTCCGCGTCACTCTCCTCTATGGCGGGTAGGGAGTTGAGAATGGAGAGCCCGCTCCTCGAAGAGGTGGTTTTACCACGTCGCGACTGTTTGTGTCGCTGGCTGATCCGGGGGTGTTCCCCATGGATGTGATTTGCCCGTCTATCGTCAGCGACATTTGGCCACCTCCATCCGTTCCTTTTCTTGTCATGCTTAGATATTAGTGTAGGGTCCCACGGATGGCGCCAACTTGTTGATACAAAAGTTGGATGGACCTAGTTGGATCCGAATTAGGCTTAATTCGGGGTCTTGTGGGTTCCGGCTCTTGCACCAACTGAGTCTTGTTTAAGGACCCTCCACACTAAGAACAAACACCGTTAGGCTTACCATGGGCGCTTGTCCCATAATTAGACTCCGGCGTGAGAGTAAGTAATCGGTTTGAGTATATGTGAGGGTTTAGAGTATTGTGTGTATCCTACCTTTGTGGAACCTTGGGGGTTCCTTTTATACCCGAGAGAGTCCTGGATGGGCTCTCCTACTCTTGTGGCCTACGGAAGGGATAATGACTCAAGATAACTTTAATCTTTATCACGTAGCCGAGGCAAGTGCATATCCCTTTACTTTAGGCGAATATAATTATAAGATATATTATATTCTGTCTTTATCCTGTCGCGTTGCGACGAGGACTTGATTAAGTAACCATCTATCGTGCGGCAATAGTTCATTGGGCCTCTTTGGTCTTGCGCGCGCTGCGCAACGACAATCCATACCCAATGGATACGGGTAGTACCCATAGGTCGGGTTATACAACCAGAATATGGACTATACGTCATCATCACATATAGTATGGGAGGGAGGAGACTTAGCATTAGTGACAGATTTGTGACACTTTTAAGTGCCACATATTGTTTTGGGAGGGAGGAGGATTAGTGTATATATATAAAAAAAAGGGAGCTAGGATTTTTTCATATCATTTAATTTTTTTTATTTAATTAGTTATTAATCATATTTAATTCATAAAAAAATAAAAAATTCAAAAAAATATAATTCTTTTTTTCAAAAAATTATTTTATCAGTTAGGACTTAGGAAAAGTAAATTTTCATTTTTAGGTTTTAAATTTGGTCATTTGCTTATATATCGCGTTTGTACATTCGTTATTTAATTTATTTTGCTTAGTTTAATTTTAAGACGTCTTCGTTTTTACTTTTCCTTTTAAAGTTTAATAAGTTTATTTTTATTTATGTTTTCAAAATTTTGATTTTTGTAATTTTTCGTCATTTTCTCGATTCGCCCGTATCGCGTATTCGTCGTGGTTTAATATTAGCGTAACTCTTCTTTTTAATTTTCTTTCTTCTCACAACCAAAAACGTTACTAACCCAAATCACATACACACACACTCCCTTGAGGAACGAACTCACTTGTCGATCTTTACCGTTTTCCTAAATCGTATCGATTAATATTTTCCAACTTTATACTTGTTTTGTTTTTCCTAAAATAAAGCAAAGTGTAATTTTACTACATCACTCTACGCCTTTAATAACATTGTTGGTCCCAAACTTAGATCGATTTAGCTTGTGTAACGAGATTAAATCAAGTTAAACACGTAGAGAAACTTTGTTTGTGTATAAAACAATTTAAGTATTATGCGGAATTAATACTCAAACAAGAACACACAAAGAATGTAAAACAAACTTTCACTTGATTGATTAAAACAAACTTGCTTACAATGAAAGTGTTAAACGTATGAAAACTTATTTGAAACAAAACCTAAAGGTCTTCTTTTATAGACATAAGAAGCCTTGTACAAGAGTCTACGTATCAGCTATTCTAGGTAAAGATAAATATAGAAAATACATTGTCGATCCTATCTTTACTAGAAACAAACTAGAAACATAATACGCGTAGACCATATCTTTCTATTAGTGCTTGACTTGATCATATCAACGCTTGACTTCTTCCTGTCAACGCTTGATCTGTCAACGCTTGTTTTCTTCTAATCAACGCTTGTTTTCTTCTTGTCAGCGTTAAAGTGTACTGGCTACATTTTATTCCCAACAATCCTCCCCTAAACTTGTAAAACCCGTAAAAATAAGGTCATAATTTAATTATATTTTCAATTATTTTGAAGTATTTTATAACGTTAAATATTATTATGTTTAACGGTTTAAGTTGAAACCAATATTAAATATTATACTTTAATATTTTGACGAGCAACGAGGACTACTATTGATCGCGATACCGACGGATGCCAAAATTTTTATATTTTAATATCGATCGTTTCGATATTTAATACTCTCGACGATATCGTTTTAATTACGTATCGAGTCGTTATGTTATTATTTTTCGTGTGCGTTTAAACTTTTAAAAAGTATTTTTACGAAATCCGAGTCTCGTAAATATTTCAAAATTTGCAATTTACATTTTCTACCCTTTTAAACTATTTTATTCCATTTTTGACCAAAACTATCACATATTGGCAAAACTAACCCTCCACCCACCATATAAAAGGATTTTCTTCCACTAATTTTCACATAGTTAATATAAACAAAAAAAAATTTCCTCTCTCTTCTTTTTCTCTTACAAACCATGACCCCTCTTTCATACAAAACCAAACTTTTATCCAATTTTACTCAAAATATATTATGATCTAACCAAAAACAATTGAAGACCACATCCTAGAATTTGAAGGGGATTCTTTTGATACCATTTTCATCAACATGCATCAACTTTGAAATTTTGATCAAGAATCTTGGTGAGTAAAGTTGTTAGATGATGTTGCATGTGATTATCTAGTGATAATCATGTGTAGATCATGTTATTTTTGTAAAGAAAATATATTTTTGATTTTGGGTTTTTGATTTTGATGATGATACAAGTGTTAGGATTAGATTATGATGATATTAGGGGCTTAGAAGGATGATAAAAGTTGTTGGTTTTAATCAAAAACTTGATTTTGTATGGTTTTTAAATGACCAATTTTAGGCAGTAGGTTTAGAGGCATTTTCGGAAATCTTAAGTCTGAAAATAGGTTGATATTATGGGATTATGTTGTAGAGAATTTCGTTAGCTTCGATTTGATATAAAGTAGGCCTTCCAACTCCAAACGAGGTGGAAGATACACTAGTTTGATTTTCGTGTACCGGGAGACGAGTGTCGACACAATCCGGAAATTGTTGTCGATATTTGGATCGAATCTCGGGGACTATAAAATGAGTTTCAAAATGATTCAAGGGCTGTTCTCGGGCTCCAAGTTTAGCATTTTGAGTCTATTTTTAGAATCAATTTGCGGTTTTATAAATGGAGTTGTTTAGAATGGTCAAAATTGTTTCGTAAGTCAAGGTCGCTAAACTGTCCGGATTTTGTGATTCAAAGATGAGTCGGGCAGGGAACTTTAGAAGTAAAATCTTTTAATGGGCTCTTGGGAGGACTTTCTACATATAGTAAGTGAGTTCTCTGAGTAGTATCATAAAAAGTTGATATGTCTAAATATGGGAAAACGGATTGGACATTCGGTATGTTCCGGCAGATTTTTATTAAAGGCGTAGAATAATAAAATGAATATATAGGAGAGTGTAATAGTATCACTTGTATCGTTTTCTCTCGATTTTGTCGTGATTTTATGAGTCGAGTTTTATATTCTTATGTATGGTTTATTTCTCGAGTCTATTATTAATGAACGCACCTCATTTGATAGGTTGCGGTTCTCGTGTTTGAAAGGCATCATTTATCGTCGGCAATCGTCTCATTACCACTATCGGCTAAGGTGAGTCTATAGCCTCGCTTTATACTAGTTATTAAATGATTTTAAACCCGCGAGGGGGAATACATGTTTTATAAACCTAGAACACAAGATTTTTATGGTATGCTTTGTCCCTCTATGAATGGACCCGTGGTTGCCTTTAAATTGCATTAAGTGATTGCCTTTGTTAAAACCTCAATTATGGACCGTTAATTAACCTATGATGGGTTAACCGCTAGTACAATTAATAGATCTATGGGGGAAGCCGCCCCGGTTTAGTTTTTGTGGACTTGTCATAGAAGCTTAGGCCCGACCTCCACACTGTTTGAGCATATTGTATTGAGAAGTCAGGTATACGGCAATGTACCAATAATCTGGAGGTAACCGACAATTAATAAATCTCTCGTCTTATTAGACTGATATGGGAGTGTCTAAGGGCTCGGTTCCATGAGCTTATTGCAATTTATGCTATATACAATTATCATTGTTGATGCAAATTATTATTTGATGCTTATAAGCATGCCACAAACTTATAATCTTTACTTGTGTTCAAATTGATTTCATAAACCTATAGATTCACTCGGCATTTTTGCTGATTGTTTTACTCACATGTATTTCAGGTAATCAAGAAGTGGAAGCTTGGAGGTCACGGGGAATGAAGTTGTGCACTGCTTTTGTTGTTCAAACTCTTTGATTTATTTAGCGTTCCATTTTTAAAACAAACTAAAATGTTGTTTTAACTTATCTTTTGGTAACGATTACTTGGGACTACGCTACTCTGACAAATGTTTTAGGAACGATAAATCTAAAACGTCTCTTTTCGAGTCGTTCTTTATAAATTATGTGTTGTTGTATCATTGTTTAGCACCCAAAGATGTATTCCGCTGCGTGTAAATTTGGGGGTGTTAAAGATTGGTACCAGAGCCATGAGTTATAGAGAACTAGGTCTTTTTCTAAAAACCTAAACTATAACTGTCGGTTTTATTTTTTCAAAAGAGTCGGTGCACAGGACTTCGCGTGACTTCACGTTCAAGCTACTTCTGGGATTACCACTTTAGTATGTGTTATTACGTATACCTTATTGGCAAGTATTTATAAATAAATACTATGATCCATTTACGGATATATATTTATATCTAGGATCCCTTTATCGATATATATTTATGTCGTTAAACTTTTCGATAAAAGTTTATCATTTATTAATGATTAACTTAAATAAATACAATGAATTTTCAAGATCTTTCTGTATTTATTTTTGAAGTATTTAAATTGCTTTTATTGCAAAATTTTATATTATGACCTTACATAACTTCAGCTAATCGCGTTACTTTCATTGTTTACCCCTTTGAGATATCTATATAGATATCCAAATCGTCTTTCGGCTATTTGTGCTTGGACGTCTTTTAACGTAATCTCTAGACCATTGTGTAGCTCAATGTGTCCTTGGAATAGACTAACCGCTATCGTGTGAGTCACACATTTTGAAACATTTCTTATTATAGTGTTGAATAATACCATGGTTTTTCGTAATATTTTGTTGATTTTTATTATCGTTTTACACGGCATGCGAAGATTTAACTTATTGACATTTATATGTATCGACTCCGAAGTGTATTGTTCACTTATATCTCGGTAACGTCATCGTTATTTTATAAATCATCGTCTAGATTATGGCGCTAGATTGGGATACGATTTTACTTCTATAAAATTGTATCATTTGTTTTTCATTAACCTTCTTGCTCCCGGAACGCAACTCATTAATGTTCCATTATTTTCTCGTTATGTTTTGTGTTTTTGGACAATCGTGGCACCAAGGAGATTTGCCTACTTTGCACTTTGAAATCTAAATTACGAACGTCTTTCACCGTCTTGCTTCCTAAATTTCGTGTTGAATACCTTGAAGCATTTTCTGTCATTCATCATGCTATATTTTATTTGATGCTCATTACGAGATTTATTTTTCGTTGTTATAAAATCCACAAGACATGTGTGTATGTATATATTTTGAGTGGCTAAGAAGTGTCGAAAAAATACATTTTTATGCAAAAACTGCAGGAGCAGTATAAACAAGTCACAACTTAAAAGTAAAACCTGCGTTTTTAAAATAAAATAGTCAAACCTGCACAGAACTTGCAGGGGTATTTTGGTCATTTTACATTGGTTTTCAGGTCTCGGGTAAAACTAGAAAGTCGTCTGAAACGTCGTTTTGCATCAAAATGCTTTAGACTCTGAGTCTTGGAGATGTCGTTTATAGGGTCAATTAATCGGCTCATATTTAAAAGTTAAATCTGATAGAAAATTCATAACATGAGTTTTAAATGTTTCTAAGCTGTTTTGATTTCATTTGAGATCGTAAAATTTTAACAAATATTATTTTACAACTAACTAATACTAGTTGCATGTGAAAATGATTAAAAATAGAAACATTACAGGATTAGCAATTACCAGATTAATGGTGTAAATTGAAAACGAGTAATATATTTTCTTAAAAAGCATGTATGTATCGTGTAGCTTACGATGAGTACACATTTGGATTGTTTTATTCTTTTTATATATATGACTCTTTTGTCATTCGATATTATTTTTATTTTTCTTCTAACCTTCCACTGATTTGAGTTGAGTTTTGAAGTTTTGCCTTCACATTCTTCGTTGACATTCTTATCGCGTATCTTATGACGTTTTCGTCTAAACCTTATAACCCTTTGAAAACTTAACAACTTGTAACCATTTCTTTGGTTGTTTTATGAGCTACTATTTGCCACTTTTGCAAAACTTTGACTACTTTATACGTTGTCATAATGTCATATTATAAATAAATCTGATATTGTTTTACGATTATTTTCACCAATTATTTTTACTTTCGTCTTATAAAATACTTTTCGTAAGATTAAAAGTTGCTTATTAAGTATCTCACAATTTACTTGTATCCTATAAATTTATAAACTATTTATAAATTCCATTTTACAAATGGCATGGTTTATATATAAACATAAGAAACGTAATACTCTTCGACGAAACTGAGCACTGCATTGCTAGCCCTAAATTATACATGGCCTGATCACCTATGTCTAATTTAGAAGGAGCCATGCTAGGCTGAATAGTAGTCACCTTAAAAATCTTGATGATAATCAACTTTTTACTTGTAATTATGATAAAGATAAATAAAATGAAATAAATTGAAAAGAAGTTTTGAAAACCTTTATATTTAAAGCAAGTAGCGCAATTTCTATGCATCCGCATATGTTTTCTTACCTTTTCTTGAACGAATTACGCGCTTACGAATACGTTTTTACTCGACAATCGTTTTTCCACTCGTTATTTCATTTTGTCTTGTAACTGATTTCTTTTGACCGTTCGTCTAATTACTGATTGTTGATAAATAACCTGAAAGTCTCGATGTTGTATCCTTCCTTCTTGTCCAATCTTCTTTATGCGACTAGGTAGATCTTTGGAATGTCTCCGCACGTGAATAATGAATTATCACTAGAGTAATTTCCGTATATCCGGGATGACGTCCGTCACTCTCGTTTGTCTCGAAAACCACTCTTGTGAACCGTGCTTTGACTTCTCTCTTTAAACACTAACATCGTTCATTTGATTTGTTTTAATTACAAGTGATTATTAGAAATTTTATTAATTAAAATTTTTGTATGGATCTTCTTTCCGATTATGTATCGACCACCGCTAAGTTAACGAGCTGATATTGGTGAACCATCAACCGCACTAACCAAAATTGACAACTTGTTTAATCTATCATTTCTTATCGTCTTACCATCAACGCCTTTATCTTATTATTCTCTTTAAGAATTCATACGACATTTGCTTCGTTCTCTTTTGTACCATTGATTTCGTATTAATTGTTGACTATTATTTTCATTCGTATTCTCTTGTTATCTTGTCACATTTCGAAACCCGAATATATCCCATGTTATTTTGAAATAATAAACACCTTTATGTATTTCTACAAAGTATTATAAAAATTTTTATGGAACTTGTCTATATTTTCTAATGATTTTCAATTATCAAAATAACTATCACAAGTAAAAGGTCAAATTTATACACCATATTTTGTATGACTAAAACTAATGTTTAAAATAAAATTTTGTTCTACCTTTTGAACTAATTGACTTATCATACTTTACTTTTAATGTAATGAAATTACCAGTTTAATTTATATTCCTAATAGTGATTTAATTTGGAAATTATATTCTCTAATTGTAACCATCAGTATGAGTTTAATTAATAAATTTACGTCATTCTTTCAAAGTTTCTTAAGACGACCAAATAAATTTTGAAACTATTTTACTTCTAGTTTTGATGTATCATCTTTATCAAGAAAGCACCTCAACTGAGTTTTAAGGAAATACCAAATCCGGGACGGATAATTGTGACAAACTTTATTTTAATGTTAATATTTAATTCATTCTTCGCTCTCATTTTCCTAGGATGGCGAATTATTATGTTTTACGGTTACGTGAGTCGAGATCCCTCGTCGATCGTCAATCTTAAATCATATTACCACATCTTTTCCGTTTATGCGTTTATTGAATTCATTTTTATCTCGTTCTGTTCCTCGTATTGAAGATCACTATTTTATTCTGAGTTTAAAATGAATCTCGGGAAGCAGTGTATAAGAAGAAACGATAAGTGTCACTAGGATTTATGCGTGTACTTGTGGAATGATTGAGGACCGAATCTCTTAATGAATGGAGTTAATAAATCTGTTACAACCTCAAGGAGTATGTTGAAGCCGACATCGCAAGTGGAAAGACTCTGGAGATCAAGTGGTTATTATCAAGGGTTCGTTCAAGGTTTTCTCGATGATTAATGGTGGAGATCTATACTCGATGTTTATGTTCGGCCTTTTCTTTTATGTACTTATATGGTGTGTGATCTAGTCAAATGATCGTAAGTTGTGAGAACTTGAGACGGCATCATCCGGTGACGTCCGATCATATAGAACACATATTATGTAATATCTTTTTGACTGTCAACGACGATGTTTATTGAGACTTTAATGCGCGTTGGAGAAAGTGAGATGGTGTCTTCGTATTATCTTTTGAGTAGGGACCCGCGTGTGAGCACCCTCCGATGACGAATTTTTTTTTCTTGTTAGTTCTTTTGATGTGTGTCCATGACTATCCGGCCGATGGATATCCTTTAATTTTCAACATTCTTTTAAACTCGACTTACCCGTAAACCCTGTCATCTATTCTTGTCGTCGAATGAGCTTCGTGTGATTCGTAAAATTTTCATGTGTCGAGCTTGACGGGTGACTGGTGGATAAGGATTTATTTATTCCTTTATGGTGAGATACAACTTGACGACAAGTTGCGTTTTGTAAAAGAACCAGTGGAGATCGTGGATCGAGATACACGTGGGAACGTAAGGACTTCTTAATAAGGAATGCCCTCATCCTTCCGGGTAGTGAACAACTCGTGTATGAGGCGAGTTGAGCGCCGGGACGTCGCTCCCTTAAGGTGGTGAGGATGTAAAACCCGTAAAAATAAGGTCATAATTTAATTATATTTTCAATTATTTTGAAGTATTTTATAACGTTAAATATTATTATGTTTAACGGTTTAAGTTGAAACCAATATTAAATATTATACTTTAATATTTTGACGAGCAACGAGGACTACTATTGATCGCGATACCGACGGATGCCAAAATTTTTATATTTTATTATCGATCGTTTCGATATTTAATACTCTCGACGATATCGTTTTAATTACGTATCGAGTCGTTATATTATTATTTTTCGTGTGCGTTTAAACTTTTAAAAAGTATTTTTACGAAATCCGAGTCTCGTAAATATTTCAAAATTTGCAATTTACATTTTCTACCCTTTTAAACTATTTTATTCCATTTTTGACCAAAACTATCACATATTGGCAAAACTAACCCTCCACCCACCATATAAAAGGATTTTCTTCCACTAATTTTCACATAGTTAATATAAACAAAAAAAAATTTCCTCTCTCTTCTTTTTCTCTTACAAACCATGACCCCTCTTTCATACAAAACCAAACTTTGATCCAATTTTACTCAAAATATATTATGATCTAACCAAAAACAATTGAAGACCACATCCTAGAATTTGAAGGGGATTCTTTTGATACCATTTTCATCAACATGCATCAACTTTGAAATTTTGATCAAGAATCTTGGTGAGTAAAGTTGTTAGATGATGTTGCATGTGATTATCTAGTGATAATCATGTGTAGATCATGTTATTTTTGTAAAGAAAATATATTTTTGATTTTGGGTTTTTGATTTTGATGATGATACAAGTGTTAGGATTAGATTATGATGATATTAGGGGCTTAGAAGGATGATAAAAGTTGTTGGTTTTAATCAAAAACTTGATTTTGTATGGTTTTTAAATGACCAATTTTAGGCAGTAGGTTTAGAGGCATTTTCGGAAATCTTAAGTCTGAAAATAGGTTGATATTATGGGATTATGTTGTAGAGAATTTCGTTAGCTTCGATTTGATATAAAGTAGGCCTTCCAACTCCAAACGAGGTGGAAGATACACTAGTTTGATTTTCGTGTACCGGGAGACGAGTGTCGACACAATCCGGAAATTGTTGTCGATATTTGGATCGAATCTCGGGGACTATAAAATGAGTTTCAAAATGATTCAAGGGCTGTTCTCAGGCTCCAAGTTTAGCATTTTGAGTCTATTTTTAGAATCAATTGGCGGTTTTATAAATGGAGTTGTTTAGAATGGTCAAAATTGTTTCGTAAGTCAAGGTCGCTAAACTGTCCGGATTTTGTGATTCAAAGATGAGTCGGGCAGGGAACTTTAGAAGTAAAATCTTTTAATGGGCTCTTGGGAGGACTTTCTACATATCGTAAGTGAGTTCTCTGAGTAGTATCATAAAAAGTTGATATGTCTAAATATGGGAAAACGGATTGGACATTCGGTATGTTCCGGCAGATTTTTATTAAAGGCGTAGAATAATAAAATGAATATATAGGAGAGTGTAATAGTATCACTTGTATCGTTTTCTCTCGATTTTGTCGTGATTTTATGAGTCGAGTTTTATATTCTTATGTATGGTTTATTTCTCGAGTCTATTATTAATGAACGCACCTCATTTGATAGGTTGCGGTTCTCGTGTTTGAAAGGCATCATTTATCGTCGGCAATCGTCTCATTACCACTATCGGCTAAGGTGAGTCTATAGCCTCGCTTTATACTAGTTATTAAATGATTTTAAACCCGCGAGGGGGAATACATGTTTTATAAACCTAGAACACAAGATTTTTATGGTATGCTTTGTCCCTCTATGAATGGACCCGTGGTTGCCTTTAAATTGAATTAAGTGATTGCCTTTGTTAAAACCTCAATTATGGACCGTTAATTAACCTATGATGGGTTAACCGCTAGTACAATTAATAGATCTATGGGGGAAGCCGCCCCGGTTTAGTTTTTGTGGACTTGTCATAGAAGCTTAGGCCCGACCTCCACACTGTTTGAGCATATTGTATTGAGAAGTCAGGTATACGGCAATGTACCAATAATCTGGAGGTAACCGACAATTAATAAATCTCTCGTCTTATTAGACTGATATGGGAGTGTCTAAGGGCTCGGTTCCATGAGCTTATTGCAATTTATGCTATATACAATTATCATTGTTGATGCAAATTATTATTTGATGCTTATAAGCATGCCACAAACTTATAATCTTTACTTGTGTTCAAATTGATTTCATAAACCTATAGATTCACTCGGCATTTTTGCTGATTGTTTTACTCACATGTATTTCAGTTAATCAAGAAGTGGAAGCTTGGAGGTCACGGGGAATGAAGTTGTGCACTGCTTTTGTTGTTCAAACTCTTTGATTTATTTAGCGTTCCATTTTTAAAACAAACTAATATGTTGTTTTAACTTATCTTTTGGTAACGATTACTTGGGACTACGCTACTCTGACAAATGTTTTAGGAACGATAAATCTAAAACGTCTCTTTTCGAGTCGTTCTTTATAAAATATGTGTTGTTGTATCATTGTTTAGCACCCAAAGATGTATTCCGCTGCTTGTAAATTTGGGGGTGTTAAAAAACTTGATATCTACTCTAGCAATCAAGTTTCTGAATAAAATTTAAGAACTAGGAGGAATCTTACAAATCTTATCATATTGGTAATAAACATGCCTAATCAAATCTTTGGCCACGTCACTTGAATAGTCAGTCTCCAGCTGTGTTGTCTTCATCTTTTCCAAAACTTCTTTGGACATGGAATACTCAACATCTACAAGTAGATACTCAGCAAACTTTGTAGAACTTAAATAATACACACCAGCAGCTAAATACAAACGCCATTGAAGTCCATTGATATCATCCTCAAGATCCTTCCAAACAGGATCTTCATCTTCTGGTGCACACATTCTCTTGAATGTTGACCAAAGCTTTATTCCATTGACTGAAGTAGGTGCTTCAGCCTCATACTTGGCCATCATCAACCTCCAAAGGTCTGCCAAGTCTTCCCTATCCATACTTGCAAAGAGATACATAAGAGTAGTAAAAGTGTGTACCTCTTTCCCATATCTGCCAATCATCCAAAACCCACTTGCATCTTCTTCATAACTAATGATAGGGTTTCTGGCATCAAGAGGTAACACTTGTACCATATCTGAAGCTTCCATGGGTGAGAGCTTAATGCTCCTTCTAAGAACAGCTTCACTGGGATTCAATTTATCCATATCCTTAGGGAACTCAAGTGGAACTCCCTTCTTCAAAGGCCTTGGTACAATCATAGCCTTCTGAATCTCCATCTCTTATGCAAGTTCTTCTTTCCTTTCATCTGAAAGAAGTCTGATAGTATTCTTTTCTTGCACTTTTGCCCAAATGGGGTAAGCCTTATACTCCAATTCTTCAAAGGATAATCCCTGCAATTTCTTGAAGGTCCATCCAGTTCCATGACATCTGAGTAACATATAGTAAAGCTCCCTTCTATCCCTCTTCAGCAGTGAGAAAACATTGCTAGCCTTATGCTTCAGAATTACCTTGCAGTCTCTTTGAACTCTTAGAAGAATTTCCAATCCCCAAATTTGATCTGAAATGGTCATTTCTGGATGCTCCATAACCTTATCTTCCCAAGCATGGTACATCTGAGCAACTTCTGGCATATCATAGTCTACTTGCAATTTTAACTCTCTAAGCTTCTCCTTTGCCAACTCATCACCATATTCAAGTCTCTCTGGTTGTTCAATGATCATAACACTTGAATCTCAACTCCCTTCATCACTTCCTTCTTGTTCCTCAGAAGTAATAACAAATGGTGATTCACCAACCTTCTTCATCTCTTGTTCCACAAGTTGTGCAGCCAACCTTGAATCAAACTCTACTTGTGATGCATCCTTTAGAACTTCTACTTCTACCATAATTCCTTTACCCTTATCTAATGGATCAATGATGGGTAAAGATGATGATGGTACCTGTGAAGACACTTCCTTGCTGATAGCTGATGACTAGAATACATCAACCATATCTGCAGGTCTGTCAACGCTCAAATTCTGTGTATCAGCGCCCAACTTACTCTTATCGGTGCTTGGTGTGCGATCAAATTTTGCTTATGAACGCTCACCTTACTTGTCTCAGTGCCTCTTGTGAACTGCTCCATCATAGCTGTAAAATACAAGTTCAAGTTTGTAGGAGTAACCAAAGATGTATCAAAACCTGGTTGCTTCTTCAATTCAGTAAGGGCTTCAGCAACACCCAAAGATTCTCCATCATGTGAGCCTTTGTCGCTCACATGGATCTGCTCATCCTCCCCTTTGGAAGATTCCTCCATCCCACGCCTATTGTTAGCATCCTCCAAAAGAACAATCCTCTCCCTCAATTGCTTGAGTTCAAGGCCTTGTGTACTGACTGTTTGTACCAGGTCTGCATTTTGCTTTTCCAAACTAATGCAGACAAACGTCAATTCCATCATTGTGTATGGTTCCAATCTGCCCTCCTCTAGAATGGGCATTTGACTTCCCAAAGTAGAGTAAGATGTTAGGACTGGCTTGGCCTTCATCTAAGCGAGAACCAATAGTCCCAGCCTCATCCATAGCACCAACCACACTTGTGGTGGTGGTTCTCTCTGCAACATGGCTGGGACCACTAGAGGAGAACACTCCAGTAGTCCTTGGGCGTTTAATCAACATATATTCAGGGGGTGTAGAAGATGATGTGGATTGGGTGGTAGTTTGAAGGTTAAGGGGTGTTTGGGTCTGTGAAGGAAAGGTGTCAACGTTCGGATTACTAGTGTCAACGCCAATATTTAATGTGTCAGCGTTGAAGGATTCTTGGTCAATTTCCATGTGTTGAGGTGAAGGTAAAGGTTCTGGTATTGGGTCAAGTTGTGGTTGTGGGTCTGGTTAGGGTTGTGTTGCTGCAATAACAGCAAGCATAGCTTGGGTGAGGGGTAATTCACGGTGAGGGGGTGAGTTCATCTTACTAAAAATAGCTTTCTTTTGCACAGGGATCTCATAAAAATCATCATGATCCCTTGTACAATACCCTTGGTCATCAAAAATCATTTGTAAAAATCTGGGATAAGCCAAAGTCATCTTATTCCCCTTGTTTTTACACATGCCATCAAAAATTAGTTTTGAAAAAATATACGTTTGCCCATTTGTGATGCACACAATTGCACTAGTAATGGATCTGTTAATTTCATTATGTGTAGTACATTTGGGACTCAAACATTGAAGGATGACATGTATGAGGTACTTCCAGGCTGGGGGAAATTCTTGTTTATGATATTTATTTAAAGTACCCTCATCAGGGAAAGGATACCCCAAAGCCCAAAGTCCTTGTTCTATCTCATTAATGGGGAGAGTGGTTATACCATCTGCATCATTAAGATGCAAAGCCTGGCGAACCAAGGCTTCAGTAACCACCCAAGTACGCCCATGAACAATAGCTGTTAATGTTGTCACATTATTAAGCGTTGAGGAACTAACAGTGTTCCAAAACTGTTTAATATGAGTGACAGGGATGAGGGGAGCATGAGAAAGAGTATACCGTAGTGGAGATGCATTCAAATACGCCACCATCTGAGTGTATTGTGGAAACACAGTGTCATCAGCCGCCAAATAAGTAATCATATTGTGCTGACTCTTGAATCCCAATACCAAGTCACTTGGTTTAAACTTTGGTGCGATTGTTGAAGAAAGCTGTTTGTGAAAGATTGATGAAAGATGAATAATAGGAGAAAAAGTGTTAGACAAGAATATGATAGTACCCTGTTTAAAAATAGGAGCCAAATATATAGGAGAGATAGGCACATGTGATTGGTCAAAAATAAGGCAAGTATTTTCAAAATATAATGATGAAAATATTAAAAAGAAAATAAGTTATATTGTGCATTAACTAAAAGTTATCTACTCCCAAAATTACGTCCCCAAAATTCGTCAAAAATAACAACTGGTAGGTCCCAATGAGTGTCAACGGTCAAAAATAACCCATCAACGCCCAACGGCTATATTCTTGTCAACGTTTGCAAAAGCCATATCAGCGTCTAAATTGGTCACAACAACGCTTGGAAAAATATTTGTCAGCGTCCAAAAATAAAAGTAATAAAAATGAAAAAGGACCTTAAAAAAGTAATTTATCCTAGTGAAGATAACCTATAAACTGAAAATTATTATAGGGCGGCAAGCACTGTCCAGTTATGCACACTTGCTTATGCAAGATAGACATAACAGTCCTCTAGTGTCCCTTGCTAACCAAAATTCTTAACAATTAAGTTATCTCATAAAATCCTTTGTAACTCCCAGGTAAACCCAATATAAATCATTCCCAAGTCTCCCAACAGACCACATCCAATTCTAGGCCAAAAAGGTCTTGGCAGCATGCATAGTATGTCAACTTTGCATGCTACAGTGTCTCATGATTTAGTAAACTAACTCATACTCACCAGTGGACACAATCTAGAATTGTGATAAGACTATTATAAGAATACCCAAAAATCCTAAAGGTTCCTACAACCTCCCCTTAAACTGTGATACACAAGTTGCCAAATAATATGCATGTAAATAAAAATTTATGTCAAGATAGGAATATAAATATTCCAACCATCATCCATAAATTGAAACATGCTCGAATGATTCTCCAAGGATCCATAAGCAACTCTGTATCCAATGGTACAATGCTAACAAAGCTTGCACACTTAGATCAAAAACCACAAAACTAACATGTTGCTGACAACGTCACGATAACACTTATCAGCGTTAAGATAACCTTTGTCAGTGTTAGACAAATATAGTGGAAAATCTATCTTCTCAAAAAGACCAATAACAATGCATATCCTGTACATACTTTTACAAAAAGACCCCAAAACACATATTAAGTAAGACTGATCATTCCAATACTTGTTACCAAGTATTGAAACCTTCCAGTATCAAAAGGTTTAGTTAATAAATCAGACACATTTTCTTCTGTGTCAACCCTATCTGGTTGAATTAAACCCTTTTTCAAAACAATCTCTTATAAATGATGTCTAATTTCTATGTGTTTTGTTTTAGAGTGATGTACAGGATTATTAATAATGCATAAAGTGTTGTTATTGTCTACAAAAATCTTGGTATGCATGAAATTGTACCCATAATACAACAGCTGGTTCTGAATCCATAAGACTTATCCACAACAAGCAGCTGCTGCAACATATTTTGCTTCAGTTGTAGAATTAGCCATCACTGTTTGTTTCTTGCATTGCCAAGATATCAACCTACTCCCAAGAAACTGACATCCACCAGTTGTGGAGTTTCTATCAAATTTGTCACCACCATAGTCACTGTCTGAATATGCAATAAGCTCCAATGGTGAATCTTTTGGATACCATAATCCCAAGTCTGGATAACATCTGAGTTACCTAAAGATTCTCTTGACAGCATGAAGGTGACACTCTTTGGGAGTCACTTGATGGCGTGCGCATGCACACACGGCAAACATAATGTTAGGTCTTGAAGCTGTGAGATACATCAATGAACCAATCATTGATCTATAGTGCCTGAAATCCACATCTTTTCCATCTCCAACTTTTCCCCAAGGGTGTTCTCTATCCTTAGGAGTACTAGCCCTTTTCTCATGTGGAGAAAAACCAAACTTCTTCAAGATTTCTTCTATATATTTATCTTGAGAGATGAAGATACCATCTTCTTTCTGCTGAACTTGTAACCCTAGAAAGAAGTCATCTCCCCCATTGCACTCATCTTGAACTTGTCTGTCATAAGCTTGGAAAAGTCTTCACTCATCTTTGGGTTTGATGATCCAAAGATGATATTATCCACATAAACCTAAAAAAGTAAGACATCCTTACCATTCTTCTTTGTAAATAAGGTCTGGTCTATGGTGCCCATTTTGAATCCATTTTCCACCAGATAGGTGGACAATGTGCCATACCATGCTCTTGGGGCTTGATGAAGTCCATACATAGCTTTCTTGACTCTATATACCTTGTATGGATGCTCTGAATCTTCAAAACCAGGAGGTTTCATTACATAAACCTCCTCAACAATTGTGCCATAAAGGAAAGCACTCTTCACATTCATTTGATAGATAGTAAAGCTCATGCAGGAAGCATAGGCTAGAAATATCCTTATAGCCTCAATCCTTGCAATTGGTGCAAAGACCTCCTCATAGTCTATCCCTTCCTCTTGTGTATATCCTTGAGCCACTAAACGTACCTTGTTTCTGACTACAATGCCTCTTTCATATTTCTTGTTTCTAAGAACCCATCTTGTCCCAATAGGTCTGACATGTCTGGGACAATCAACCAACTCCCAAACATCTTGAATAGCAAATTGGTGAAGCTCATCCTGCATTGCTTCCACCCAACTTGGTTCTTTGAGAGCATCAAAAATCTTCTTGGGTTCCTGTTGTGACAGAAAACAGGCAAACAAACATGCTTGAACAAGAGGGGTATCAACCTTCTTGTGTATATTGGCAATAAATCCTCCAAGATTCTGATGAGATCTTCTAGTTTGGACAGGAGACATCACATCACCAACAATTAGAGAAGAAGGGTGATCCTTCATTGTAGAAGTAAGAACTCCTCCCTCAAAAAGTCTGTTGTCTTCAATCTCATCTTCCATGTTACCAATATCTTCTTCAGACTCTTTTCCATCAATATCTGTATGAACCTCTCCGTTTCTGTTTGAAGGTTCACCATGTTCAAATTTGGAAGAGAAAATATGGTCAAAAGAGTTGTTAACGCCTGAACCAAGGTTGTCAGCGTTGGAGCCATCAACGCCTGAAATAGTGTTGTCAACGTTTGAGCCATCAACGCATGAATTTGTCTTGTCAGCGCCAGATTTTCCTTTGTCAGCGCCTGAAAGACCATGAATGTTGTTAACTGGTGATACTTGGGGACCACCATTTTCCTTTCCAGCAGCAGCAAAAGCATCTGTCCATATGGGAATAGCGACATACTCAAGTATGGGTGATGACTTGTGTTAATCCCACTTCAATCCATAACACACAATATTAATGATATTTAGAGAGAGAAAGAGAAGAAAAGTAGAGAGAGAAACAAGAGAGAGATTGGATGGTAAAAGATTACTAGAGAGAGAAAGTAATAATGACCAACACTCTCTTCCACACATGGAAGAGGGTATTTATATGCCACACCATAAGGCCTTTACTGGGCTTGTTCATGGGTCGGGCTTGGCTTTGCTTGGGCTTACGCCCCTAACTTAGACAATATTAGCTTAAAGTCCAAGCCCGGTTTTCCCGACTAACCTATTACAATACAAGACCAATAACGACTAAGATGACCTGTTACATTCTTGTTCGACTATATAAAATATAGGGCTAACAATCTCCCCCAATGTATCGGTCGTCTTTAAAAGCATAAGATGATTGGGTGAATACATTATTGTAGAGGAGATCTTCCTGCTTTGGTCTTGTATCTTGGTCTTGATCTTGTTTGTAACAGCTTTGTTCCTTCATGCTTTCGTGATCTTTATCTTGAGCCTTTGTCATTTGACTTTGAGTGCTTGAGATCTTCATCTGTGCTCCTTGTGACTAAGATGACCTATTACATTCTTACATTCTTAGGTATCTTGATTATCGCCATCTTGTGCTCTTGTGACTTCTGAATCGACATCGGTTACACAGCTACGCCACCTTCTTGATATGCAGCAACATATATAGACACGGATAAAATGGCTTTGAACATTTCATCCTAACTCAGTAGCCTTTTACCTCCGGTCGGTGAAGACCGTTTAGACGGTATTAGATACCGTACCTGTGATCGGATAGATTCGATTAAGAATCTCCTTGACAGGGTTTCCCGGTAGTAGTAGCCAGTTCTCTTTACTTGACCGTCTCAAAGCAGACTGCGAACGTAAAGAGTGAATCATAAGGATAAATTATCCGTCTGATTAGATTCGTCAATTCAGATTTCCTGGAACAAGTTTGATTCTAAAAGAATCGCACCATTGTTGCTTTCCAGTTTGTCACAAGCTTGATTCATAGAGAATCTTGCGAGTTACCTACCACAGTGCTGTTTGATGTTGACACTGGAAGGATTTCCATTCGTCACTGTGAACACTAATGAGTGTCACTCTGAATGTTCTGGCAAGATCACATGAATTTTGCGAAGAAACCTGGAATCAAGTTTGAATCAATTAAGAATCCAAACTTAGTTGCTTTCCAGTTCTCACAGGTTTGATTCGTGTAGAATCGCACAAGTTACCTACCATGAGCTTGTTTGATGCTGGCTCAAGCAGGATTTCCATCTTCATTGTGAATCGTATCACTCAGATGTTCTGGCAATATCACACGGATACTGCGTAGGACTCGATTGTGTCCTAATGAGATGATAGAAAGATCTCGTTTGGCTCTAGACTTAATAAGTGCATTTTGGTAATCGGAGGCTGGAGCAGACTGCCACCTTTTCAATATTAACTAACTCGGAGTGAGAAAGTCAATAGATATGTGTTGATCTCCGTGACAATGAGACAAGTTTCTTTTGAGAGAAACTCGAATGGTTGGGGAAGGGTTGTGCATCGCATCACTGGGTCCATGATACTTGTCTTCAAAAGATGTGTTAACCCGGTTTCTACCTAAGTTGCATAGAATATTCAACTCCTTCAATTCTTACCAATACGTCATCATTAGCACTTGTTGTGATTGTTCTAGTGCTAACTTAAGTAATTGGTCTGCATTCAGCTTCATTCCTCTCCATCTTTCCTAAGGACAACTATTTCTAGCTATGGAATGTCCTTGGGTAGATCCCTCCGGTTCTGGTTGGATCATAGGACTTAGTTTCCTATCCTAAACCACCTTTTGACTCCATCGTTCCGTCGTAGATAGTAGGTTGTTCTGGGTAAAGATCATAACCATAAAACCATTGAAAACCATTCAAAGTGCTTGATAAAAATCAAAACTTTTAACACTTTGAAAGTTTTATATTTTCGAAAAGCTCCCCCTACACATGCATCGATATACGAAATAGTTTAGCATGTGAAGGAAAGAGTTGCACTTGAGTCTTTAAAGTCACATGTTGTGATATATTACATTTTAATCACATTTTCTCCCCCTATCTCTAATATACAAACATAATATTAGAGATACCAATTGATTAAAATATGACATTTACTAAAAACCGATTGGGAGAGAAACATGTGTGCACGCATGAATTATGGAACATATTCAGTCGGGTCGCTCCCCCTCAACAATATATGTGTGTCTTGAGACAAAATTTGACAAAATTTTAGAAAAACGACACCACAAAATATGTTGAGGTACGGAGATGAGATGCCTTGTCCGATATAATTTATTACTTATGACAGTTTTAAACCATTTTCTGAATGTGTTGGATACATAAAATATGACAATTTCTTAGATGTACCCAACAGCATTAAAGGCTTGATTTTAAAACGCTCCCCCTCAAAAATTGATCAAAATAACATATGACAATTTTGAGATATAAAAATCACATATGAGGAAGGGAGTGTTGAACACACAATTTTGAAAGATTTAGAAAAACCTTTTGAGAAATTCTTGAAAAATTGTGTTCAACGGTTTTAAAATAATCAAGATAGAAGACTTCTCTTCTATTGCTTAGGGAAAGCGCACTGAAACGTACACTTCCCTTTCGGGTCCGATTTTTCATGAGCTCAAAACGTTGATTTTTTTGTGACTAGCTCATGACCGAGAAAAATAAATTTCCCCTTGTGAAGGATAAGTTATCAACCGTGATAAACTTTCCTTAAGTTAAAGTTTGAGTTCTAAGCTGACATTTACTTAGAAGTCGTTTTTCATGAACTTAAAAACTTAGAATGTTTTTATGAGAAGCTCACGACCGAGAAATATGAATTTCTCGTTAAGAAGGATAAGTTATCGTTCGTGATAAACTTTCCTTATTTGAGGTCCGAGTCCTAAGCTATGATGTGCTTAGAAGTCATTATGAGAGAAAAATCAAGCAGCTTCATTTGCCAAAACCTCCAAGTCTTCTAGAGTCATATACTTCATACCAAGACGGCCAACAAGATACTGAAACCTATTTTGAGATAGGGCTTTTGTAAACAAATCAGCTATCTGGTACTCAGTTCTGATAAAGTATAATTCCACGATACCACGTTCCACTTGTTCCTTGATGAAGTGATATCTGATTGCGATGTGCTTGGTACGGGAGTGTTGAACCAGATTGCAAGAGATGGCTATGGCCGACTTTGAGTCACAATACATAGGTATTTTATCAAAGTGGAAGCCATAATCCATGAGTTGAGTTCTCATCCAGAGGACTTGAGCACAACACGCGGATAAAGCCACATATTTTGCTTCAGCTGATGAGAGCGAAGTGCAATCTTGCTTCTTTGACGACCAGCTCACAAGTTTGTCTTCCCCTAGACATTGTATGCTACCAGAAGTGCTTTTTCGACTATCAAGGCAACCTGCGTGATCAGAATCTGAAAAAGCTGTTAGATGAAAACTGGTTCCCTTCGGATACCAGAGTCCCATGTGAATGGTATTCTTAAGGTACCGAAAGATCCGTTTAACCTCTTTGAGGTGCTTTTGAGTAGGTCTGGCTTGATATCGTGCATAATAGCATGTAGCATGATGAATATCAGGCCTGCTTGCTGTAAGGTACATAAGTGACCCGATCATACTGCGATATCGCGTTTGATCTACGGGATATTAGTACAAGTCAGCGTCTAGGGATGTGGTCGACAATGGTGTACCAACGCGAGCACATGAGGTCATACCATGCTTTTTAAGTATCTCTTAAGCATACTTAGCTTGGTTTATGAAGATACCACGTGGGGATTGATGAATCTAGAGGCCTAAAAAGAATTTAGCTCCCCCATCATTGACATTTCAAATATGTTGTGCATTAATTTTTCAAAACGTTTTGAAAGTTTTGGGTTTGTTGAACCAAAAATAATGTCAACAACGTAAACTTGCACCAGCAGTATGTCATCCCCATATTTATTAATAAAAAGAGTAGGATCAATAGAACCTTTGGAGAATCCTTTCGAGACCAATAAGTTGGATAGTTCTTCGTACCATGCCCTTGGAGCTTGTTTAAGTCCATATATAGCCTTCTTGAGACGATAGACTTTGTCAGGATGATGAGGATCGATGAATCCTTCCGGCTGATTCACATACACTTCTTCCTTCAAATGACCGTTGAGAAAAGCAGTTTTAACGTCCACCTGAAAAACCGTGAAGCCCTTATGTGCAGCATAAGCAAGGAATATCCTGACAGCTTCCAAACGAGCAACTGGAGCGAATGATTCATCGAAATCTATCCCTTCTTGTTGACGATACCCCTTAACCACAAGACGAGATTTGTTTTTGATGATGGTTTGTTCTTCATCCAATTTGTTTTTTCAGATCCATTTGTAATCTAAAAGCGAAATTCCATAAGGTATGTCAACAAGTTCCCAAACATTTAGGCGTTCAAACTGATGAATTCCGTCTTGCATTGATTCAATCCACGCATGATCAGTCATGGCTTGTTTGATGTTAGTAGGTACAGTTGAACTCACGTTGAGTGCATACATACACACATCGCCATCGGTGTTGAGTTGCTTGCGTGTTCGAACCGGTTGTGAAGGATTTCCAATTACTTGCTCTAATGGATGATCACGAGTCCAATGGTGAGTGGATGGATATCTTTGGTAGAATGTATGCATGTTGGACGGATCAACATGTTGAGTAGAAGACTCTCCGACTTCGTGTACCGGTGTACCGAACGGGTTGATAAATTCTTCTTCGTCAGGTTGTACATCGACTGCTTGATTGTTGTTTCCTCCTTCAGCATTGATGGTTGGTGATATTGGTTGTATGACAGTTTCTTGAGTTTGTTGAGTATCCAATGGGATAGTCTCTTGAGCAACGGTTGCTGAAGTAGAGGCAGTTGTGTCTTGTTGATTTTGTTCAGGTGCATTAGCAGTATTGACAGCGGAAGGCTTTGACACAACTTGATTGTTTCCATAGTAATATTCATCAAACATTGGATCATATAAATTAACCAACTCATTCATATGTGTCGTATCCGTCGATTCTGTTGTAGGGGTATTTTCTTGACATTCTTGCACGGGACGTACACTGTTTTGTGTAGGTGCCATTGCTGGACAATGAGGTGCGGGACATGAGCTGTTGTGTTCAAGTACCATTTGTGGCAATTCGTCAAAGTTCACATGAATTTTTTTCAATTATAATCTTTGTTTTCTTGTTGTAAACTCGATATCCTTTTGACAATGTAGCATACCCCACAAAAATACATGCAGCACCTTTTTCTTTCATCTTGTCGAGATTCTCATCGTCTTTAAGAATGTAGCATAAAGATCTATGATACAAGGGTTTTGTATGGGTTCTATTTTCTCTCTCGATATCCTCTCGAATTGATCTCAGCCTTAAGTGGAATAATTGTTCTTGGTTACCAAAAGGGGTTTTAGTTTTCTAGTCTACTAAAAAGTTTAAATGTATTAAAATGAAAACTTAAATCTAAGATAATTAATTTAATGACAATTAATAAAAACTCTGAATTAAAATTAAAATTAAAACTGAAATTAAAGGTAAAATATAAATATAAAATGAAGGAACAGTAAAGAAACAGTAAATAAAGAAACAGTAAGTGAACCTTAACAATACCCAAGAGAAACTTGATTCGGAACTTTGTCCTTGATCCGGAACTTTTCACCCAGAAGTCTTTATTCGGAACTTTTGGAAAAATCCTTCATTCGGAACTTTCTTCGGAAGTTGGGTCGGAACTTTCATTCGGAAGATTTGAAAATGAAACTCATTCGGAACTTTCTACTCATCCGGAACTTTTGGCTCATTCAGAACTTTCTACTCACTCGGAACTTTTTGAAATAAAACTCATTCGGAACTTTCTGAAAAGGCATTCATTCGGAACTTTTATAAAACTCATGCGGAACTTTTTGAAAACAACTTTCATCCGGAACTTTTTAGTTCATTCGGAAGTTTTTGGTTCACTCGGAACTTTTGTGTTCATCCGGAAGATGATGCTCATCCGGAAGTTTTTGGTTCGTTCGGAACTTTTCAGTTCATTCGGAACCTGGGAATCTCAGATACAGTTACTATACCCGAAGAACAAGGAAATCAATTTTAATGCCAAAAATCACCAACTTTTTCACCAAATCTTAAATACAACTTAACACAAATGATTTACTAACCAATAACTACAAATCCCATTAACAAAAACACAAATCCCAACAACTTTTGAAGATCAAATCAAATAAAATAAAAACTTAAGAACTTGAAGAGAAAGATGATGATGAACAAGATGAAATGGAAAGATTAAACAAGAACTTGTATTGATGATTAATGCTTTAACAAGATCAAACAAAGATGAAAATTACAAGATTAAAAATCAAAGATCAAGATCACCAAACACCCTAGTGGTGTTGGTGATGGGACGAACTAAAAGGAGAAAAAGAAGGAGGAGAGAAAACAAAAAACTAACTGGAAGGAAAGTGTGAGGGGATGGGCTTTATATAGCCTTGTCCTTTGGTTGGTGAGTGGGCTTTCTCCCGTTCTTCTTGTCTTCTCGTCTTTTCATAAAAGTTGACGTTTTCGATTCTGATTCGGGATTTGTCGTCGATTAAATTTAACTCGTCTTTTAATTTCTTCGTTTAATAGACTTGAGTTTCTTCGACTTATGAAAATCTTCCATATTTGGTCCTTTTCTTCGATAAATCTTCGAATAGGCCCAGTGACTTCAAATCTTTTGCATCTCTTGGACAATAGACTTTATCTTGAGTCCTTTTCTTCGGTAAAACCCGTGCAATCCCATGTTTTCTTTAATATTCATCCGGTTGACTCTGAAAACACAATAAACACAAAAACCACGCATAATTCCAAACAAATGATATTAAATACGTGTTTTGGTCTCGTTTTAGCCAGAATTAAGTGGTAAAAGGATGGGTGTTTACACACCTATCAAATCCCCTACACTTAACCATTGCCATGCCCTCATGCAATGCTTAGGGATAAAGCAATTTTACACTTTTCTCATAATTAATCAACTTTGGCCTTATTTAAATACTACTAAACAAAAATTAAAATACTAATAGAAATTAAAACTTTAAAGTAAACAAAAGGATGGAAATAACTTGCAAAGAAATCAAAGACTTACATTAGGGCTTTGGTGCTGCGAAGATTTATCACCCTCAAGTTTCACGTTCCCCAAACTAAGCTTAAAAACGAGATCATTGTTATTATAAGTTAGCAATTCAAACACTTACACACATGGCTTAATTAAATGCTTAAACTCCCTTATTCCTAGGTGTATCTCTTATATTTTATTTTTGTCTTAGAATGATCATGAAGATGCATTTTTGGACTTATTTTGATAGTTTATTAAGGCTGAAAGCAAAGTAGGACGATTTGATCAATAGTTAGCTAAAGGACAAAATCTCTTAAAACTGCTTCTCGGGATATCAAAAAGTTCATATCTTGGCATAACTCGGTTCACGATTTGAGACCTTTCTCGGGCCGATATTTGGCATGTACTTCATACTTCATATCTTGAGAGACGTGCTTGAGATAATGGTCTTCTCATCGTTCATAGAGTTTCTTCACTTGGAGACTTTTGAGGGGTACTCCAACTTTGTTGACCACGACTTCATGATTATTTCTTCAATCTCTATTTTGGATTTTGAGATACAACGATCCGCCTCCTTTTCGGACTTGGATCTATTTATCCTCATACCTTGTTAGGGTCTTTTCGGATAGACTTCTCCATGATCTTTATGGGAGTTGATTGCTTTTCGTCGTGAGTCTTGATCCTTCATATTGACTTTGGGAATAATGCTTTTCACATCACTTTGGATCTTTAGCAATAAAATGGAATCCTCATGCCTTGTTAGGGCCTTTTCGGACTCGCCAATCTTCGCGCCCCGCTTCGTAAGTTATGCCTTGGCTATGAACTCTTATCATTACCGAGCAACTTTTAAACGATCTTGGGCTAGAAGCTAAGTAACCTTTCAAATCGTACGACCTTACTTATTGCAGATAGATTATTAGCAAGTGATGGGAGAATAGGAAAATAATTACACCAAGTGAGCTTGTGCAAGAATACCGACTTATAATTGACTCTATCATTTCTCGTCCTCCACAATTTAAAATCTCAAGTAGTGAGACTCGTGGACACTTAGCCTAATAAACCAATTAAGGTCTACATGGTTAAGGATACTAGCTAGAATAAACTTGGATAAGTCTATTCGGGTTGAGTCAAAATAAACGCAACGGGCCTAATATGTCAAAGACTTCTAAACTAGGTACACCACTTTATTAATATTTTTGACTTTATTGCGGGATATATACATATGAAAGCAACGATAAAATTTAAAAATTACGACAAAATGGCCAAAGTTAATAAAAAAATTTGAAAAATGTTGAAAAAGATGATTTTCTGGTTAAATGAAGGCATTTTCATGGAAAAGTCCACTTAAAACTTCGATAGAAGTCCCCCCTACACTTAAGATAAACATTGTCCTCAATGTTTAAGCATGTGGGAAAAATCTCCCCTACACTTATGACATTGTGCACGTTGGTTAACTCAAGTTAAGGAAGAGACGACTAAAGTGATCAATTTCAAATGTGAGTATGAAGAAAATTGAATCACGATAGTTGAGAGATAGAACCGGATTTCGGATAACACGGGAGCACGGTTCGTCAAAGATCCCAAGACTGCACTTATCCCTGTAATCACATCACCACACAAAGAAAGCAACCTATAGAGGTCCCCCTACACTTAGGAGGTTAAAGCATAAAAGGATAGATATTCGGGCTGCCTCCCGAGGAGCGCTTGTTTTTGATAACCGAGTCACGAGCCTGACTCGACCCAAAATTAGTTCATGGGGAACATGGTGAGGGATGGAATCACCTCCTGAGAGGTGTCCTCACCAAAGTACAACTTCACTCGTTGGCCATTCACCTTAAAATTAGGTCCATTAGGTTGAGCGAGCTCGAGAGTACCATATGGAAAAATTTGGGCAATGGTAAATGGGCCGGACCAACGAGATTTGAGCTTTCCTGAAAAGATTTTCAACCGAGAGTTAAAGAGTAAAACTTTGTCTCCAACATGGAACTCTCGGTTTTTGATCTTGGAGTCATGAATGAGCTTAGTTCTTTCCTTATAGATCAAAGAATTTTCATAAGCCTTATTACGGAGTTCATTGAGCTCATTGAGTTGGATCTTGCGTAGGTCACCGGCTTTGTTAATATCAAAATTAGCCCACTTAAAGGCCCAGTAAGCCTTGTGCTCCAACTCAATGGGGAGGTGGCATGCTTTCCCGTACACAAGACGATAAGGCGTACAGCCGATCGGGGTCTTGTAAGCAGTACGGAAAGCCCACAAAGCATCATCAAGTTTATCAGCCCATGAGGCACGATGCTCTCCCACGGTTCTTTCCAGAATTCGCTTAAGTCCTCGGTTGGATATTTCAGCCTGGCCATTAGTTTGTGGGTGGTAGGCTGTGGAAAGACGATGATTTACACCGTACTTAGCCATGACTCTTGCGAATTGGTCATTGCAAAAATGAGTCCCACGATCACTAATAATGGCGCGAGGCACACCGAATCTAGCGAAAAGAGCTTTCAAAAAGTTACAAACCACCCTTGCGTCATTAGTGGGTAAAGCTTTGGCTTCAACCCATTTGGAGACGTTGTCAACGGCAACAAGGATGTATTTGTTTCCTTTAGAAGATGGGAATGGCCCCATAAAGTCGATACCCCAAACATCAAAGATTTCACATTCTTGTACGAAATTTTGAGGCATCTCGTCTTTATGTGTGATCTTGCCTTGTTTTTGGCAAGCATCACATCGTTTAACCATCTCGTGAGCATCACGGTAGATGGTGGGCCAATAAAATCCCGAATCAAACACTTTTTGGCGGTGTAGTTGGGACCAAAGTGACCACCGGTGGGTCCTTTGTGGCAAGCATCAAGGATTTCTGAAGCTGTCGGTCCGTCAACACATCGGCGGATAATCAGGTCAGCACATTGTTTGAATAGGTAAGGGTCGTCCCAAAAGTAAGTCTTAATGTCGGTGAAAAACTTTTTATTTTGTTGAGACGTCAACCCTTCCTTGAGAATTCCACCCGCCAAGTAGTTTGCAAAGTCTGCAAACCACGGGGTTTCATTCGACTTCGAGTTTATAGACATTAAGGTCTCCAAGGGAAAAGAATCATTGATTTCTTTGTTCGGATGATCCCCTTGGTAAGGATCCTCAAGTCTGCTGAGATGATCCGCGGCTAGGTTTTCTGCTCCTTTTTTATCGCGAATTTCGATTTTAAATTCCTGGAGCAGCAAAACCCAGCGAAGAAGTCTTGGTTTGGAATCTTGCTTTGTCAACAAGTACTTCAGCGCGGAGTGATCGGTATACACAATTGTTGTAGAAAGGACAAGATAGGGGCGGAATTTTTCAAAAGCATAGACAACAGCTAAAAGCTCTTTTTCGGTTGTCGTATAATGCAATTGTGCCCCCGTCATTGTCTTGCTAGCGTAATGGATTGGTTGGAAGTGTTTGTTCACTCGTTGTCCCAGAACCGCTCCAATAGCAAAATCACTAGCATCGCACATCAACTCAAAGGGAAGCTCCCAATTAGGGGTGACCAAGACGGGTGCCTTAGTGAGCTTATCCTTCAGCGAGTTGAAGGCTTCAAGACACTCTTTGGAAAAGATAAAAGGAGTATCTTTTTCCAAGAGCTGGGTCATCGGGTGAGCGATTTGAGAAAAATCTTTGATGAAGCGATGGTAGAAGCCCGCATGACCCAGAAAACTTCTCACACCCTTCACGGTTGAAGGTGGAGGCAACTTGGCGATAACATCGACTTTAGCACGGTCTACTTCAAGACCGGCTTTGGAAATCTTGTGTCCCAGCACGATGCCTTCTTTTACCATAAAATGGCATTTTTCCCAATTCAGAACAAGGCGAGTGTCTTCGCACCGCTTAAGCATACGTTCCAAATTGGCAAGGCAAGAAGAGAAGGAATCCCCGAAGACCGAGAAATCATCCATGAAGACTTCCATGGTTTGTTCAACCATGTCATGGAAGATAGCTAACATGCACCTTTGGAAAGTCCCGGGGGCATTGCATAAGCCAAAAGGCATTCTTTTGTAAGCAAATGTGCCATAGGGACAAGTGAATGTTGTCTTCTCTTGATCTTGGGGATCGATGGGTATTTGGAAATAACCCGAGAAACCATCAAGAAAGTAGTAATATTCATTACCTGCTAAACGTTCAAGCATTTGGTCCATAAAAGGTAGAGGGAAATGATCCTTTCTCGTGGCATCATTGAGTTTGCGGTAGTCTATACAAACTCTCCACCCAGTAACGAGACGAGTGGAAATTAACTCGTTGTGGTCATTGGGAACAACGGTTATTCCGCCCTTCTTGGGCACACAATGGATTGGACTAACCCATGGTGAATCCGAAATAGGGTAAATCATACCCGCATCAAGAAGTTTGATAACCTCTGTTTTGATGACTTCATGTATTTTTGGATTCACCCGTCGTTGGCTTTGAATTGTGGGCTTAAAGTCGTCCTCCATGAGAATTTTGTGTGTGCAGAAGTGAGGATCAATTCCACGAATATCAGAAATCTTCCAAGCGATAGCCTTCTTATGATCTTTCAACACGGCGACAAGTCGGGCTTTTTCTTCTTCCTTTAGGTCCTTGGCAATGATGACTGGCGACTTCTTCTCTTCTTCAAGGAATACATACTCGAGATAGGGCGGCAACTCCTTAAGTTCTAAATCCGGAGGATTTTTGACGGGAGGCGTATTCGAAGTCGGAGTATCGATAGCAATGACCGTGGGAGATGGAGGAGAAGGATTGTCTTCGTTGAGAAGATTGTCAAAGAAATTCATGTCTTCATCCCCATCGATAGGAGAATCATTAGTAGCTAAATTCATATCTCCCATGGTGTCTTCAAGATTGTTCCAAAATAAATCACTATCTCCAAATAGAGACAATGATGAATCGATAGAGGACACGGTCTCAACATTGGGAAGAGATGTAGGAATACTTTTGCAAGCATCATTAAAGTGTTCTTCACAAGCCTCATCAAGAACGTCAATACAATTAACACTCTCATATGAATAAGGTTGTTTAGACAACTTTCCCATGTTGAAGACTACTTTATCGTCACCCACTCTCATGATAAGCTCACCGGCTTCAACATCGAAGAGAGTGCGACCGGTCCTCAAGAATGGACGACCAACAATTAGTGGCACACGAGGGTCCATCTCGTAGTCGACGACAACAAAATCAGCAGGAAAGGTGAATTTGTCGACTCCTACAATGACGTCTTCGGCTATCCCCACTGGATAAGCAACCGTACGGTTAGCTAATTCCAAAGTCATTTTGATGGGGACTAGCTATGGGAGAGATAATTGCTTCCAAACGCTTAGAGGCATTAGATTGATACTGGCACCTAGATCGGCTAGGGCCATACAATTCTCTACTCCCGAGAAATTGCAAGGGATAAGGAAACGACCTGGATCACCAAGCTTGGTTGGCAATTTCCTTAAGAGCACTGCAGAGCAGTTCTCATTAAGTTGGGTGTTGGCAATATCGAGGAGCTTTTCCTTGTCGCTCAGAAGATCTTTAAACATTTTCGCATATTTAGGCATATGAGCAAGAGCCTCAGCGAAGGAGATATTGAAATTCAGTTGTTTGAACATTTTAAGGAAATTCGAAACCTGAATATCGTCCTTGCTTTTGTGCTTCTCTTTCCTCAACATAGATGGATAAGGTATATTGGAAGAATAGGAAGGCTTAGGGAGAATAGGATCACTCACATCCTTGGGTGGAGGAGGGGTAGAAGGAAGAGGTGGAGAAATTGGGGAAGGAGAAGGATGAGGAATAGGAGCAGGTGACTCGTTCTCCTTAGTCACAACCACCGGTGGAGGTATAGGAAGCTCGGGTTCCTTGGTACCTTTGCCACTTCGATTAGTGATTGCTTTCATCTCCCCTCTTGGATTCGCAACGGTGTTACTCGGAAGAGTACCCGAAGAAGAGGGTTGATTACCTTGGAAGAAACTAGCCATCATGTTTTTCAAGTCATTCGTTTGACTATCCAAAGTATTTCTCATGTCGGCTCTCAAATCGTTTCCTTGCTTGACCAAGTCTGCTTTCAGGTTGAGCACCTCTCTCTGAAGATTTCCCACTATCACATCATTAGTCCTCATATAAGTTTCCACTTCTTGGTGAAGAGCGGTGGGTTGGTTGGGAGGAGCGTTGTATGCGGGTGGTTGATAAGCAGGTTGCTGGTAGACTTGGTTGTTTCGTTGAGGTGGTTGTTGTTGCTTGTGAGGAGGTATGTATGGTTGTCGAGGTTGTTGTTGTTGTTGAGGAGGGCGATTGAGGTTTGGTTGTTGGTTTGGGTTGTTTGGGGGAAAACCAGGTGGGGAAAGATAATTGTTAGAACGGTAGCTAAGCAAATTACGGTCACCTTGAGGTCTCGCTTGATAAGCAGGTTGAGGATAGGTGTCATATGCTGCATTCACATTCTCAGCAGGGTAGTCTTGGGTGGCGGTACAATTGGTGTAAGAGTGAGGACCACCGCATATCTCACAAGGTTGGCTGACAGCGTTAACTTGAGCGTTTTTAGCGTTGTTGTTGTTGTTGTTGCTGACGGTGTGGGTGACAAGCGATTCAAGAAGCGTAGTGATTTTGTCAAGTCGCTTGTCGCTGTCACTAGTACTAGCACTAGCGACATTTGTCCTAACACTCTTGGTTTGCACACGAGATTTATTCTCAATGATATCCCAAGCAGCATTGGAAGTCTTAGCCAAAAGATTACCCCCCGAGGCACTGTTTAGTGAATCTTGGTCACTCATGCTTAAACCATTGTAAAAAGTATTAATTTGATGTACTTTGGTTAAACCATGTTGTGGGCATTTTCTTAAAAGATCTTTAAAACGATCCCAAGATTCACTGAACGACTCATCGTACTTTTGTTCAAAATTTATGATCTCATTCCGCAAAGCGGTAGTACGAGAGGGTGGGAAAAAGTAATTGATAAACTTTGTTTCCAAATCCGTCCACGAGAGAATACTCTGTGGCGGTTCTTTAGCAAGCCAATGCCGGGCTTGTCCCTCTAAAGAAAAGGGAAAAAGTTGTAACCTGATAACCTCTTGTGGAACACCATTGAACTTGACCGTGTTAGTGAGTTGCAAGAATCTCTTTATGTGGTCGTGTGGGTCATCAATGGTACGTCCCAAGAATGGTTGAGCGGAGACCATCTGGATAAAGCCTGATTTTAGCTCAAAGTTGTTGGCGGCAATTGGAGGTATGACAATTGGATCAGTGTTGCCGTCGACATGAGCTTGCAGCAATTCAATCATCGGGCGATTATCCGGTTGAGGCTCATTGTTGTTGTTATTATTCATGTTGTTGAAAGGTGGGTTGTTGTTGTTATTATTATTGTTTGGAGGTGGTATGTTATTGTTGTTTTGTACACCAACCATGTCTAAGTTATCGAGAGGCTCGGGATCTTGATAAGACGTGGATCGAGTGCGCATACACCTGCAAAAGAACTAACAAAAGAAAAACAAAGCAAAAATATTTTTGGTTTTTATGTTTTTAAATTTTTTTATTTTTTTATTTTGTATTTTTGAAAAATTTTATATTTTTTGTGTTTTTGAAAAAAATTTATGAAAAATTTTTATGAAAATGTAACGTTCACGGGGAACGGATCCCAAAATCCAAGTTCTCACAAAAAACTTTTGATCTTAACGAGAAGAGCCGGCAGCGGCACCATTTGATACAAGGGTTTTGTATGGGTTCTATTTTCTCTCTCGATATCCTCTCGAATTGATCTCAGCCTTAAGTGGAATAATTGTTCTTGGTTACCAAAAGGGGTTTTAGTTTTCTAGTCTACTAAAAAGTTTAAATGTATTAAAATGAAAACTTAAATCTAAGATAATTAATTTAATGACAATTAATAAAAACTCTGAATTAAAATTAAAATTAAAATTAAAATTAAAACTGAAATTAAAGGTAAAATATAAATATAAAATGAAGGAACAGTAAAGAAACAGTAAATAAAGAAACAGTAAGTGAACCTTAACAATACCCAAGAGAAACTTGATTCGGAACTTTGTCCTTGATCCGGAACATTTCACCCGGAAGTCTTTATTCGGAACTTTTGGAAAAATCCTTCATTCGGAACTTTCTTCGGAAGTTGGGTCGGAACTTTCATTCGGAAGATTTGAAAATGAAACTCATTCGGAACTTTCTACTCATCCGGAACTTTTGGCTCATTCGGAACTTTCTACTCACTCGGAACTTTTTGAAATAAAACTCATTCGGAACTTTCTGAAAAGGCATTCATTCGGAACTTTTATAAAACTCATGCGGAACTTTTTGAAAACAACTTTCATCCGGAACTTTTTAGTTCATTCGGAAGTTTTTGGTTCACTCGGAACTTTTGTGTTCATCCGGAAGATGATGCTCATCCGGAAGTTTTTGGTTCGTCCGGAACTTTTCAGTTCATTCGGAACCTGGGAATCTCAGATACAGTTACTATACCCGAAGAACAAGGAAATCAATTTTAATGCCAAAAATCACCAACTTTTGCACCAAATCTTAAATACAACTTAACACAAATGGTTTACTAACCAACTACAAATCCCATTAACAAAAACACAAATCCCAACAACTTTTGAAGATCAAATCAAATAAAATAAAAACTTAAGAACTTGAAGAGAAAGATGATGATGAACAAGATGAAATGGAAAGATTAAACAAGAACTTGTATTGATGATTAATGTTTTAACAAGATCAAACAAAGATGAAAATTACAAGATTAAAAATCAAAGATCAAGATCACCAAACACCCTAGTGGTGTTGGTGATGGGACGAACTAAAAGGAGAAAAAGAAGGAGGAGAGAAAACTAAAAACTAACTGGAAGGAAAGTGTGAGGGGATGGGCTTTATATAGCCTTTTCCTTTGGTTGGTGAGTGGGCTTTCTCCCGTTCTTCTTGTCTTCTCGTCTTTTCAGAAAAGTTGACCTTTTTGATTCTGATTCGAGATTTATCGTCGATTAAATTTAACTCGTCTTTTAATTTCTTCGTTTAATAGACTTGAGTTTCTTCGACTTATGAAAATCTTCCATCTTTGGTCCTTTTCTTCGATAAATCTTCGAATAGGCCCAGTGACTTCAAATCTTTTGCATCTCTTGGACAATAGACTTTATCTTGAGTCCTTTTCTTCGGTAAAACCCGTGCAATCCCATGTTTTCTTTAATATTCATCCGGTTGAATCTGAAAACACAATAAACACAAAAACCACGCATAATTCCAAACAAATGATATTAAATACGTGTTTTGGTCTCGTTTTAGCCAGAATTGAGTGGTAAAAGGATGGGTGTTTACACACCTATCAATCTAAATACGTGAAAGAATTTAACCGTAGGTTTCCTGCCATTGATGATGTGGTAAGGTGTCTTTTGGGAATAAATTAAGGCCAGATCACTTGAGCGCTGACAAGAACAAATCAAGCGTTGACAAGAACAAAACAAGCGCTGACAGCTCAAGCGTTGACAAGTTAAAGTCAAGCGTTGACACATTGAAGACAAGCACTGATGGAAGATATAATCTACACGTTTATTATATTCTAGAATACTTCTAGTAAGGATAGAAACGACAATGTATTTTCTATATTTATCTTTACCTAGAATAGTTGATACGTAGATTATTGTACAAGGCTTCTTATGTCTATAAAAGAAGGCCTTTAGGTTCTTGTTTAATATTAAGTTTCATATAAGTTTTCGTTCATAAACATCTTTCATTATAAGCAAGTTCGACATTGATAATCAAAGTGAAAGTTTGTTTACATCTTGTGTGTTCTTGTTTAAGTGTTAAATTCCGCATAACACTTAGATTCATAAAGTATATACAAAGGTTTCTCTACGTGTATTACTTGATCTAATCTCGTATACACAAAGCTAATCAATCTAAGTTTGGGATCAACAAGTGGTATCAGAGCTTGTTGAGGAACTTTTGATCTTTAATAGAACACCATACACGAACACCAGAACCCTAAAAACACCAAAACCCTAATTTTCTCAGAAACCCTAACAACACCATGTCTGAAGCAATAACCTCCTCCTCCTCAGCCTTACCAAACATCAAGATTCCCATGCTTGATGCAACCAACTTTGACTTATGGAAGTTCAACTTTGAACAATATCTGGGGATCTATGACTACACACTCTGGGAGATTATTGAATATGGAAACACATTCAATAAGGATCAAAAGATTCTTGATGCCATTAGTCAAAGAACAGCTGTTGAAGGATGCCCTGAAGAGGATAAGAAAGAAAAACCTGGAGATGGTAGAGCTGTAGCTGCTGATGATATTGCAAAGAAAAGGGTTGACATGAAAGCCCTAAACATTCTGAAAGTCTCTTTGGGACAAGAAAACCAGCATAAATATAGAGGCTATGAATCTGCTAAGGATCTTTGGGAAGCTCTTGAAGTTGCATATGGTGGCAATGCAGACACTAAGGAAGAAAAGAAAAAGCAACTTCTGCCTGATTATGCTGTCTTCAAAGCTCAACCCAATGAGAAACTGAGTAGTGTGAGAAGCAGATTGCTTGACATCACAAGTAAGTTGTCCTTTATGGGGACACAAGTTGGTGATGTTGACACCAATGCTACCTTTCTTAAAAGTCTTGGTGAGGCATGGAAGATTGAGGCAAGATCTATTCTTGCCAACAATACTTACAAGAGCTCCTCGTTTGATGACATCTACAACAAACTAAGACTGTTGGAAGATGAAACTCTTTCAGAGCATGGAAGCAAATCTACCACCAGCAACATGGCCTTCTTCTCTCATAGTGAAGGTCAATTCAATCAGAAGGACTCTTATATGCATCCAGTTACTGGATCATCATATGTCAGCGCTGGAACAAGTCCTGTCAACGTCTCCTTTTCAGACGCTGACACATTCAAGAATGACTCCCCAAGAGTTAAACCTGCTGGTTTGGATTTGGATATTGTTTGTGCTTACATTGCTTCTTTGCCCAATGGTTCAGTGATTACATATGAGGACCTTGAGCAGATAAGTGATGAGCACTTGGAAGAGATGGACATCAAGTGGAACATGGCTCTTGTTAGTATAAGAGCAAATAGGTGGAACAGAAGGTTTAAAAAGAAGATGACCTTCAATGCTAAAGACACAGCTGGATTTGATAAATCCAAAGTTGAATGCTACAACTGTCATCGTATGGGGCACTTCATGAGGGAATGCAGATCTCCTAGAAGATCTGATGCTGGTAAACCCTCAAGTCAGGTTGTTAAAGCTCAGGATTCCAAAGCTATGGTTGCAGTTCAAGGAATTGATGGTACAGGATGGGATTGGAGCTATCTGGCTAAGAATGTTGAAGAGGGCAAAGCTTTGGTTGCTGATATTGAAGAAGAAGAAGAGCATGTTGAATATGCTCTCATGGCACACTCCTCCTCTTCATCTGATAATGAGGTATATGATGATGCTTTTTGTAGCAAAGGTTGTAGGTTAAATACTGAAAGACTTAACAAAGAGGTGTTAAAACTAAAAGAGAACATGAGTACTGAAAGATGTAAATTGTCTAATTACCAACTAGCTCTTACTGAAACTGAGAAAACTATTTCTGAATACAAGAAAATGGAATTTGACTTAAAAGATAAGATCAATATCTTAAAACATGAGTTAGAGGGTAGTATGGATATTAGAAACATCATGAAAAAGGTTAATAGTGAATTACAGGCTAAGTTAGATGAGGCCATTAAGAATAAAGATAATGTTGACCTCAAAATTCAAAGATTTGATAGAGCCACCCAAACCCTAGGAGACTGTGTAGTTAAACAAAGGGATCCTAAGGACATGACTGGGATTGGGATGAATGATTACTCTCTGGTTCCACCACCAGCTGGTGACTTCTATGGTGTCCAACGAAGGGACTTATCTTGGACTGGTTTACCAGAGCTTCAAGAGGAGGAATTCATTCCTCCACCAAGAGTTGTCACTCTAGTGGAAGAGTATCAACAAAAGTTGACTGACCTAAATGAGTGGAAGAAAGCTAACCCTACTTTATTTGTTAAGGGAGGTTTGCTATGTGAAAGTCCCAATGAATCACCACCCATTAAGGTTACTCACCCAATCACTGGTAAAGCTGTTGACCTAGGCTCAAACACTGTTAGAAGACCTACCATTAAATATGCAGAGAGTATAGGAATAATAGGTCACCCAAGAGCCAAGTTAGCAATCATGGAACAGGTTTCTTCTCTACTAGACCTAAGGTTGTGTCTAAGAAAGCCTGTTACACTTGTGGTAGCTTTTCACATTTGGCGTACAAGTGTGTCAACGCTCCCAAAGCCAGCGCTGACAGGAACAATTTCAGCGCTGATAGGAAGAAAGTCAACGTTGTTAGGAAGTCAAACGTTGTCAGACCCAAACCTTGCGTGCAGCAAAGTCCACAAGTGATTAGACCTGCCCCATTCTTTTCTAGAAGGTCTAACACTCATGGACAAAGACCTTTTCAAAAGACAAACACCTGGTCAAATAGGCAATGGGTTTCTGTAGCAAACCCTAGGTTCAACGCTGACAAGGGTAATTTCAGCGTTGACAGGACAAATTCTAACGCTGACAGAAACGTGACTAGACCTAAATATTTGCAGCCACAAGGTAAGGGGTCTAAAGCTTCTTCAAGCTTAACATGGAGACCCAAGAAAGATCAAAACCCTAATGATAATGGGAGTTCAATGACTTGCAATAGATTTAATTACATTTCAAAGGTCATTACAAAACCTGTTGGGGTTAACTGGGTATTTCATCCTAAGAAGGATGAGAATGGGGTTGTTGTGAGAACTAAGTCTGTTCTTATTGAACAACCAGATGAATCTAAGTCTTTTAAGACTTGGGTTCCCAAAGAAAACTAATTTGTTTTCTTTATGTGCAGGGCATTCAAAGACAGATCAATGATTATGGATATTGGGATAGTGGATGCTCAAGGCACATGACAGGGAAGGAAGACTATCTGACGAATTTCACCCCTATTAAAGATGGTGATAAGGTTTACTTTGGAGGTGGATATGGAACTATCACAGGCAAAGGAAACCTTCTCACCAATAATCTGCGTTTTGAGAATGTCTTCCTGGTAAAAGAACTTGATTATAATCTGTTTAGTGTATCACAAGTATGTGATAACAAAAATAAAGTTCTTTTTACTGATACTGAGTGTTTGGTGTTAAGCAAGGATTTTAAGATCCCTGATGAGAAATATATTGAGTATAGAACACCTAGGCATAAGGACATATATAATGTGAATTTAAATGGGATTAAAATGAATACCAATATGTCTTGTTTTTATGCTAAGGCCTCAGTAGATGAGAGTAATTTGTGGCATAGGAGACTAGGGCACATAAATTTTAAAAATATAAATAGACTTGTGAGGCTTGGTTTAGTTGATGGTTTGCCTGAGAAGGCTTTCCACAATGACCACTCTTGTGTTGCATGTCTTAAGGGCAAGCAGCACAAGGTCTCATTCAAGTCCAAACAGGTGCATACTAGTTCCAGACCTCTTCATATGCTTCACATGGACCTCTTTGGTCCAACAAATATAGAAAGTTTGAATGGTAAGTCATATTGCTTTGTTGTCACAGATGACTTTTCTAGATTCACTTGGACATTCTTTCTAGCTATGAAGAGTGACACAGCTGATGTTCTTATTGATTTTATCACTCAGATTGAGAAAAGGTCTGGCAATGAGGTTAAACTGCTTAGGAGTGATAATGGTGGAGAATTTAGGAACAAGAAGCTAGATGATTTCTGTACCAGGAAAGGAATTACTAGGCAATTTAGTATTGCTAGAACCCCTCAACAAAATGGGGTTGCTGAGAGGAAAAATAGAACCCTAATTGAAGCAGCCAGAACAATGTTGGCTGATGCTCACTTTCCAATAACCTTTTGGGCTGAGGCTGTTAATACAGCATGCTATGTGCAAAATAGAGCATTGGTTAACAAAATTCAAAACAAAACACCTTATGAGTTACTTTAGGGAAGAAAACCTAATATTGGTTTTCTCAAACCTTTTTGGTTGTCATGTAGTAGTGTTGGATACTAGTGATGCCTTAGGGAAATTTAGTGAAAAAGGTGATGAGGGATATTTCATGGGGTATTCAGTCCGGAGCAAGGGTTATAGGGTTTATCTTAAAGAGGACAAACGTATAGTTGAGAGAGTACATGTTAGGTTCTTAGAGAATAAACCTAGTGATCCTGAAAGTGGTCCTAATTGGTTGTTTGATTTGGAACCCTTATCTAGAACTTTAAATTATATGCCTGTCACTAATCCAGACATTGTGAAGATAACTTCAAATGTTGTGGAGGAACAAGTTGTTAATGTTTCGGGTACACAGGTTCATGAGAAGGTTGGATCACAAGCAGAAAAGGCATCTCCTACATTAGAATATGTCACAATTCCCATTTGGACAGATTCTTTTGCTGCTGCTGCTGCTGGACAAGATAATGGTGGTTTCCAAATACCACCAGATACAAACATGCATGGTTCTTCAGGCGCTGACAAAGGCAAATCTAGCGCTGACAAGACCAATCAGACGTTGATGGCTCAGACGTTGACAACAACATTTCAAGCGCTGTCAGCCCAGACGCTGACAACCAAGATTCAGACGTTGACAACACTTATGGGCATCTTTTCTCTTCCAATTTTGAACAAGGTGGACCTTCCAATATTCTTGAAGAAGTTCACATTGATCAAAGAGAGTCTGATGAAGAAGATATTGACAACATGGAGCGTGAGGTTGAGGACACCAGACTTTTTGAAGGAGGGGTTCTTACTTCCACAATGAAGAATCACCCCACATCTCAGATCATTGGTGATATTATGACTCCAGTTCAGACTAGAAGATCTCATCAAGGTCTTGGTGGGTTTATTGCCAATATACACAAGAAGGTTGATACCCCTCTTGTACAAGCATGTTTGTTTGCATGTTTTCTGTCACAAGAAGAACCCAAGAAAATATTTGATGCTCTCAAAGAACCAAGTTGGGTGGAAGCAATGCAGGATGAGCTTCACCAATTTGCAATTCAGGATGTTTGGGAGCTGGTTGATTGTCCTAGATATGTCAGACCTATAGGGACAAGATGGGTTCTCAAGAACAAAAGAGATGAAAGAGGCATTGTGGTCAGAAACAAGGCAAGGTTAGTGGCTCAATGTTATACACAAGAGGAGGGGATAGACTATGAGGAGGTCTTTGCACCAGTTGCAAGGATTGAAGCTATTAGGATTTTTCTAGCCTATGCCTCTTGCATGGGCTTCACAGTCTATCAAATGGATGTCAAGAGTGCCTTCCTGTATGGCACCATTGTTGAGGAAGTTTATGTAATGCAACCTCCTGGTTTTGAGGATCCAGAGCATCCAGATAAAGTGTATAGAGTCAAAAAGGCTATGTATGGCCTTCATCAAGCCCCTAGAGCATGGTATGGTACTCTGTCTACCTATTTGGTGGACAATGGATTCAAGAGGGGCACCATAGATCAGACACTATTTACAAAGAAGAAAGGTAAGGATGTGTTGCTTGTGTAGGTCTATGTTGATGATATCATTTTTGGGTCTACTGATCCAAAGATGAGTGAGGATTTCTCTAAGCTTATGACAGACAAATTCAAGATGAGTGCTATGGGGGAGATGAACTTCTTTCTTGGTTTACAAGTTCAGCAGAAAGAAGATGGTATCTTCATCTCCCAGGACAAATATGTTGCTGAGATCTTGAAGAAGTTTGGCTTTTCTCCACATGAAAAGAGGGCTACTACTCCTATGGATAGAGAACACCCTTGGGGAAAGATTGGAGATGGGAAAGATGTTGATGTCAGGCATTATAGATCCATTATTGGAACCTTGATGTATCTTACTGCTTCCAGACCTGACATTATGTTTGATGTGTGTGCTTGTGCACGCCATCAAGTGACTCCCAAAGAATGTCACCTTTATGCTGTGAAGAGGATCTTTAGGTACCTAAGATGCTATCCTAGTCTTGGTTTGTGGTACCCAAAGGATTCACCATTGGAGCTTATTGCATATTCAGATAGTGATTATGGAGGTGATAAGTTTGATAGGAAATCCACAACTGGTGGATGTCAGTTTCTTGGAAGCAGGTTAATATCTTGGCAATGCAAGAAACAAACAGTGGTGGCTAATTCTACAACTGAAGCAGAGTATGTGGCTGCAGCTGCATGTTGTGGTCAAGTGTTGTGGATTCAGAACCAGCTGTTGGATTATGGATATAATTTCATGCATACTAAGAACCAGCTGTGGTGAGTAGAGACATGAGTTCTTCAATCTTCTTGTCCCTTGAAGTTTGTTCATCATCACTGTCTCCATCTGACTCGGTGTCATACTTTGGAGGTGGAGTGGGGACAATTGCTTTTGCCTTTTTAGCAGTAGCTGGAGGTCTGGTGGATGAGCTTAATGACTTTGAGGAATGAGTAGGTGGTTGTTGACGGTGTACGGATTTTGTTGAAGTAGTAGACACAAAAGCAATAGAGTTAGCAGATCGTTCTGCCTTTTCAGCCCTTAGTTCATTCACTTCATTCTGATGTTGTTTCAGGATATCATAAAGTTTGTGATAGGAGATGGTCTTGATATCTTCCCTTTGTTTAACCAAAGTCACAAACCCGTGCCATTCCGGTTTGAGTTGAAGTAGAAACTGAACATTGGCATGATGATTGGAGATGGTGCACTGATTTCTAACAAGCTCATTCATGATTTTGTAGAATCTCGAGTAATATGAGTCAATGGATTCACCATCTTCAGATGTGAATTTTCCAAACTCCCAAAGTAGATTAGTCTCGAGATCTTGAACATTGATCGACTCACCTTGCTTCAATCGATGAATTGCATTCCACATTTCCATAGCATTAGGACATGCATCAACTGTGGAATAGATATCGTTATCAATTCCAGTGAGTATAAAGTTTACAGCATCAGCTTCAGCTTGGAGGAGTTTCTTTTTCTCAGCAGAACATGTGTCGAAATCTTCCATAGCTCGTATAGTTGATGAAGTACCATCCTCTGCTTGTGTGGTAATTGGTCTGAATTCAAAAACTGGAGGTGGGTTCTCAAGGCAGTGACGAAGAGCAGTTCGGTTCTCTTTTCCATCGAGAAATCTGAGAAAATGAGATCTCCATTGAACATAGCAACCGGCAGTGAGCACAGGTAGATTTCCATTGCCACCTTGTTCCAAACGAATTTGGTTTGCAGTCGCATTGCTGATATTGTTGTTAGACATTGTCGATGATTGTGAATGGATTAGGATCTTAGTGGATGTGTGTGATGAGGTGTGGTTGATGTTGTTGAGAAAAGATGTTAAAATCCCCTAAGAATTGTCTCTCTAGAAACCAAAAATTCCAAGGCCAAAAAACACTCGGAATACTGATCTTTTCAGAGAAATCTTCGGAATAATTGATGTTTTCAAAAAATGAGACTTCTTCGGAATAATGACTTTTTCAGGGAAATGGGTTTTTTCAGAATAACAAGTATTTCGGAATAATTTTCGGAAAACACCTTTCTTCGGAAAAATCCCTTCTTCGGAAAAATCTTCGGAAAAATCTTCAGAAAAATCTCTTCTTCGGAATAATCTTTTCTTCGGAAAAATCTTCGGAAAAACCCTTTTTTCGGAAAAATCTTCGGAAAAACCCTTTTTTCGGAATAATCACCTTTTCAGAATTATCACTTCTTCGGGAAAATCATTTCTTCGGAATAAGTATTTTTTTGGAATTAATCACTTTTTCAGAATTAACACTTCTTCGGAAAAAGCACTTTTTCAGAATAATTGAAAATTTCAGAAAAACACCCTTTTCAGAATAATCTTCGGAATAAATCACTTTTTCAGAAAAATTAAACCCTTTTCCGAAAAAAAATTCTTCGGAATAAAACCACAATTTCGGAGAAACAAAACCCTTTTCCGAAATTTGTAACTGTTGATCTATATCCTCTTTTCTCGGAACAAACTTGCAAAAAAACGTAACTTTATGCCAAAATTTGATCCAATAACCCAAAAATTTTGTGTTTTTAGCCAAACAAACAATACCAAATCTCTACCACAACTATGTAGATGATTTGTATCAAGAAAAAACACAAAAAAAATTTGGATCAAGGATTATGGATCAAATACCTTATGAAATTAATAAGAACATGAACCACGAATCTTCAATCACCTATCCACAATAGGCTCTTGATACCAAATGTTAATCCCACTTCAATCCATAACACACAATATTAATGATATTTAGAGAGAGAAAGAGAAGAAAAATAGAGAGAGAAACAAGAGAGAGATTGGATGGTAAAAGATTACTAGAGAGAGAAAGTAATAATGACCAACACCCTCTTCCACACATGGAAGAGGGTATTTATATGCCACGCCATAAGGCCTTTAGTGGGCTTGTTCATGGGCCGGGCTTGGCTTTGCTTGGGCTTATGCCCCTAACTTAGACAATATTAGCTTAAAGTCCAAGCCCGGTTTTCCCGACTAACCTATTACAATACAAGACCAATAACGACTAAGATGACCTATTACATTCTTGTTCGACTATATAAAATATAGGGCTAACAACTTGTCTGCTTGTGATCCAACCTCTTCATTAACCTGTGTACCTGAAACATCAACAACTGGTTCTTCCACAACATTTGAAGTTACCTTCACAATGTTTGGATTAGTAACAGGCATATAATTCAAAGTCCTAGATAGAGGTTCCAAGTCAAATAACCAATTTGGACCACTTTCAGGATCACTAGGTTTACTTTCTAAAAACCTAACATGTACTTTTTCAAGTATACGTATTTCCTTCTTAATGTAAACCCTATATCCTTTACTCTACACTGAATAACCCATGAAGTAGCCTTCATCACCTTTAGCACTAAATTTACCTAAGGCATCACTAGTATATAGTACAACTACATGACAACCAAAAGGTTTAAGAAAACCAATATTAGGTTTCCTTCCCCAAAGTAACTCATAAGGTGTTTTGTTATGAATCTTGTTGACTAATGCTCTATTTTGAACATAACAAGCTATATTCACAGCCTCAGCCCAAAAAGCAATAGGAAAGTGAGCATCAGCCAACATAGTCCTGGCTGCTTCTATGAGGGTTCTATTCTTTCTCTCAGCAGCCCCATTTTGTTGTGGGGTTCTGGCTACACTAAACTGTCTAGTAATCCCTTTCTTGGCACAAAAATCATCCAACAGTTTATTTCTAAACTCACCACCATTGTCACTTCTAAGCATCTTAACTTCATTACCAGTCTTCTTTTCAATTTGGTTAATAAAGTTAATTAAAGTATCAATGTCACTTTTCAAAGCTAAAAATAAAGTCCAAGTAAACCTAGAAAAATCATCAGTAATGACAAAGCAGTAAGATTTACCATTCAAGCTTTCTATATTAGTTGGACAAAACAAGTCCATATGCAGCAAGTGAAGTGGTTTAGAACTAGAGTGCACCTGTTTAGACTTAAATGAGACCTTGTGTTGTTTGCCTTTAAGGCATGCAACACAAGAGTGGTCATTGTGGAAAGCCTTTTCAGGCAAACCATCAACCAAGCCATGTCTCACAAGTCTGTTTATATTTTTAAAGTTAATTTACCCTAGTCTCATGTGCCATAGATTACTCTCATCAACTGAAGCCTTAGCATAAAGACATGACAAGTTATTATTCATCCTAATCCCATTGAGATTCACATTATAAATGTCCTTATGCCTAGGTGTTCTATAATCAATGAATTTCTCATCTGGTATTTTAAAATCCTTGCTCAACACCAAGCATTCAGTATCAGTGAAAAGAACCTTATTTTTGTTATCACAAACTTGTGATACACTAAAAAGATTATAGTCAAGTTCTTTTACCAGAAACACGTTTTCAAAACGCAAATTGTTGGTGAGAAGAGTTCCTTTGCCTGTGATAGTTCCATATCCGCCTCCAAAGTAAACCTTATCACCATCTTTAATAGGAGTGAAGTTTGTGAGATAATCTTCCTTCTCAGTCATGTGCCTAGAGCATCCACTATCCCAATAGCCATAATCATTAACCTGTTTTTGAATGCCCTGCACATAAAGAAAACAAATTAGTTTTATTTGGGAACCCAAGCCTGAGCAGACTTGGATTCATTTGGTTGTTCAACAAGAACAGACTTAGTCCTCATAACAACCCCTTGTTCATCCCTTTTTGGATTAAACACCCAGTTAACCCCAATTGGTTTTGTCATGACCTTTGAAATATAATTAAATCTGTTATAGGTCATAGAAATCCCATTTGAATTAGGGTTTTGATCTTGCTTAGGTCTCCATGTCAAGCTAGAATAAGCTTTAGACCCTTTTCCCTGTGGTTGCAAATATTTACCATTATTTGGTCTGGCAACGTTTCTGTCAGCATTTGATTTGGTCCTGTCAACGCTGAAATTACCCTTATCAGCGTTGAACCTAGGGTTTGCTACAGGAACCCATTGTCTATTAGATCATGTATTGGTCTTCTGAAAAGGTCTTTGTCCATAAGTATTAGACCCTTTAGTAAAGAATGGGGCTGGTCTAACAACTTGTGGACTATGCTGCACAAAAGTTTTGGGTTTGACAGTGTTTGACCTTTTGTCAGCGTTGACCTTTGAAGCGTTGACACACTTATAGGCTAAATGTGAAAAGCTACCACAAGTATAACAGGCTTTTCTAGACATAACTCTAGGTCTAGAAGAAAAGAAACCTGTTCCATTATCACTAATTTGGCTTTTTGGTGACCTAGTTTTTCTATACATTTCTGCATATTTAATACTAGGTTTTCTAACAACGTTTGAGCCAAGGTCAACAGTCTTGCCAGTGATTGGGTTTGTTACTTTAATAGGGGTAGACTCATTTGGGCTATCACTAAGCATGCTACCCTTGACAAACAAGGTAGGGTTGGCTTTCTTCCATTGGTCCAAATCAATCAACTTCTTCCTATATTCTTCTACTGGGGTAAGGACTCTTGGTGGAGGAATAAATTCCTCTTCTTGGAGTTCTAGTAAACCAGTCCAAGATAAGTCCTTTCTTTGGATACCATAGAAGTCCCCAGCTGGTGGTGGAACACCAGCATACTCTTTCATCCCAATCCCAGTCATATCCTTAGAATCCCTTTGTTTACTAACACATTCTCCTAGGGTTTGTGAGGCTTTATCAAATCTCTGAATTTTAAGATCTACATTATCCTTATTCTTGATAGCCTCATCTAACTTAGCCTGTAATTCAGCATTGACCCTCTCCATGATGTTTCTAATATCAGTACTAGCATTTAAATTATGTTTTAAGATATTGATTTTATCTTTTAGGTCAAGCTCCATTTTCTTATACTCAGTTACAGTCTTTTCAGTTTGAGTAAGAGCAAGTTGATAGTTAGACAAATTTCATCTTTCATTACTCACATCTATTGACAATCTTAAAATTTCTTGGTTAAGTCTTTCAATATTTAGACGACAACCCTTACTACAAAAAGCATCATCATATACCTCATTGTCTGATGAAGATGAGGAGTGTGTCATGAGAGCATAGTGAACATGCTCTTCTTCTTCCATCTCAACAACCAAAGCTTTATTCTCTTCCTCATCCTTAGCCAAATAGCTCCAATCCCATCCAACACCATCAATTTCTTGCATTGCCACCATGGCCTTGGGATCCTGAGCCTTAACAATTTGGCTTGAAGGTTTTCCAACATCAGATCTTCTTGGAGATCTGCATTCTCTCATAAAGTGTCCCATACGATGACAATTGTAACACTCAACCTTGGATTTATCAAATCCAACAGTGTCCTTAGCATTAAAAGTCATCTTCTTCTTGAATCTTCTATTCCATCTGTTGGCTCTTATACTTACAAGAGCCATATTCCACTTTATGTCCATCTCCTCCAAATGCTCATCACTAATTTGCTCAAGGTCCTCATATGTAATCACTGAACCATTGGGCAATGAAGCAATGTATGCACACACAGTATCCAGATCAATACCAGCAGGCTTAACTCTTGGTGAGTCAATTTTGTATGTGTCAGCTTCTGAATGTGAGGCGTTGACAGGATATGATCCAGCGTTGAAACAAGTTGATCTAGTAACGGGGTGCATGTATGACTCCTTTTGATCAAATTGACCTTCACTATTAGAGAAGAAGGCCATGTTTCCATTGGTGGACTTGCTTCCATGATCCAAAAGAGTTTCATTCTCCAACAGCCTCAGTTTGTTGTAAACATCATCAAAAGTAGAACTTTTGTGAGTGTTATTGGCAATTATAGATCTTGCTTCAATCTTCCATGCATCAGCAAGGCTTTTAAGAAAAGTGGCGATAATATCAACATCACCAAGCACTGTTCCCATGAAGGATAGCTTGCTTGTGATGTCGAGAAGTCTGCTTCTCACACTACTTAGCTTCTCATTAGGTTGAGCCTTAAAAACAGCATACTCATGCAAGAGTTGTTTCTTTTTCTCTTGTACAGTATCAGCATTACCACCATAAGAAACTTCAAGAGCTACCCAAAGATCTTTTGCAGACTCATAACTTCTGTATTTGTGCTGATTTTCTTGTCCCATAGAGAGTTTTAGAATGCTATGTCCTCAACTGAGGCAGCTCTACCATCTTCAGGTTTTTCTTTTTGTTCCTCTTCAGTAGAACCTTGAATAGCTGTTCTTACAGCAATGGCAGCTACAATCTTTTCAGCCTTATTGAATGTGTTTCCATATTCAATAATTTCCCATAAAGTGTAGTCATGGATTTGTAGATATTGCTCAAAGTTAAAGTTCCATAGCTCAAAATTGTCGGGGTCTAACATGGGAATCTTGATGTTGTGGTTTGAGGAGGAGGAGGAGTTTACTTCTGGGGTAGACATGATGTTTTTAGGGTTTTGTGAAAATTAGGGTTTTTGGTGATTTAGGGTTCTTGTGTTCTTTAGATCAAAGTTTCTCAACAAGCTCAGATACCACTTGTTGATCCCAAACTTAGATCGATTTAGCTTGTGTAAACGAGATTAAATCAAGTTAAACACGTAGAGAAACTTTGTTTGTGTATAAAACAATTTAAGTATTATGCGGAATTAATACTCAAACAAGAACACACAAAGAATGTAAAACAAACTTTCACTTGATTGATTAAAACAAACTTTCTTACAATGAAAGTGTTAAACGTATGAAAACTTATTTGAAACAAAACCTAAAGGTCTTCTTTTATAGACATAAGAAGCCTTGTACAAGAGTCTGCGTATCAGCTATTCTAGGTAAAGATAAATATAGAAAATACATTGTCGATCCTATCTTTACTAGAAACAAACTAGAAACATAATACGCGTAGACCATATCTTTCTATCAGTCCTTGACTTCATCCTATCAACGCTTGACTTCTTCCTGTCAACGCTTGATCTGTCAACGCTTGTTTTCTACTTATCAACACTTGTTTTCTTCTTGTCAGCGTTCAAGTGTACTGGCTACATTTTATTCCCAACAAACATGATTAACATGCACCTTCATGAGGCGGAACATGTCAACACCTTTACAAATCCTTCTTCACAAACCACTCACCATGATATCCTAACCACGAACTCACCTCATGTATGCGACAATTATCGTTATACACAAACTCTAATCACGGACCTCCGTGATGAGATGCGGTTCATTCTGAACAACACTCTTCAAGAGGTCAATGCTCTTCTACACCCTCCATCTTAGTAACTTCATCGTCGCATGATCTCGGGCTCTGTTGTTTCTTTTCTTCTCCTTCTATTACAGAAGTACTCGGACCCCGTCGGACCCCACCATACAAGGGTCCGAGAACCCCCCAACGAGGGGGTCCGTGATTCCTTGTTTTTCATTTTTATTTTTACTTCTCTCCTTTTAGTCAATGTAATTCATCTTTAGACCAATGTTTCACATGCGTTAAGCTATAATTTTACTTGGGGCGAGATAAATGAACCCTTTTATTTTCTAAATCATTTCTTGTACATGTATGTTAATGCCTTGCTTGATTGTTGTGATTTTGCTATCTCTCTCGTCTTTCTTTGTCTATGGCTAACTTTCTTTTGCCATAACTTAACACATTTTCTCTTGATCATTTGGGCATGAATCAAGGGAGAGTCATCTATGACATGCACCATTTGTTCACTTATTCAAAAGTTATGCACTCATTTCTATCTGTTTATAAAATGTGTAATTCATAAGACCATGTGTTGGATCTTGTATGTACATGTATCTCTATCATCTATCCTCTAACTATTTTTTATAGGATTTTTATAATCCTTGTCTCCCGGTTCTCTAAATTATGGGAGTATGAACCAAGGGGAGGCAATGGAAAAATCTCTTGACATCGATATTTCTCTCTTAATATCAAAATATCTCTCTCAAAATCTTTTCCCATCTATCCCTACCTTTTTCTTTTGACAACAAAGGGGAGAAGAGAAATAAGCTCATATTTCTAAAACTTATATGTTGATGCTAATACCAAATGAAAATAAGTTTATGTTTTGTCTTCAACAAAAATAGGAAGATTGTAAATACAAATATCGTATTAATATGATATTTATGTTTTTAATCACTCTTAACGTTTTGTTAATGACAAAACATCCGACATATTTTTATGTGTGTGCTACAATCAACATCTAAGACTTTTAATCTATGAACTTATGTTCAAAAATTTTTATAAAAAGTTTTATACACTTTAACTCTTTTAGTGTAAAAATAAAATGGAAAAAATGTATCTATCTATCTATCTATCTCTCTCTCTCTCTCTCCATATCAGATATATAAAAGTCAACCACGTCTAAATTCAATGCTTGAGTATGATCTTGGACAAGTATTTTGAGGCAACAAAATTCAGACCTGACGGACCCGGCGGACCCTTGGGTAAAGGGGCCGACTGTCCCGTGAGTGTCTGGTACTTTGCCTATAAATACCATGCTTAGTCCAAGCTTCATACTCGCCCCTCTTCTAACCTTTCTCTCTAAACTCTCTGAATATATCTAACTCTCTAACTCATTCTTCTCTTACTTCTTGTCTTTTGTGATTTAGATCTTTATGAATTTGAAGATCGATTACGAGAATTCTAACCTCTAACCTTTGATCCTTCAAAGCTTCACATTGTGTGAATGTGTTAAGTGTTACCTACACAATCACTATTGTTGTATCCATTCTTCTACCTACTTGTGTAATAGTGTGGTTGGTGTTGTAAACCATAAAGTATAAAGTGTAATGTGGATTGTTGTACCCTTGTAAAAGAACACGACATCGTAGCTTAGGTGTCGATAAATATTGTAAGCTATACTGTGAAGGTTTCTCCGCCGGTGTAAAGGAGATTCTTTACTAGTGAAGTAGAACTCTCGAGTGGAGAATCGAGAAGTGAAAGTAAGGGCATGATAAGTGAGATCTTGTTAGGTCGAATCACTATAAATCATTGTGCATTATGGTTTATTTTATTCTTTCTCTACTTACTATACTTTATCAATCACACTTGATCTATATTTATAATAATCAGGAAAAAGTTTCAAACAAATTAAAACTAAATGGTAAAAACTATTCAACCCCTCTTCTAGTTTTGTACACACCCTATGAGCTTATTGAGAAATTTGATAAGTTTATAAGCACATTTGTAATGGATTAGTTTGATATACTTTTAAGCTATTTAAAATGAGACGTGGCTTATATGATTTTCAATAAGCTCATGAAATAAGCTATGAGTTTTCGTGAAGCGCGGAAACGGCTGAGAAATTTTTTTGGATCATTTCTCGATTTGTTGTGAAAAAATTCTTTTTGACCATTTCTCGATTTGTGTGTGTCATCCTTGAAGGGACGAACTTAGCCGTTTAAAGGCACTATATAAAGTAGTGATAACTTCCTCTTATGGTCGATGTGGGACACCTAATTTGACGGTACTTTGTTACTTAGAGGTAATATCTTACAAGAAATATCTCCATTATACAATGGCAAGTCAAGATCCCGTTGTGATGCGAGTTGCAAACTTTCTTTCTCGTGAATAGTAGAGATCAAGAATCCATCTACACCGCAAACTCTTTTTCTTAAGTCCTTCTCGCCTTTATCTTAATTCTTTTTAGCTACAACTTCACACATTTAAAGATTCTTACTTACTGAAAGATACGTTTTGTCTGTTTCAAGACATTGGAATAAGAAAGTGAAGCCGATAAAAAGGAAACAGTCAAGAGGATAGCGAATTCTCATGGTTACCCATAGTGTTTCAATATATCATATTTAGGATGTTCTTTGGGACCACACACACTATTCGCTATATCTAATATTACCAATAGAGTGTTATGGCTAATTAATAATGCAATGGTATCAATTGTTAGTTAGCATGAGTTTGTGATCACTTGCTATTCCAAGATAGGCGAAGTTAAATTCGTCTTGTCAAAGATGTGCCTTGTCTCGTAGAATGCAATGATACATGGTTACTATATAGCTGGGCAACTAAGGATTAGCTTAAGCGTTATTTAACAAGAATTAGTGACATATGGTATCACAATGTCACACATGATGTAAATAAATAGTTAGTTTCTCGAATAAAAGAACCAAGTCTCATCGCACATCGGTAAAAAATGTAAACAAAATGGTGTTTAAAAAAGGGGTGGACAAAGGAAATATAACCTTACTTGAGCATGATATGTTCTATAGGCTCGTACCTCTGTATTCTTGATTCCTTAAGAGACATAAACCCAACCCATGTGTGGTTGATGCATCGAGACCTTGTAGCCTTAAGAGACAGAAACTCAACCCATACGTGGTTGATGCATCTAGACCTTGTACCCAGAGCGTGATTAACCGAGCCTTACGGTTTTGACCATGGCTTAGTAAAGGATCGTTGTCACCCTCATCTGATTGGTCTTGACATGGCTACATGGTTGTTGGCTGTGAACGAAAATATCTTTTTAGTTCCTGTTTGTACGTGAACGAGAAACCATCTTAGTTTTTTTTTTGGCATTTGCCATTAATTTGTACATTAATGTTGGATGTGAATGAAACTATCTTTGTTGACTCAGTTAATTTACGATGTGAACACTCTTTGTCTAAGTAATTGCTTTACTTGCTCTCTTAGGGTTCGTTTGGTATGAAGATATGAAATATCAAATGAATAGAAAAACATCGTAATGAAATGAATGGTGTGATGAAATAACTCATTAGGGTTATTAATAATGTTTGGTTAGTATGCTAGGACAGAATGTAACGGTAAAAAGTTGATTGAATGCCCCATTTTTAATATGAAGTATATTTAATTTCTTAATTAATGGTGTACTTTTATGAAATTTTGATTTCATTGCAAAGCCATAATAAAAAAAGACATCGGTCGTTGGTAAAAAGAAAGCATACTCAATTCATGCTTTAAATATAGAACCTTATCTTTCTCCCAACTTCTCTCTCTACCAAAACTTCTCCACCTTCTCTTAAATAAACCCCGCCTCTTTTTCTTTTGTTTTTCCAACGGCCGGCTTGGCCGATCATTTAGATTTTCATCTTCTCTCTTTGTAAATAGTATCTATCCTATCTCCCTTAATAATAGCCTTTTGCCTATAAATCTATCCTTTTCCACCATTGTTTTATGTCCACCACCGTCGCATCTGGATCAGATGGTTTGCTGCTACGGTTCACTTCTCTTCTATTCAGATCTGTTTCCGTCCGGTCTTTTCTGCTCATATTTGTTGAGATCCGCCAGCTCCGCATGTCATTTGCTACTGATGTCGTCCTTTCATACCACCGATGTATTGTTGATGCTTTGGGGTTTGGATTTAGATTTGTTTGGGCTAAGTTTGGCTTCTTTAGGGATGTTAGGTTTTATCTTCTTTGTATGTTTTTATGTATCTTGTGTACTTTTGCTCCAAGCTACACTATATGGTTGTGTCTATCAAATGCTCACATTGGTGATTCCCCCTCACCCTTGTATTGTGTTGCTTCGTTGTCACATCATTTTCCGTGTATGTCTTGGTTTGTCTCAACTTGTTACTTCGTGTATTTTGTTTCGGCAAATCGGTTTCAATTTTCCCCTTTATGTTCGATGTAACTTGTTTTGTACAACTTTCCTCTGTTTGTGAGGTGTGATATGGATCTTGTTAAAAAAACTATAAAAAAGCTTATAAAGAATGAAAATGATGTAACGATTTATTCATTATAATACATCATTACATTGTATAATTTTAAACAAACAAGATTTTTTCTTCGAATAATAATAAAGTTTTTTATTCTAGAACTTATTGCTCATGTCCAATGTAGCAAAATATAAAAATGAATCCATGAAAGAGGAGATAAGTTAATTCCCATTTTGTAAGTTTTTATAACTATAAATAGGAAAAAATAAAATGCTACTTACCTTCTTCTCTTTGAAACTCCTAGTTCTAACAGCTCCTTCCGCCGCTACTAAACCCACTAATCACATCAAACCACGTATCTCTACCATCTTTCTTGACACAACTCATTAAATTAGGTTAAGCTCAATTATACATACCATCTTCTTATACTTATATTTAGGTAACATTATTTTCAATTAGTTTTCCATTATTATTTTTTTTACTTTATTCACATATTTCAGTTTAACAACTTTATGTAAGCTTTCAACTTATGTGTGATCATAAATTGAATAAGACATGAAAGTAAATATCAGGTTGGTGACCATACATGAGCATGTTTTTACCCAATTCATAAATATTATAAAAGGGTCTGTTTATTAAGGAGGTATGGGTATTGGAAATGGGTTTCAAAGACATACAAACTGTTTGCTTCATATGTATCGGTTTTAAATAAAGAATTGGGTATCCGGCGCTCCTACACAAGATTCAATCACTAAAAAGACAACCCAAACCCCTAATTTATATCAAATCAGTGTATTTGATTCCATAAAATCAGTTATCAAGAAAGTGTTTCATCATCAGTTGTTGTTTTCAATCTATCCAAGGTATGTTTTCAAAATATTTATAATTCATTTTGTCTATTTATAATACTATAATTGTTTATAGAGTGAAGAAAACTAATTCTTTAAGCTATAATTCAATTGAGTGACATGAAATCATGACTTTAAATTTTTCATGTAGCCTTAATCTTTGTTCAACTTTAATTTTGGAATTAGGATTTTAATTATCATATACATTCTAAATTCACGCGGTAATTGTTTGTGCAACTTTATAGGCTGCAATGAAAGAAGTTACAGTTGTATATTTTAATTATTTGATGTATTTTTCGTGCAGCCTTAATCTTTGTGTAATTTTAAAGGCTGCAATGAAAGTAGATACATTTTGTAACACTCTCATTTTTCGTATCGGTACAGCGGAAGGGTCTTTCAGAGTGTTACGGGATAGCACAATAACTCCAATCATAGACAACACATAAAAATGGTTGTTCAAGGTTTAACATACATTCATTCGATAAAAAGTTTCAAAAGCGTACAACAGGTCCCAAATTATACAGGTCATTAAGTTTACAAAACATAGATCGAATGAACATTTTTAATATTATGTGGGCCATCAGAGTCGATCTCCATCCGGATTACCTTCAAGCACCTGAGATGAAAACATGCAAAAATCATATCAGCGAATGCCGAGTGAATTCATAGATTTTAATAAAAACCGTTATATAAAACAATCATTTAAAATCAGAACACAAGCATAATATCGGAAGTAAGTCCTCATATTGCTAGTCAGGCAATATATAAATCAAGCATACATCTTAAACCGTCCATGAGACCGTAGTCTCTATATTACCATGGTAGGTAATATATTCATCGTTAATAGCGTCGTTATTATGTATAGAATACATTTTTATTTGGATTACATACGTTTTAGGATACATTGTATCTGAATTATATAGGATTATTATTAGCCGCATGACATTGTTACCTTACTATGAAAACAGCGGGCCGCGAACCCGACAAACAGTTTGCCCATCTAAGTTAGCGTGTCGTCACAAAAATCACGCTATGAAATCTTCTCATACATAAATTCGCTTACCAATCAATGTGGTACGACGGGGATCAACCGTCAAGGCGCGAACTGGGGTGATCGTCCCCAAATAGTACTATCAAATGCATAAGCGTCTACCAAATCCCGGTAGTTCACAATTCATGCTAATGGGACTTTAAGTGACATAACCTAACTACTAATAATCCTTTTAGTCTCGTTTATAGGGTCATAGCATCATTCGGGTCCATATCATTAAGCATACAATCGGGACTACTTGTGTTCTATTTTTATCAAAATCTAGCATGTTATCTCCCTCGCGGGTTTACAAATCATTTTATAAAACATTTAAAAAAAGTGCGAGGCTATGAACTCACGTTGTTAATGAAAGGCGGATTATCGGCTACGGGCGTGCTTCGGTCACGGAAACCTATATAAATAATAATCGGTCTTAGACTCGGTCCAATGAATTTTATCAAAATAAAAATATATATATATGATGATTTTTGTACATATGATGATGATCAAGTGGGTTTATACATCTTTGTTTACTCATTTTAGTGCTTACGTTTTGGTAACGTTTTACTAGTTTACTAGTTTTACCTATTTACCTATTTTAAGTCCATTAAGCCTTTTATAAGTTTTTTAACTTGTTTTAATCCCTTTTATACCTATATTATCAGTATATATACTTTCCATGTTGGGCCCAAATGGGTTAAGCCCAATAAGTCCTTTTTACAAGTATTTATCTTATTTAGTCCAATTATTAGTCCAATATGTTTAGTTAGCTCGTAAATGTCCGTATTTCTTATAGTTCGGGTTTTATCGGTTTTTACTTGTATTAGTTACCTATACATCAGTATATGACTTTTATAAACTTTACATTAGACGGGTTTGGTCGTCTAAGTTTTATTTGGCGAAAAACGTTAATTTTACGGCAATAGCCGAAAAAGTCGTAAAAATCAAGTTTATAGTTTTTATTACTTATAAATATTATTTCACCATCATTTATATAATTTATCCATTTAATTAACCTTTTATATATTTATATAAATAAGTTATAAGTTAGTGGGTTTTTATTTTTACATTTTATACATTATAATGTGAGTGCTTATATAATAATAATAAACATTAATTCCAAAAATCTGATTTTTAACTTCATGTTCACCATTTTTACCATATCTAGAGTTCTATAATGAATTAGAAGCTCATTTTTGGGTGACATGTTCTTCATATTATGTACTACATTTAACTTAGTTATATCTACTGCCCATTTTAAGTTTATCATGCCTTAACAGTCCCTACAAAACTGCTTATTCAGATTAGACCACCTAACTTGTTTTGATCATATCTCACTCATTATTTTGATTCCATTGCATGGCCAACTCTCACATGTGTATAACATCTTGTACTTACTGTAAATGGATCATACCATGCAATTTTATCAGTTCATCTTTTAGTTACATACTGTTTTTATACAGCCAACTAAATAATCAAGATTTTAGCCTCATTTCTTATAGTCATTAACATTTTTAAGCATATCTATCAACACTTGATCCCCACACAACATTTTTATCATCATATATACATCATATACATATACAAAATGAAAGAAAATACATTTGTTCTTTACAAAATAACAAGAGAAAAATGGAGAGGATGATCTTCTTTACCAACCAAGTGTTTTCCTTGTTTTTGGAAGACAAGAACTTGATGAACACAACAAGTATCTCCAAGACCATCAAATATCAAGAAAATATGTTGGAAAATCAGCCCTAGGACACAAGCAAATCACCTCCAATGATGTTAATATGGCCACCAAATGAGCAAGGCTTCAAGATAACTCCTTAATAGAGCTAGTAAACATGTGTTTCATGGCTAGAAGAGATCAAAATGGGTGTTTGTTGGTTTATTTTGGACGGCAAGGGGGAGTGGTTTGAGAGAGTTTTGAGAGGATTTTGCATGTAAGAAATGGTGGAATGAGAAAACTAGTAGCTAGTTTAGAGAGTTAGTGGAAGTGTAAGCTTAAAATGTAAGCTAGGCTTACTCTTGTAATGTGTTGGCTTAACTTGATGCCACCTTAGTGTATGGTGTCAAGTGTGTCGTCCAAGCCAAGCTAGTGGGGTGGGACAATGTGTTTTGTCCCATCTCACTAGTTTACGGGTATTTCTCGATTCTAGTTTTCTCGATTTGCGTGCCCTCGGGTCGTTTTACGAAAAACGTTTTTATAAATTATGAATCAACGTCACAAAAGGAATCCAATAAAAATTGTCTCATCAAAAACGAAGTTCAAAAATGTAAATACGTAATCCTAAGGTTTCTGGTTTAGTCGTAAAAGACGCCAAATTATGCACGTAAGCCCAAATTTAAATCCGTAAATTGTGAGTTCGTCAACCAACACAAAAATAAGTTTCAAAATTTTATACGAGAAAATATTTCACTACCTGAAAATGTTAGATTGTCACAACGTTTCCTCCTAAAAGGGATCAACGTCCTCGTGATCCATTTCATTTGGATGTCCGTTTCTTATTGAAATCGAAGAGGTGCGGATATTTCTTCCACATTTCATCCTCTCGTTCCCAAGTATACTCCGGTCCATGCTTTGAGTTCCATCGGATCTTGACAATAGGTATCCGACTTTGTTTCAGTTGCTTTACCTCACGGTCCATAACTTCTACGGGCTCTTCGATAAAATGCAACTTCCCATCTATTCGAACCTTACCTAACGGAATTTTCTCATCACTCACTGCTAGACATTTCTTCAGATTAGATACATGGAATGTGTTGTGAACACCATGAAGTTCTGGGGGTAACTCTAGTTTGTAAGCCACCGGACCTACTCTAGATAAAATCTTAAAGGGTCCAATATGATTCAATTTCCCTCGCTTTCTAAATCTTATAACGCCTTTCCATGGCGACACTTTCAACATTACTCGGTCACCCACTTCAAACTCCATTGGCTTCCGCCGCACATCCGCGTAACTTTTATGTCTACTACGAGCAGTCAACAACCTATTCTTAATCTGCTCCCGGATCAATTCCGGTCCTGTGAGCTGGGTATCCCCAACTTCACTCCAACATACAGGAGATCTACACTTCCTACCATACAAAGCTTCAAACGGTGCAGCCTTAATACAAGAATGGTAACTATTGTTATACGAAAACTCTGCTAACGACAAATGTTTATCCCAATTCTTACCAAAGTCTAACACACAAGCTCTCAACATATCTTCCAGTGTTTGTATCGTCCTTTCACTCTGCCCATCAGTCTGGGGGATGATAAGCAGTGCTCATGTCGAGATTCGTTCCCAAAGATCTTTGGAGAGATTTCCAAAAATTCGATGCGAATCTAGGATCTCGATCTGAAATGATCGATACAGGCACTCCATGCTTGCATACAACATTATCAAGGTATATACGAGTCAGCTTCTCTAGTGAGAACTGCTCTTTAACCGGAATGAAGTGTGCTGATTTGGTCAGTCTATCGACAATAACCCAAATCGAATTGTTTCCAGATGATGTTCTAGGAAGCTTGGTGATAAAGTCCATTGTAATTCGCTCCCACTTCCATTCAGGAATCTTTGGCTGTTGAAGTAGTCCTGATGGCTTTTGATGTTCGGCTTTAACTCTAACACAAGTCAAGCATTGAAGAACATACATAGCTATGTCAGCTTTCATATTCGGCCACCAGTACAACTTCTTCAAATCATGGTACATCTTATCAGATCCCGGATGAATGGAATACTTAGATTTATGGGATTCTAACATAACCAAGTCTCTTAAGCCTCCAAACTTAGGTATCCACATACGACCTCTTAAGCATTTCACTTCATCAGCTCTAATCTCTAAAGGATCTCCTTCTCCTCAGAACCCTTCATTAACAAAATTCTCCTTCTTACAAGCTTCTATTTGCGTATTTCTAATTTGCTCAGGCAAATTATTGTGCACAGTCAAGACTAGAGAACGTACCTTGATAGGCTCTCTATCTTTCCTACTTAACGCATCGGCAACAACATTGGCTTTTCCTGGGTGATATTTTATATCACAATCATAATCACTTAACAACTCTATCCATCTTCGTTGCCTCATGTTCAATTCCTTCTGATCGAGAATATACTATAGGCTTTTGTGATCGGTGAATACCGTACACTTGGTGCCATACAGATAATGTCTCCACAACCTAAGAGCAAAGACTACAGCTCCTAACTCAAGATCATGAGTAGTATAATTCTCCTCACTCTTCCTTAATTGCCTAGAAGCATAAGCTATCACTTTCTCTCACTGCATCAAAACAGCTCCATAACCTCTAAGAGATGCATCACAATATACTACAAAATCTTCACTCCCGTCGGGTAATGATAAGATTGGCGCACTACATAATTTTTGCTTCAATGTCTGAAATGCTCCATCTTCATCACTTCCCCAAACGAAAGGTTTATTCTTCTGAGTAAGCTTAGTCAAGGGTTTAGCTATCAAAGAAAATTCTTTAATGAATCGCCTATAATAGCCAGCCAATCCTAAGAACTGTCGCACTTCCGTTGGCGTTGTCGGTGCAGACCAATTCTTAATAGCTTCAACCTTTGCAGGATCAACATGAATTCCATCTCTGTTAATCACATGACCAAGAAATTGCACAGAATCTAACCAGAAATCACACTTCGAAAACTTAGCATACAACCTTTCATCCTTCAACAATTTCAAAACAATCCTCAAATGTTCTCTATGTTCATCTTCATTCTTAGAATAGATTAGAATATCGTCAATAAACACAATCACAAATTTATCCAAGTAGGGCTTGCACACTCGATTCATTAAATCCATGAAAATCGCAGGTGCGTTAGTTAACCCAAATGGCATTACTTGAAATTCATAGTGTCCATAACGAATTCTAAATGCAGTTATAGGAATATCTTCTTCACGGACGCGAAGTTGGTGATATCCTGACCGCAAATCTATCTTAGAATACGTACTAGATCCTTGCAGTTGATCAAACAAATCATCAATCCTAGGTAAAGGATATCGATTTTTAATTGTCAACTTATTCAGTTCCCTATAATCAATGCACATACGAAAAGATCCATCCTTCTTCTTAACGAACAAGACTGGGGCTCCCCAAGGCGACGAGCTCGGTCGAATAAAACCTTTATCAGACAACTCCTTAAGTTGCTCAGATAACTCCTTTAATTCAGAAGGGGCTAATCGGTAAGGCGCACGTGCCACCGGTGCAGCACCAGGAATTAAATCGATTCGAAACTCTACTTGCCTTATCGGTGGAAGTCCGGGTAAATCTTTAGGAAATACCTCAGGAAATTCACAAATAATAGGTACATCTTCCAATTGTTTCTCCCTAGACTCATTCCCGGTCACTTGAGCTAAAAATAACTCACAACCGTTCCTAATGTACTTTTGGACTTTAATACATGAAACGATCTTCAAACGGGATTCACCTCGACTACCATCAATTACTAACGTCCTATTCCTAAGAGGAATCTTAACTTTCTTCTCTCCACATAAAATAGTAGCATTATTCAACGACAACCAATCCATACCAATAATAATATCAAAACTACCTAATTCTATCAACATCAAATCGATCGGAAAGGAATGGTTTAAGAGATTTAGAGAGCATCCTTCTAATAGCTTATTAGTTTTCACTAATTTACCATCAGCCAATTCCACCTCGTAACTGGTACTTATCTCAACAGGTTCAATATCAATAAGGGCACTAAATTTAGTGGATACAAAGCTCCTATCGGCACCCAAATCGAATAAAGCAACAGCATAATGATTGTTGAGTAAAAACGTACCGGTAACGACATTCGGATCCTCTTTCTTCACCTCAATTGTTCCAAGTTGGTAGATACCACCCTGGGGGTTTCTTCCAGGTACAATCGCTTTCAACTTGGGGCATTCCGATTTCCTATGACCTTCTTCATTACAGTTGAAGCAAATGGTTCCCTTCTTACACCTTTCAACCTTGTGTCCAAGCTTTCCGCAATTTCGGCACTTCCAGCAGTCGCCAGCATGCCTCTTGTTGCCACACTTAGGACATCTATCATCGTTGCGCGGTGCATTGTTGGTAAGAGCATTTGCATTCCCCTTTCTCTTGTTCTGACGGCGATTGAAATTCTTCCTATTATCACCTCTATCTACACGATCACCGTCTCCCTTTCTTTTCTCACCAACACGGGCTTCATCTTCCCTATCCTGAATTATCTGTCCAATGAGTTGGTAAGCCATTCGAACAGCATCATCAATGGTCAGAAATTTAGATGATGTCACGTCCCCCCGGATATTCCTGGTCAACCCTTTAACATATTGCTCAATTCGGATCTCTTCGGGTTCAACCAATCGAGGACATAGCAAGGCCAACTCATGGAATCGGTTCGTGCAACTATCAATGTCCACACCTTTCATTCTCAGATGAATCAACTCCTGTTCTAACCTAATAATCACACTACGAGGACAAAACTCCAAAGTCATCCACTTCTTGATTTCAGCCCAAGGAGTAGCATTAGCAGCATCAAGACCCATGAAAACCATTCTCCCGTTCCACCAAGTCAACGCACGACCTTTAAGAGTAGCCATAGCAAAAGTCACCTTATCTTCCTCCTTACACTTACTAATCCGAAATACCGATTCAATCTTCTCGATCCACTGGCTTAATCCTACAGCACCTTCAGTTCCATTAAAAGGTAGAGGTTCACACTTCATGAACGTCACATAAGTACAGCCACCAACTTCAGGTGCATTAGTTCCAAGTCCTCCTACATTTCCTCCAGCATTAGCATTCACATTATTAGCATTCACATTCACATTAGTACCGCCAATTCCACTACCGCCAGCTCCACTACCGCCAGCTCCACTACCGCCAGCTCCACTACCGCCAGCTTCATTTCTAGCATTTGCCATAAATTCAGTCATAGATGCGGTAACTTGCTCCGTAATAATCCTACGTACATCATCCTCAGTCACAGCCTTCTTGGGCGGCATAGTTCTATAATTCCACAATTTCAAAGTATTAAGCATTCACCCAACAAGGGATTCATATAATATGGATCGAATTCATAATCAAGATACAAATAAAGCACAATATGGAATTCAAGACAAGATACATATTTCATTCGATCTGAAACAAAAGTATTGTCTTAGTACATTCCATATCAAAGTTCTAGCATTATATACACTCAAAATTCGTGCCAAGTCTACTATTAACAAGTCAGTTCAGTCAAAGCTACAAAAGCACAAAAGATCTAAAGGTCACTACTAAATACAGACTGGTCTACTGAGAACCGCCAGATGGTCCATCATCCATCGTCTTCTGAATCTTCGTCGGACGATCACTAGACACATCTTCAGCTGGACGCTTACGGATTACTCCTCTTTCAACCATGTCAGCATAAAATCTATTGTTCCATCCCACAGATATATTCAGCTCCTTTTCTGCTTTCTCACGCATCGCACGAGCCACACTCAACTGAATCTCCATGGAATTCACCTTTCTCTTCATAGCAGCATACTCACCACTTTCCAATACTGATAACCTCCTAAAAGCCTCATTCAAACCACGCTCAACATCACTCAAATCCAAACTAAGCAATTCCCGCTCTTTCTCGCCAACCTTAGTCTTCGACTCCAAATAAGCAACCTGAGTCTGAACAACACCTAATCCAACCTCTGTCATACAACTCTTAACACGAGAAGCATCTAGATCACGTCTCAAGGCCCATGGTGCAAGACCATCAATATGAGTAGCCTCTCGAGTATTAGACGACTCTCCTATCTCACATCTACGAGTAGCAATACCATCAGTACCGTCAGGTGCATCATCATCCTCATCCTCCTCTGATTCAGAATCAGATTCAGACGATTCAGACATTTCATCCCTAGGTAACTCATCCTCAGAATCAGACAAACAAACTGGTGGGGGCAAAGGCTCGCCCTCTGGAACATCATACGGATAAATAAGCTCAGCTTCCTCATCATCATCGACCTCAACATCTATACCTACATCCTCCTCAACATCCTCGTCGTTAATCTCATCATCTAAATTATCTAACCCAATCTCCTCATCATTCTCAATATCAACATTCTCAATCTTATTCTCTACCAAATCAACCTGAGGGGCAATCTGATCTCCTAGTCCTAACTCGGGCTCGGGATCGTCAAATGGTTCCTCCTCATCATCCATATCATAATCTACTAAGTCTAAATAAGGATCATCATCTACATTAGGTTCGGGAATAGCATGGTTTTCTACAGGAATATTAGGGTCAGCCATGACAATCTGCATTTATATATATATCTCGTATTAGGATAACATACTAGTTAAACAATTACATAATGAAACCACGATATATACATATATATAAATTAAATTATATATATCAAAATATATATCTTCTCAATAGGGCTTGTTGGTAACGTCGGAGATCTCTGGCACCGTTATAGTCAAAAAAAATTTCAAATATTTTCTCAAATGTTCATTGTCAAAAGATTTTGAAAAGTTTTTGTTCAAAACCTTGGTTTTTAAAATCTTTTGTTCTCTATAACGAGAGCTCTGGTACCAAACTGTAACACTCTCATTTTTTGTATCGGTACAGCGGAAGGGTCTTTCAGAGTGTTACGGGATAGCACAATAACTCTAATCATAGACAACACATAAAAATGGTTGTTCAAGGTTTAACATACATTCATTCGATAAAAAGTTTCAAAAGCGTACAACAGGTCCCAAATTATACAGGTCATTAAGTTTACAAAACATAGATCGAATGAACATTTTTAATATTATGTGGGCCATCAGAGTCGATCTCCATCCGGATTACCTTCAAGCACCTGAGATGAAAACATGCAAAAATCATATCAGCGAATGCCGAGTGAATTCATAGAGTTTAATAAAAACCGTTATATAAAACAATCATTTAAAATCAGAACACAAGCATAATATCGGAAGTAAGTCCTCATATTGCTAGTCAGGCAATATATAAATCAAGCATACATCTTAAACCGTCCATGAGACCGTAGTCTCTATATTACCATGATAGGTAATATATTCATCGTTAATAGTGTCGTTATTATGTATAATAGCGTCGTTATTATGTATAGAATACATTTTTATTTGGATTACATACGTTTTAGGATACATTGTATCTGAATTATATAGGATTATTATTAGTCGCATGACATTGTTACCTTACTATGAAAACAGCGGGCCGCGAACCCGACAAACAGTTTGCCCATCTAAGTTAGCGTGTCGTCACAAAAATCACGCTATGAAATCTTCTCATACATAAATTCGCTTACCAATCAATGTGGTACGACGGGGATCAACCGTCAAGGCGCGAACTGGGGTGATCGTCCCCAAATAGTACTATCAAATGCATAAGCGTCTACCAAATCCCGGTAGTTCACAATTCATGCTAATGGGACTTTAAGTGACATAACCTAACTACTAATAATCCTTTTAGTCTCGTTTATAGGGTCATAGTATCATTCGGGTCCATATCATTAAGCATACAATCGGGACTACTTGTGTTCTATTTTTATCAAAATCTAGCATGTTATCTCCCTCTCGGGTTTACAAATCATTTTATAAAACATTTAAAAAAAGTGCGAGGCTATGAACTCACGTTGTTAATGAAAGGCGGATTATCGGCTACGGGCGTGCTTCGGTCACGGAAACCGGTCTTAGACTCGGTCCAATGACTTTTATCAAAATAACAATATATATATATATGATGATTTTTGTACATATGATGATGATCAAGTGGGTTTATGCATCTTTGTTTACTCATTTTAGTGCTTACGTTTTGGTAACGTTTTACTAGTTTACTAGTTTTACCTATTTACCTATTTTAAGTCCATTAAGCCTTTTATAAGTTCTTTAACTTGTTTTAATCCCTTTTATACATGTATTATCAGTATATATACTTTCCATGTTGGGCCCAAATGGGTTAAGCCCAATAAGTCCTTTTTACAAGTATTTATCTTATTTAGTCCAATTATTAGTCCAATATGTTTAGTTAGCTCGTAAATGTCCGTATTTCTTATAGTTAGGGTTTTATCGGTTTTTACTTGTATTAGTTACCTATACATCAGTATATGACTTTTATAAACTTTACATTAGACGGTTTTGGTCGTCTAAGTTTTATTTGGCGAAAAACGTTAATTTTACGGCAATAGCCGAAAAAGTCGTAAAAATCAAGCTTATAGTTTTTATTACTTATAAATATTATTTCACCATCATTTATATAATTTATCCATTTAATTAACCTTTTATATATTTATATAAATAAGTTTTATAAGTTAGTGGGTTTTTATTTTTACATTTTATACATTATAATGTGAGTGCTTATATAATAATAATAAACATTAATTCCAAAAATCTGATTTTTAACTTCATGTTCACCATTTTTACCATATCTAGAGTTCTATAATGAATTAGAAGCTCATTTTTAGGTGACATGTTCTTCATATTATGTGCTACATTTAACTTAGTTATAGCTACTGCTCATTTTAAGTTTATCATGCCTTAACAGTCCCTACAAAACTGCTTATTCAGATTAGACCACCTAACTTGTTTTGATCATATCTCACTCATTATTTTGATTCCATTGCATGGCCAACTTTCACATGTGTATAACATCTTGTACTTACTGTAAATGGATCATACCATGCAATTTTATCAGTTCATCTTTTAGTTACATACTGTTTTTATACAGCCAACTAAATAATCAAGATTTTAGCCTCATTTCTTATAGTCATTAACATTTTTAAGCATATCTATCAACACTTGATACCCACACAACATTTTTATCATCATATATACATCATATACATATACAAAATGAAAGAAAATACATTTGTTCTTTACAAAATAACAAGAGAAAAATGGAGAGGATGATCTTCTTTACCAACCAAGTATTTTCCTTGTTTTTGGAAGACAAGAACTTGATGAACACAACAAGTATCTCCAAGACCATCAAATATCAAGAACATATGTTGGAAAATCAGCCCTAGGACACAAGCAAATCACCTCCAATGATGTTAATATGGCCACCAAATGAGCAAGGCTTCAAGATAACTCCTTAATAGAGCTAGTAAACATGTGTTTCATGGCTAGAAGAGATCAAAATGGGTGTTTGTTGGTTTATTTTGGACGGCAAGGGGGAGTGGTTTGAGAGAGTTTTGAGAGGATTTTGCATGTAAGAAATGGTGGAATGAGAAAACTAGTAGCTAGTTTTGAGAGTTAGTGGAAGTGTAAGCTTAAAATGTAAGCTAGGCTTACACTTGTAATGTGTTAGCTTAACTTGATGCCACCTTAGTGTGTGGTGTCAAGTGTGCCGTCCAAACCAAGCTAGTGGGGTGGGACAATGTGTTGTGTCCCATCTCACTAGTTTACGGGTATTTCTCGATTCTAGTTTTCTCGATTTGCGTGCCCTCGGGTCGTTTTACGAAAAACGTTTTTATAAATTATGAATCAACGTCACAAAACGAATCCAATAAAAATTGTCTCATCAAAAACGGAGTTCAAAAACGTAAATACGTAATCCTAAGGTTTCCGGTTTAGTCGTAAAAGACGCCAAATTATGCACGTAAGCCCAAATTTAAATCCGTAAATTGTGAGTTCGTCAACCAACACAAAAATAAGTTTCAAAATATTATACGAGAAAATATTTCACTACCTGAAAATGTTAGATTGTCACACATTTGGTAGGAAGATATGAAATATCAAATGAATAGAATAAACATCGTAATGGAATGAATGGTATTACGGTTATTAATAATGTTTGGTTAGTGTTCGTGTATAGGTCTGAATGGTCGGACCTAACCTGAGTCCGAAACGTTTGTTTGAATCATTAGAGCCATCGCCCGTCCGAAAGATAAACCATTAGTCAACAACAAGTCAACTGACAAGCTTCCCCAAATTCAGGGAGACTGTCCCATTCGGGGCCAACAGGGCCCCGACCAAAGCCCATTGGGCCTTTCGTGTTTTGAGAGATTTGAGCAGTATAGATACTTCCAAAGGACTCAGGTTTGAGGTGACTAATTTCACATTATAATATTACTTTATTAATATATTTGTTTACTTACCTATTCGGACCATTTCACCTTACTTACTCTCACGCCGGAGCTTGGTCTGAATTCACACACCCGGATGAGGCTAACGTGTTTACTTTGGTTTCAGGATATTCGAAGGATAAGATCAATCTAGTCCAAAGGATCACACCCTCCGGACCTTAGCAAGGATTTATTCGAACATTTGGCGCCATCCGTAGGACCTGACATTCTATCTACCACTTGCTTAGAATGGCAGGTCCCATCCCTCCTGTTACTCCTACTAATCCCATCAACCCAGTCAATCTGGTCACCCCTGAGAACCAAAACCTCACTATAGAGCAACTCGAACAACACATTTCAGCACTCCGATCATTAGTGAAAGAGCACAACCAGAACGCCATCGTACCAGTCCGATAGAACCTCATTGAGGAAGTTGAAGAGGACACCAGCACAAAGATAGTTTGTGGGAAGGTAGTGTGCGATGCAGATTTAAGAAAGCCTCTCAATAAAATAGTCAAAACTCCCCTCACTCAGAGAATTATTGACTTTGCTGGCCCATAATACAAACGTCCAGCTAATGTCAAGGCATATGACGGATGAAGGGATTCGGAGGATCATTTGAACCAATTTGCTGGTGCGGCCAACTCCGAGGAAATTTGAATATGGTCATTTATGTTTTTAAGACATTTACCTTGCATGCTTTGATGACACGCTATAATTATCATGTAACGGTCCACTTGTCAAAGTGGGGTGTTACACGCTCAAGATTGGCCAAGCACGCATAGGGACGCTAGGGAAGAACTAGGAAAATGCGACTCATGCCAAGTACATGCTCCGGTGGCAAGACTGCCGAAGACACTAATGAAATCTATCATGGCACCATGGCCATTCTTTCAATGAGGAATGGACATCTTGGGCCCGCTACCCGCGTCATCCGAAAATGTTAAGTACATAATAGTAACCATCGATTACTTTACCAAATGGATGGAGGCCAAGCCTCTGGTCAAAATATCCGGGAAGGAGGTCATAAAAGTTTTCTGGGACAACGTGGTATGCCGGTTTAGAGTACCAAAAATTGTTGTCACGGTAAATGTCAGGCGTTTTATCAAGGAACCGTTCAAAAGTTAGTGTTTGGACCTAGAATTTCCACAGATCAATACAACTGTTACTCATCCCCCAGGAAAATGGTTTATTAGAGCGAGCCAACAAAATTCTCATGGAAGGGATCAAAACAAGATTAGGCCGAGATAGATCCGGATGGGCAGAGGAATTACCACACGTAACATTGGCTCATCGGACATCATTGAAGCAAAATAAAGGAGAAACACCATTGAACCTTACATACGGTTCGGAAGCAGTCATACCGGCTGAAATAGGAAAGCTCACCTACAGAACCATGATGATAAATGAAAAGGAAAATGATGACGCCCTGCGTATAAATTTGGATTTATTTAAGAGAAGAGAGAAATGGCAGCTATCCGAAAAGCAAAGTACAAAACGAAGGTGGAACAATACTATAACAAGAGAGTTAGGCTCGTTACGTTCCATCCAGGTGATTTTGTGTTCCGAAAGAATGAGGCCAGTAGATTCGAGAAGGAAGGAAAGCTTGCCCCTACATGGGAAGGACTGTAACACCCGTGAAAGTGCCGTATGATGCTAAGTTATTGTCTCAAGAGCTGTTCAGTGTGAGCATCTCTCTTGAGTTGTGGCTCACTTGTGGATGTGATATCCCGAGCCCAACGTCATTTATTAATCCTATTTTACGTATATTTTTGAAATTTTTAAGAAATTTCGTTTGCTATATATTTGACGGTTTAAGTTGAAACCGACGTTTACGGTCGTAATTTAACGATTGATGATTTAAGAAGAACCGATAACGACTACGATACCGATGGATGCCCAAATTTCTATAATTATTGACGATTTATCGATAATGTAATTTTTCGAGAATTTTATTTACGGTTCGTGTTAAGTTGAGTCGGGTGAGTTTTATAGCCTTCCGAGTACATTTAAAGTATCCTAAAAACATTTTGGAGCGTTCGGGAAGATTTCCGACTCCCGTAAAATTTTCAAAATTGACAAATGAGTCGAACCCGCAAAGTTTTGAGGACGTTTTCCATTTGAGGCCAAAAGAAGCTAAAAATTGCAAAAAGGCCCCTCCCAACCCACCAAAAAGGGCAAAAATCACACAAACACAAACACATACAAAATTTTTACCAAAAATCAAACTCTCTCTCCCTCCCTTCTCTCTAAAGCCGACGGACACCCCCAACACCAAGAAAAATTCACCAAAAATCTTTTTCCACTTGATTTTCCTAAAAACTAAGGTTAGACCACATCTAGTTTGGTCATTCCCCACATGTTCATGTGCTCAAATCCCACATGCATTAACAAAAATTTTTCAAGATTTTTCAAGATGATCCAAATTCGTTTTTGTGGCTAAATGTGCTAATGCATGTTGATTTTATGTGTTATGGATGCAAGAACACCAAGAAAACCCACCAAAATCAATTTGGTTGTGGTGATTGGGTCACCCAAACCCCACGGCAATGGGGGTGTTTGGGGAGCCATGGTGGTTGTTGATTTTGAGTGTTGTTCTTATGTTTGGCTTAATGTTTTAGGATGTTTTACATAGGTTTAACTAGTTGCATGTTCATTTCTTTGAATTTTTGATTTTGAGATTGGTTGATCAATAGGGGTAGGACTGAAATTTGATGTTAGGATATGTTTGGGAAGGCTTAGGATGATGTTTAGTGGTGGTTAGAAGGTTTGGAATCGAGTCTAAGTGCGTTTTTGGTATGGTCATTTTTAGGCAGAAACATTAGGTCCATTTCATAAAAATTATTTTTTTTTCCAGGACTTGAAAACTAAATGTAGTTATAGAGGGTCTTCCTAGCTTTAATTTGGTATAAGGTAGAGCCCGTGACTCAAAACGAGCTAAAAGTTATGACATTTTAAAGATCGAGTACCGGGAGACGAGGACTTTCATAATCCGGATTTATGTAAAGTTTTAGTCAAATCCCGAGGGTCACAAGTATAAATTGGTAAATGGTCAAGGGTCAAAATTTGGTCCCTAACCTGTATAAATGGGTCTATATGTTGACTTAGGAGTCAAAGAAGTCATAGGTACTTTTCATATAGGTCAAAGAAGTCAAAATTGGTCGAAGTGCAATTTCAGCCCGTAAAATGTAGTTTTGGAAAAGAGTTGCGTAACGGGTCGTAAAAGTAAAAACTTTTATTGGGCTTAAAAACATGTCATCTACAGGTCTTATAGGATTTTTGAGAATTTTGTCAAATTTTATAAGTGTGGTTAAACATGGTAAAACAGCCCGTACTTTAGTCAAGTACCGGCGAGAATGGATAAAAATGGATAGCGTAAGTAGTAAGAACGAATGGTATAAAATGAGTGATACTTGTTATTTTGTTTTTGGCGTGAGTTATACTTGTCCTAAGTGACTAGTATATATGTATTTTATACAGCACCGTAAGTATTTAAAATGAGATTACTCATTACGCGTTATTTGTGATAGGTGTTGATTTAACCGGGCATCCGTTTCGTCGTCAGTGATCATCCCTCGAACTACCGACTACTTAAGATATAAGGTGTGAATTTATAGCCTCGCTTATGTTTATTTCAAATTGTTTTACCCGCGAGGGAAATTCATGCTAGTTTTTAAAAGGAACGTATATCATGAATGATTGTTAGACCCGAAAGTTGCCTTAGAAATTGTGTTGAGTACCAAAGTTGCAAAAGTCCCTAAATTCATGAACTATTAACTATTGTCCTGCCCTCGAGTAGGGGGAAATAGCCGCTTATGCAATTTGTAGTACTACGGGGCTAACGACCCAATGCTAGCCGAGAAGCTGTACGTTGAGTAAGTTCTGCGGTAGATTATTTTGTATGAGAAATAAGGTATAATTGCAACTGATGCCTTTAGAAGGGGCACTGGTTTCATCTGAATCACGCCGGTATTTATTACGCGGGTGATTGAGTTAACGGATTAGTGTCATGAGCTTAAACACAATTGTCAGTATCCTGAATATAGATTGTTTGATCGACAAGTCTATAAATGATCACGAATGGTTTTTATTTTATATACGTTCAAATTGATTGAAAAACCTATGAATTCCACTCAACGTTTTCGTTGACCAAATTTTTGGCATGTGTTTCAGGTAACCGCCGAGGTGTAGAATGGAGCATGCATGGGATGGACGTTGTGTGTATGGCTTGGAGTCCGCTTGTTTTTCCTCCTTTTTCTACTTAAACAATTTTTAAAGTTTAATGTAATGTTGTTGTGAAACTGAAATTTTTGGGTTGAGATTCATGGGGACCGAAAACGCTAAACTCTGTTGTACCAAGTGGGGTTGGAAAAACCGTGGACATGTATCATCTAACAATTTTTAATTCAAGTTTTAAGTTGGCGTCTTTTTAGCGTCGTTTGATATATCTTGTGTGCAATGAATATTGTGTAGCACCCAATGTTGTAGTTCCGCTGCGCATAGCATTTGTGGGGGTGTTACAGATTGGTAATCAGAGCCATGAGTTATAGAGAACTAGGTCGTTTTTGAAAATCCTGAACTATAACTTTTGGTGTCGTAAGAAATGGTCCAAGCACACACAACTATCCTGCATGGCTCCGGTAAGAATTCTTTAGCATTGCTTTATATTTTAGATGTATCCCTCGAAATTGATATGAATTCCCTAAGTATTTAGTAAGTAAATACTTTGAGATATATATTGAGATATATTGTTTTGTACGTTGAGTACTTATCATCGTAATTTGCAAATTCTTGTAAGATTATATTATAGGTTGCATGTATTTGGCATAACGGGCTACATTGCATTACATGGCAACACTGCGTTGTAATCCTACGTGTATGTAGGAGTGGTTGTACGTATAAGTATGTATATACTATGGTATTTAAAGGCATTGCACGTGAAGCAATGGTCCTTGAGTAATTATCGTACATTAAAATGCGGTTTTGTTGAGAATTCGGCCTTACCGCTAATTATCAATCTTGATAATTAATTTATTGTTCGAATAACCGAATATGAACCTCGTTTGATACTCTAGATACGTAAATGATGCTTCGTAACATATTTTATATCGACTAGGTCGATCTCGATTGTCGTTATCGCACCGTGATGTGTCATTTTGGACATTTTCTTTTGAAACGTAATTTACTTACGTATTACTTTATTCCCTTTATTCCTAATGGGTTTGATATGTTAGTTCACGTAACTATAACCTAGACGAAGTATAATCGACGATGCGTACATTGGGGCGGCGAATCATGTGTGTATATTATGAAACGTGGTTGAGGCGTGTTGCCATTAAATCGATGTTTACTATTCTACTTGAATTTTAAAGATGTGTTTTAAAAATAGACTAGCGTTGTGATCAATCGCGATAACTTGGAATTTGGTTGGTTTTTGTGTTAACTTTGTGGAGTACGATTTTGAGACTCATCCGAGGCCGATAGCAACATTTAGTTGACATACGTATTCTCGTTCCATTTATTTCATTTTGTTTTGTTGTTTCATTATTTTGAAGTAAATATTTTACATGACGAGGTCCGGCATTTGTGCAAGTTAAGTAAGCATCGAACTTTGTTGATTGAATGATTTAAACATAAAGTGTTTTATATATTTAATATTTGGTGAATGAAACTTTCGGATAAAAATGACGTATGATGTGTTTTGTAACAAGTAAAATTCGTGTAGAGAATAAATGGACATTGTGAAATTATTTTCCTTCAACCTTGGTAAATCGTAATAAGTAATTATTATTACTCGTAAAATCCTTGTTTTCATATATTAAAATTTGATACTAAAAGATTGTGATGGACTTGTTAAGAATTTGTTTAAATTAGTTCGAGAAAGGAGTTTATAATAAAATTTGCGAAATGACTATTGAGTATATGTAACTCGGATTTAGTATGAATTAATTTTCGGGTCAATGTAGCAAACTTTTGGCATAATTTGTAATATAGAGTAGAAATTGGTCATATATTTTGGAGGTAGAAACTTTGTAAAAATTGGTTTATTTTAAACATAAGGTTATGTATACGTATACATTGGTGTAAACTAGAACTCGTCACTCGTTGTAGTAAATAAACTGGGATAAAATCGGAATATACACTTTAAGTATGAAATTATAATGCTTGAAATAAAATTTTAAACATTGATGGAACGTCATTGGAAATCATTTGTTTGTTTAATTGTCATTATAGAGAATCAATATGTGTAATTTGATGAGGCTTGTTTAAAATCGTTTGAAAAATCTTTTGTTTTATTCCGCGACAAGATGTGTTAATTTTAAAAATCATTTGACAATGGGCTAAGGATTAAAAGTTGAATTTTATATATTTTAAAATTATTGAGATAAGCATTTTGATTGTTTATTATATTATTATTATTGAGATTTAAGTCTCGACAAAAATCAGTAAGTATCCGAGATAATACCACGTGAAACCTCTTTATCATTTGAGTCGAATTACGCGAATATGATTTAACAAAACAGTTTTGGGGAAAACATGTGTGTAATAAAAGTCAAAGGTTGAATTTTTAAGAGTTAATGGGACTAGGTTGAGTCGTGTTGGATATGTGTATATATGTGATAATATAAGTCGTAATAATAAAAACGTAAAACTTGGGAAATTCTTACTACGTATGTTTTTGGTACTTAAGATATGAACATTAATGAGGTTTTGACACAAGTATGGAGATTTCCAAACCTAATGATTTGTCAATTATGATAACCGAGTCACCGCGTCTACTAATGTTAATAATTTCCGATAGATTGAAATTTTTCCAGAAATGAAAACTTTGTATAGATTGAGAAATGAAAAGTATAAATTATTTAATGGTGTAACACAAATTGAAAATGTGTAAATGTTCGGTTTTACAATGTACAAGGTAACACTAATTATTATACGCAACTGGATTATACAACACACGCCTACTTGAATATTATTTAATAAAGATGTATATATAATGTTTTGAGTCACGATGGTTCGATCGTCCGACATCCCTTCTTTGATTTTGTGAGTCTGTATCTAAACATGAGTCGTCATGTGATTGTTCATTTTAATATTGTCTATGGTATGAAACCATTATTATTATATTTATTTTCGTATCGCTACATCGCTAGTACTTGATGATGAGGGTATGTCACCCGGTGTATTTTGTCATGATCATGGACGCCGTAACTTTCTTCTTTCGGTTAATGGAACCAAAAATTATATATTTACTTGAATGATGCTATAAATCTTCATTAGAGTGGTTGTTTATTTATATTTAACAAAAGCGAGGAGGCGTAGCCGCTTTACCAAATTGTAGAGGTGAAAGAACTCGATCCTTCTGGTGAAATTGTTTCTATTTAACCAAGTGATTATTCTTCTCTTCCCGTATACAATTCGTGGAATGTGTGTGCAACTCGAGACGATGGGAATTATGATCGTTGTTTTATTTTTATTTTTATTTTTGACGCTTGTGTTGATATTCAACTTTCACTCCATGTATTCGTAGATCGCTGTTATTATCCTGAGACTTTCGTCATATATTTGAAGTATTTTCATTTCTAATGTAGTTAATTTCTGTTGGCAATTATATTGCTCGTTTACCTCGTTCGATCTCATTGATCTTAATTTTATTACTTGTTGTGCTTGCAATGATCTTTAATCATGAACCACCTTACCGTTATTTTGTGAATAGTCCATTGTGAAAATAGGTATGAGTGTGTCAAATGTTTTGGTGAACTAAATGCAAATGGTGACGATTTACTTATTTAATTATTTATTTATTTTCTCATAAAAAGGCAAAGCAAAAGGTATGTTTCCAAAGTGAACGAAAAATGTTGGATGTGTTTCTTAAACCGGTGGTAACAATATTTTCCCATTTCAAATTCCATTTTAAATAATTTGATTATTTTGAAGTATAGGTCGAAAACTTTCGTAGTCGTATTTGGTATGTAATAATAATGTTTGTGTTGTCACTCGATCCTCAATTATGCACAGCTTAGCTAACTAGGCATAATTCGGGAAGAGTCCTGTTTTGTTGGTTGTTGTTGCTTGATCCTCAAGTATGCATAATCTAGCTAGTTATGCATAGTTTTGGAAGGGCGATGTAGTTTCAAATAAATTGGTCGTCTTTAAAAACCGGTAGTGTTTTTGATAAATGTTTGGAAGAGGACGTTTTTAAAAATGGTGGATCCTTATGCAAGTAATCGTATTTTCTTTGATTTTTAAAGAAAATTATTGAATTTTCTTGTGTTCGTTGAAATCTTTTCTTCTGTTTGGCGTTGACTTAGTAAGTCACTGCGACCGAGTAATTTTGGAAAATGTTTTTATGAGTTGTGTGTAACGTGCGAATTTCATCGGAATCGCTAGGGCGTTGATGTAATACCAAAGGGGCTCGTATCGTCACCGGGAGAAGAGTTTTTAATAAAGATGGAAAAATGCCGAAGTAGAGGAAATCAGAGTTCGAATAACTCTAAGGGAAATAACGAAGACTCCTCCTACATCAAATGTATCGTACCTTATATATTTTCTTTCTTGTTCCTTTGATATGTTTTATGACACACGATAAATTGTTGAAGTTTACAAACTGTGCGTCAGTAATTGGAAGACAATTCCATTGTCGTTTTCGTTTATTTAAGTGAGGAATCCTCTTTGCTTGACTCAACCATCCTTGATTATCGATGGTTAGACGATAGATATCCCTAGTTGATGTTTTTGTGGTAAACCCTTGCCTTTTATGCATTTGTGTGGTAAGTAATCTGGTTGAGTGATCGTAAGTTGTGAGAACTTGAGACGACATTGTCCAATGAAGTCCGATCATGGAGAACACGTGCCATGTAATGTATTTTTTTTTTTTACTGTGAACGATGATATTTATTAAGATTTTGACCACGTTTGGGTCGGAAGTAAGATGGTGTTCTTGTAGTATCTTTTGGGTATGGATCCGTGTGTGAGCACCCCACGATGACATGTAAGTATTTTATTTCTTTTTGGATATGCATCCATAGCTAGCAAGCTCTTGAACCTTCTTTAACTTGCAATTTTCTTTTGACTGGACTCATCCGAGAATTATGTCAATATTCTTGTTTTATCTTGGCTTGGCTGATTAGCAAGCGTGGGTTAACTGATTGAACTGATTGGTTTGGCATGGTTTGGCTATGTTGCAAACATGTTGTAATTTGGTGGTATGTGTTTCATAATGGATTTTGTATTTGGTTGGATTGTGACGTTTTCGAGATAGTTATGTATACGTCGAATGATTAGCGTATCGATGAATTCGTTTTGACGAGCTAGGGTTGTATGTACGTAATATTGCGATAAGGTGATTTTGTATGACTAGTGTTAATTACTTCGTCTTTTATATTTTGAACATTTTCCGATGGGGTTATGTGCGACCCGTGTGATTTTATTTATGATTAATTGTTTGTATGAGACAACGAACCAAGTGAAAGGATGATTCGAACGTTGGAAGACGTGCTCCGAGCGTGTGTGATTGATTTTGGTAGTTGTTGAGATCGACCATTGCCGATGGTAGTACCTTTGTACGACGACATTTACTATGTTAGCTTGGAAGTTGCGACATTTGAAGAATTATGTTGATGAAAATATAGACCGCGAGTTGGATGAAATGAAGTAGGAAAAAGTCAGTTGAATGGACCTGAAATGATTTGAGAGACTCCGGAGGAGATGGTGTAGATTGAGAATCACTTGTTGACCACGAGAAGCTGTGAGAAGAGACGTGTCAATAACCGAAGGAAGGGTTTGAGAAATTGAAGTGGAGATCAAGGTTCGAGATGTTAAGAGATTGAAGCAGGGTATAATACTCATGGTGAAGGTACCAGACGTGAACCGAAGTCCAGAACAGAACATGAAGACCTCTTTAGGAAGAAGTACCTTTATCTTCCTAGTAGTACAAAATGCGAGTATAAGAACCGGAGAGCGCCGGGACGTCGCTCCATTAAGGGGGGAAGGATGTAACACCCGTGAAAGTGCCGTATGATGCTAAGTTATTGTCTCAAGAGCTGTTCAGTGTGAGCATCTCTCTTGAGTTGTGGCTCACTTGTGGATGTGATATCCCGAGCCCAACGTCATTTATTAATCCTATTTTACGTATATTTTTGAAATTTTTAAGAAATTTCGTTTGCTATATATTTGACGGTTTAAGTTGAAACCGACGTTTACGGTCGTAATTTAACGATTGATGATTTAAGAAGAACCGATAACGACTACGATACCGATGGATGCCCAAATTTCTATAATTATTGACGATTTATCGATAATGTAATTTTTCGAGAATTTTATTTACGGTTCGTGTTAAGTTGAGTCGGGTGAGTTTTATAGCCTTCCGAGTACATTTAAAGTATCCCAAAAACATTTTGGAGCGTTCGGGAAGATTTCCGACTCCCGTAAAATTTTCAAAATTGACAAATGAGTCGAACCCGCAAAGTTTTGAGGACGTTTTCCATTTGAGGCCAAAAGAAGCTAAAAATTGCAAAAAGGCCCCTCCCAACCCACCAAAAAGGGCAAAAATCACACAAACACAAACACATACAAAATTTTTACCAAAAATCAAACTCTCTCTCCCTCCCTTCTCTCTAAAGCCGACGGACACCCCCAACACCAAGAAAAATTCACCAAAAATCTTTTTCCACTTGATTTTCCTAAAAACTAAGGTTAGACCACATCTAGTTTGGTCATTCCCCACATGTTCATGTGCTCAAATCCCACATGCATTAACAAAAAAATTTCAAGATTTTTCAAGATGATCCAAATTCGTTTTTGTGGCTAAATGTGCTAATGCATGTTGATTTTATGTGTTATGGATGCAAGAACACCAAGAAAACCCACCAAAATCAATTTGGTTGTGGTGATTGGGTCACCCAAACCCCACGGCAATGGGGATGTTTGGGGAGCCATGGTGGTTGTTGATTTTGAGTGTTGTTCTTATGTTTGGCTTAATGTTTTAGGATGTTTTACATAGGTTTAACTAGTTGCATGTTCATTTCTTTGAATTTTTGATTTTGAGATTGGTTGATCAATAGGGGTAGGACTGAAATTTGATGTTAGGATATGTTTGGGAAGGCTTAGGATGATGTTTAGTGGTGGTTAGAAGGTTTGGAATCGAGTCTAAGTGCGTTTTTGGTATGGTCATTTTTAGGCAGAAACATTAGGTCCATTTCATAAAAATTATTTTTTTTCCAGGACTTGAAAACTAAATGTAGTTATAGAGGGTCTTCCTAGCTTTAATTTGGTATAAGGTAGAGCCCGTGACTCAAAACGAGCTAAAAGTTATGACATTTTAAAGATCGAGTACCGGGAGACGAGGACTTTCATAATCCGGATTTATGTAAAGTTTTAGTCAAATCCCGAGGGTCACAAGTATAAATTGGTAAATGGTCAAGGGTCAAAATTTGGTCCCTAACCTGTATAAATGGGTCTATATGTTGACTTAGGAGTCAAAGAAGTCATAGGTACTTTTCATATAGGTCAAAGAAGTCAAAATTGGTCGAAGTGCAATTTCAGCCCGTAAAATGTAGTTTTGGAAAAGAGTTGCGTAACGGGTCGTAAAAGTAAAAACTTTTATTGGGCTTAAAAACATGTCATCTACAGGTCTTATAGGATTTTGAGAATTTTGTCAAATTTTATAAGTGTGGTTAAACATGGTAAAACAGCCCGTACTTTAGTCAAGTACCGGCGAGAATGGATAAAAATGGATAGCGTAAGTAGTAAGAACGAATGGTATAAAATGAGTGATACTTGTTATTTTGTTTTTGGCGTGAGTTATACTTGTCCTAAGTGACTAGTATATATGTATTTTATACAGCACCGTAAGTATTTAAAATGAGATTACTCATTACGCGTTATTTGTGATAGGTGTTGATTTAACCGGGCATCCGTTTCGTCGTCAGTGATCATCCCTCGAACTACCGACTACTTAAGATATAAGGTGTGAATTTATAGCCTCGCTTATGTTTATTTCAAATTGTTTTACCCGCGAGGGAAATGCATGCTAGTTTTTAAAAGGAACGTATATCATGAATGATTGTTAGACCCGAAAGTTGCCTTAGAAATTGTGTTGAGTATCAAAGTTGCAAAAGTCCCTAAATTCATGAACTATTAACTATTGTCCTGCCCTCGAGTAGGGGGAAATAGCCGCTTATGCAATTTGTAGTACTACGGGGCTAACGACCCAATGCTAGCCGAGAAGCTGTACGTTGAGTAAGTTCTGCGGTAGATTATTTTGTATGAGAAATAAGGTATAATTGCAACTGATGCCTTTAGAAGGAGCACTGGTTTCATCTGAATCACGCCGGTATTTATTACGCGGGTGATTGAGTTAACGGATTAGTGTCATGAGCTTAAACACAATTGTCAGTATCCTGAATATAGATTGTTTGATCGACAAGTCTATAAATGATCACGAATGGTTTTTATTTTATATACGTTCAAATTGATTGAAAAACCTATGAATTCCACTCAACGTTTTCGTTGACCAAATTTTTGGCATGTGTTTCAGGTAACCGCCGAGGTGTAGAATGGAGCATGCATGGGATGGACGTTGTGTGTATGGCTTGGAGTCCGCTTGTTTTTCCTCCTTTTTCTACTTAAACAATTTTTAAAGTTTAATGTAATGTTGTTGTGAAACTGAAATTTTTGGGTTGAGATTCATGGGGACCGAAAACGCTAAACTCTGTTGTACCAAGTGGGGTTGGAAAAACCGTGGACATGTATCATCTAACAATTTTTAATTCAAGTTTTAAGTTGGCGTCTTTTTAGCGTCGTTTGATATATCTTGTGTGCAATGAATACTGTGTAGCACCCAATGTTGTAGTTCCGCTGCGCATAGCATTTGTGGGGGTGTTACAAGGACCTTATCGTGTCAAGGAAGCATTCTAAAATGGTTCGTACAAGCTTCTTACTATGAGAGATAAGGAAGTGTCGAGAGTGTGGAATGCAATGAATCTCCGGAAATGCTATTTGTGATTTTGTAGTTTGGAAGTATTATGTACCGACTTTTTCTCCCTTTAGCAAGGGAAAAGTCTAGTTTTACCTTTTTTTCATTTTCATGTGTCGGCCTTCACTCCCTCTAGAAGGGAAAGGTCATGTTTCTTTTTTGAATTAGTGAAAAATCTTCCCTTCTTCATACACAGGGGGAAAGCACTTTCCTGGGAATGTGACTAGGATGAATAGTTGATATACGAATTCTTTTCTTTGTTAGTTCTTTCTCCCTTCGAAAAGGGAAGAATCATTATAATTATTTAAGTTTTCTCTCCCTTCGGCAAGGGAAAAACTTGTATGAATATTTTTTATTACTAAGCTTTATCTCCCTTTGGAAAAGGAAGACTTACGATAATTATTTAAGTTTTCTCTCCCTTTGGCAAAGGAAAAACTTGTATGAATATTTTTTATTATTAAGCTTTCTCTCCCTTCGGAAAGGGAAGAATCATTATAATTATTAAAGTTTTCTCTCCCTTCGGCAAAGGAAAAACTTGTATGAATATTTTTTATTGCTAAGCTTTATCTCCCTTTGGAAAGGGAAGGCTCACGATAATTATTGTTTTCTCTCCCTTCGGCAAAGGAAAAACTTGTATGAATATTTTTTATTACTAAGCTTTATCTCCCTTCGAAAAGGGAAGGTTCACGATAATTATTGTTTTCTCTCCCTTCGGCAAGGGAAAAACTTATAACAAATTATCTATCAAATCTTTTACCCTTCGGCGAGGGAAGAATGACCGTCACCATTAAGTTTTCTCTCCCTTCGACAGGGAAAAACTCATTGTTGATGCAAAAGTTGGGTGATCCTTGCTAGACCCGAATTAGGCTTAATTCGGGTTGGCTGGGCTCCGGCTCCTGCACCAAGTGAACTGTATGGTTGGGATCCTGCACACTAAACAACACGCGTTAGACTTACCGTGGGAATGTTTCCCACGATTAGACTCCGGCGTGAAAGTAAGTATCAGTTTAGGGTTTATAAGAATCGAGTGAGTTGAGAGTACAGAACGTAATACCTTTGTGGAACCCTTGGGGGTTCCTTTTATAGGCAGTGAAACCCTAATGGGCTGTCACTGATGCTTCGGCCCCAAGGAAAGGATAAGCACCATAATTAGGTTGATTGTTATCTTCTAATTATGGTGAGTGAATATCCTCTTCTTTGGGTTGAATCCTATTCACAGATAGAATATGATTATGTCTAACCCTGTACCGGTCATGCCGGGCCGTGGGCCGCACACATGTGTGCGGTTACTGTTCATCCAAGCCCATAAGCTCAAATGACATTATTCCCACCCATCTGTGATGGGCCGGATACGGGTAGTACCCGTGGGCCGGGTTCATGACCCGGCTGGGGACTATACGTCATCATGTCCCCCCCAGTCTAGTTGTTACAGCCATAAGTGTAACCTCTAGACTATCAAGATGCTCCCTGGACGTACCAAGAAAGATAGGGAATGATAAATTATCCAAGAATTTGTGTCGGCCGCACGTGGCAACCTGATTTAGGAATTTATTCCATTAATATCTCAGCCGCACGTGACGACCGAGACTAATTAAATGCAGCATTGAATTTGGGTCTTACGTAAGAGCCGCATATCCCGACATAAATAACTGTTCACCTGCCACTTTGACTGACAAAGTGCAAACAGTCAGAACCTCGAGCAGCGTAAACGTCTGAGTCAGAAGTGACCCGTGGGTCCCACCTGACGTTTCACTTGCCACTTGCACCCTAACCACACGATTAAGAATAGTGGCAAACACGTGTCACGCATCCAACAAAACCATGACCCACGAGGCAACCCTATAAATAAGCCACCCCTACGGCTGTGTGAAACACACAGTTCTTATCTCCATTTCTGCCATTAAAGCTTTTCTTCTTAGCTTCACTTAATCACGCATGGATCCCTTCCTCCGCAGGTTAGAATACCACGTCCTTACCTTTTTATTCAGTAATGGCCCAAAGAAACAACCCCACAATTGGATCCGTGCTTAATGTAATGACCCAGGAGCAACTAGATCACTTTTGTACCAATTACTTCATCCCTACCAACCTACACCCCTCGCTCCCTGGCGCCGGAGACCTCATAACTGAGGCTCCGCAGGGTAAAATTGGCCTATACACTCGCCTTTTTGATGCGGCCAACTACCGCATTCCGTTTACCCGTTTCCTCATAGATCTATTAGGATATTATGATGTACATATTAGTCAGCTTCACTGTATAGGCGCATGTAAGATAAGTCAATTCGAGATTCTTTGCCGTGCTAGAAGAATCCACCCAACCGTAGAACTATTCCGGCTATTTTACACCCCCAGCATAGTAAATGGTTGGCTATCTTTTAAGAAACGATCTCCCAACAGCCCCCAGTCCCATAATAAGCCTATGGACTCATTGAAAAACTAGTACGACCATTACTTTTTCATTGACTCGATAGTGTGGCCGGCCGATTATGCCTTCAAACATAGGTTATCCCACGACCCCTTGCCACACGTCAGTACATATAACCCCCAACACTCCCGAGAAATAGATCTAAACCGAACAGGATTTCATAGAAACCTCCCCGAATCATTCCTCTTTTTGCTAGGGATTAGCCGCAACTATTTCGGCTCGTCCAACAGATATCCTGTGTTTTGGAGAAGGCAGGGTGAAGGTAGGTTAGCATCCGCATACCAAAAAGCGCATACAATTATTTTGTAATGCCTAACATATTTTGTTTATTGTGGCAGAAATGAACTTCTTTGGACTCCTACGTCAAGGCGACCCAAAGCTCGTACCAGAGGGATCTCGTCCCAGACGTGAGAACGAATTAACCCTCCTTGAGCATACCCAAAACGTGACGGTTGCTCTGGAGGCCGTGCCAGACCCCCACTCGGACAAAGAAGAAACAACTCTCTTGAGAACCCCCGTCGATTTTTCCAACGAGGATGGTGATAATAGGATGCTCGAAGGAGGAGCCGGGCCCTCCTCGCCGCCTAAGACTGCCACTCTCGCTCATGGGGAAGAGCAAGGAGACAATATTGAGAGGACCACCTCCAGCCTTCGCCAGATGCTGGGCGACGATGAGGAGGAGGTGCAGCAAGTCAATGAAGAGGAAGACAAGGAAGCTGAAAAAGAAGTTGAAGAGGATGTTGAAGAAGCAGCGGCGCAGCCCATCGCTAAGCGTACCCGCAGAAAAAACAAGCGGGTAAGAAGAGTCGCTCCGCTCAAAAAGATGTGATAATAGATGCCCTTACCACCGAACGTGACGACGTGCTATGCCCCCAACTACTAGCAGTCATTGCCGGCCGCAGGTGGATGGTAGGACACGGGGCACGTCTGGCCGTTACCAAGGTGCTAGAAGCCCCTGAATTTGTGCAACAGTTTGCGAGCCTTGTGTCGGATGGCATTGATCACGGCCTCCATGAAGGAATGGTCCAGGCCGTAGAGCTAATCAAGAAAAAGGAGAACTTCACCAGGCATGCTTTCTTTAATCCTGAAGCTGCTAACAAGATGACTGCTTCCATGGCCGCAATGCGAGATCTACATTATCCATTCTTGGCCGAGCTGGAAGCCACAAAGGATGCATCAAACATGGAGATCATGGAAAAGCTTAGTCTTGGTGCGTTCTCTCAAGATGAGGGTCATTCCCGTGCTTCCTTCACTCCCTCGCCCAGCCACCTGACACTTCCTATCTATGAGGACGTAACCAGGATCGTACTTGATGAAGAACCTTTAAGCGGGGTGTTGGAGAGGAATGCGGCTCAAGCCTTAAAGCGGAGGGAACGTGGTGAGAGGTTGCCTTGCTTGGCTGAAGAACAAGTGGAGATAGGTAAGTTTCTCCCCCCCCCCCCCCCCCCCCCCCATGTAGGGTGCCCCTACTTTGTTATCTGTTTCAGACAATTTGGTTTGTAACCTTTAAACATTTGTCCGTGGATGTCCACGGTACCTTATGATGGTAGACATTTGTTTTGCTATGTATAAGTCCGTGCGGAGGCACGGCAATTTTGATGTTTTTGGAAACTTGTTTATATTTTTAGATATCATGTATCTGCGTAGCATGACATGTCACGTCTTACCCAAAATATAACAAAGTCTATAATTTACTAGACGTGCGGCGTGCGTCTTTACTATGCAAAGCACTTCGTGAGCGCGGCATATGGAAACTTATCACAACGTCTTGTGGATAAGGTGTCTAGTAAGGATACGTGATCCGCGTCACTGGGGTTGCATCCCTCTTATGTGATAAGTTGAATTATTAGGTTCACTTAATCCTCTTACCCCACCTGGAGGCGTAATGTACATGTACAGTATTGAATGAATGCATATGAATAAGGTATGGCACATTATAACAATAATTAAATTCACACGACTGTAACGAAATCCTAAAAGATAATTTCCACAAAACAAGTCGTGGAGCTAGCTAGGCACCACGGCATTTTATTAGAACGTTTACATTTTTTAACAGGAATGATAAGTCCTAAAGAACAAAAAAGGAACCTAGAAAAAACATAAGAAACAAAACAGATAGAGTGCATGGATCTTCATTAAAGCCACATATAGCAAAGTACCCATGCGGAAGCCGTAGCTTTCAAAGATAGCACCTTTTGAGATTGGAGATGTTCCATGTGCGTTCCAGATCGCGGCCATCCATGTCACGTAACTTGTACGCGCCTCGTCCTAAGGCTTCCGTGACCTCATACGGTCCTTCCCACTTAGGGCCCAGCTTTCCTGTATTCTCCGCTCGACTTGCTTTGTTAGCACGATAGACATAATCTCTCGGTCGAAAAGAAACACCTTTAACCTTGGCGTCATAATAAGCCTTCATTTTAGCCTTGGACTTAGCCTCATTGATGGCTGCTATCTCCCTTTTTTCTGCCAACAAATCCAGGTTGATTCGCAGTTGCTCGTCGTTCGTGACGACATTAACCTCCTCCGTGCGGATGGTAGGCATTCTGATTTCTGTTGGTATAACAGCTTCAGTGTCGTAGGTCAATGCAAATGGAGTGTCTCCGTTGGCTGTTTTGATCATAGTCCTATGCGCCCATAGAACATGTGGTAGCTCATCCACCCATTTGGCACTTCGTTCCTCCAGACGTGCCTTGATGCCGTTTCCCAAGCTTCTATTTGCTCGTTCCACAAGGCCATTTGTCTGCGGGTGCTTAACAGACGCGAAGCGCCGTTTGATATTCAATGATGCGCACCAGTCCTTGAATGGATTATCCGCGAACTGTTTACCGTTGTCCGAGATGATTTCTCCTGGTAAGCCAAAACGGCACACAATGTTCTCCCAAACAAACTTTTTAACTTGTTTGCCTGTGATGGATTTGACTGCATTGGCCTCTATCCATCGTGTGAAGTAGTCCATCACGACAATCAAGAACTTAACTCCCCCCGCAGCTACAGGAAATGGTCCTGCGATGTCGATTCCCCACTTATAGAATGGCCATGGGGATGTAATAGGTGTAAGCTCCTGCTGCGGGTGTCGCAGCACTGGTCTATGCACTTGGCAATCGCTACACTTGCGAATCATGTCGTGTGCGTCCCTATGCATGGTAGGCCAATAATATCCTGTACGTAGGGCTCGAGCTACCACGGATCGTGGACCTGCGTGCATGCCGCATAACCCTTCATGTATCTCACTGATTACATAAGTGGCCTGACGTGGTCCAACACACCGCAACCACGGCTGCAAGAAAGAGCGCTTATAGAGGATACCTTCTCGAAGTTCGAAGTGCTGCGACTTCCTTCTGATGCGCTGCGCAGCTTTTTCATCGTCCGGAAGGGTTTCACTAGTCAAATAGTTGACGATCGGGGTCATCCATGTAGGTCCATCCTCCTCAACTATAGTAGCGACCTCCCCTTCTGTTATAGACTTTTCCTTGAGTATTTCCACCAAGACTTGCTTGGACAAGTGGGCGAAGCTTGTGGATGCGATCTTGCTAAGAGCGTATGCCTTCTTGTTCTCACCTCTTGGCACCTGCTTGATGGAAAACTTGTTGAAAGCCGCGATGAGTGACTTGACTTTCTCCAAGTATCGGACCATGTTGTCCTCCTTAGCCACATATCCACCTAGAATGTGGTTCGCGACAAGCCATGAGTCCACGTAGGCCTCAAGGTTGCGGACTCCCATTCTAGCGGCGATTTTTAAACCCGCAATTAATGCTTCATATTCCGCTTTGTTGTTGGTGGCTGTGAACTCAAAACGGAGGGCGTACGTAAACTCCATTCCTTCCCGATTTGTGAGGATGAGACCAGCTCCTGACCCATCCGTACACGAAGATCCGTCCGTGAATAACACACATGGTTTTGATGGACTCTCGTCTTGTTTTACGACTAGTCCTTCCTCATCCGGCTTCTCTATCAAGAAATCTGCCAAGATCTGGCCTTTAACAGCCGTCCTTGGCCTATAAGATATATTATGCTCCCCCAATAGAATGCTCCATTTTTGTAGCCTTCCTGCCACATCCGGTCTAGAGATGACTTGTTTTATTGGTTGGTCGGTAATGACTACAATTGGGTGCGCCTGAAAGTATCGGCGCAACCGTTTTGTAGCAAACACTAGTGCCAAAACCAAGTTTTCCATAGAGGAGTAATTCAACTCCGGCCCTTGTAATGTTCTACTTATGAAGTAGACCGGAGTTTGCACCATGTCCCTATCCGTCATGAGTACCGCGTTTATTGCTCCATGTGTGGCTGATAGATACATAATGAGCTCCTCCTTTGGCCGGGGAGCTACGAGCATGGGGAGAGATGCAAGGTGTTGCTTGAGTTGACCAAAGGCTTCCTCAGCTTCCTTTGTCCACCGGAAGTCTCCCTTCCTAATGCACTTCTTGAGTGTTTTGAATAAGGGGAGTGACTTCTCTGCGGACTTTGATAGGAATCTATTTAGCCCGGCCAACTTCCCATTTAAGGACTGCACCTCTTTCCGTGTCTGAGGGGATGGCAGCTGTATCACTGCGCCCGTTTTATCTAGGCAAGGTTTGATGCCATTTGGATCAATCATATATCCTAGGAATATTCCCTCCGTTGCCCCAAACGTGCATTTATTTGGATTTAACTTCATATTAATCCTCCTCAGTGTGTCAAATGTCTCTTGGACATCCCGGAGAAGTGCATCCTCCGTATGACTTTTTATGACTAAGTCATCCACATAGACTTCCAGGTTACGGCCTATCTGTGAGTCAAAGGCTTTGTCCACAAGCCGCTGGTATGTGGCCCCGGCGTTCTTTAGCCCAAACGACATTTTCGTATAACAATATACGCCTTGACTAGTATGGAACGTCGTCTTCTATGCGTCCTCCTCCGCCATCTGGATCTGGTGGTATCCTTTATATGCGTCTAGGAAGCACTTAAAGGGATATCCACATAGAGATTCCACCTTCCAGTCAATCTCCGATAACGGGTAACAATCCTGTGGACAGGCTTTGTTCAGATCCATGAAATCCACACACATGCGCCAGCTTCCGTCATGTTTTTTTACCATGACCGGATTGGATAACCACTCGTGGTAGTATACCTCGCGCATGATACCTGCGTCCACTAGTTTCCGTACTTCCTCCAATATCACTTGGCTGCGCTCAGGTGCCTGGCCGCGCTTCTTTTGCTTGACGGGTTGGTACCCCTGGCGGATTTAGAGCTTATGTTCTGCTATCGCGTGTGGTACGCCTGTCATATGCTTTGGCTCCCATGCGAATATATCTAGATTTGCACTTAAAAGAGAGCACATGTCCCTTTTGCCGCTATCCGAGAGCGTTCCCCCTATGGATACCTCCTGTTCCGGATAGTCAGGATGGATTGCCACCCTCTAATTGGGAGGTGGTGATCCATCCTTGGGTGGAACAGGTGGAGCCGGTGTTGTCACGGTATGACACTCGGATGCTGGTACGATTGTGTTGTAAATGGTGACGATTCCTCCCTCTACAGGGAACTTGATCATTCCGTGTGCCGTGGAAGGTACCGCCCGTATAGCCAGAATACCTAGTCTGCCTATGATCCCATTGTACGGAGAATGTGAGCGTATCACCATGAAGTTCATCCACGCAGTAGTGGAGTGTTCCTCATTCCCAATGGTTACAAGCAGACGCAGTTGCCCTATCGGCCAGATGGTGTCTCCACTAAAACCAGTGAGCGGCGTCGTGGCCGGTACCAATTGGCTTCTTATTTCTGGCCGTAACTACACAAAACAGTGTTCGTACAGTACTTCTGCTGATGACCCTCCATCCACATACATGCGACGAACATTGTGTGTTCCAATGCTTATCTCAATAGTGAGAGGCGCATCAATCACATCGCTTGCTGTGATGGGAGGGAATGAGATTTCCCTGCCGCGTGAAAATTTTTGGCCAATTTTCTGCCTCATGCGATGTTGTCTGGATTGGATCATGTATATGGTCGAAGGTTTGTCCTTTTGGGGATCCTTCTTGTCATACTTCTTGTTGTCTTTTCCATCCTTCCAATCCTTAACCAAATGCTTGAGTTTACCTGATTTGATCAGTGACTCAATGTGCTTCTTGAGCTGGATACACTCCTCCGTGCCATGGCCCTTATCATTATGGAACTCGCAGAAACGATTTCCTTGACGACGGTCCGGCGGAGTTGTCATTGGGGGAGGCCTCGGAAAATTTGCCCCTTTCGTCAGCAAGATCTCCCGGTAGGACATCTTTAGGGGGTAAACTTATCGTCCGGCCGTCCTCCTTTGTTTTGGCTCTTGTAGTTTGAGCCCCTACTATTGTTCTGATTGCTTTGACCGCCCGACTGTCTCCGGGACTGGTCGTTTGATCGGTAGCCGTTTCCTTTTGAAGGGTAAGCCGCGGCAACCGCTGTTTCTCCCTCTATGAAGTTTCTGACCCTTTCCATGAGATCATCATACTTCTCCGGACGCTTGTCATTGAGACGCCTGATTAATTCCCTATATGTTATGGCGTGCATGTAGTCGGAGATTTTCAGGAGTTCCGACATTGTCTTTGTGCGTGTGCACTCGTCGTTGAAGCGTTCAGTGAAGGCTTCTGTAGACTCCCCCGGCCGTTGCTTGACAGTTGCCAATGAGACCGGATCCCTATTATACTTCTTCCGCTGAGTATAATTATTCTTGAACGCGGTGCGTAGTTCCGTGAAGCTATCAATGCTTCGTGGAGGGAGTCCCTCAAACCAGTCACGGGCATTGCCGATCAAGGTTGAATTGAACATTTGGCACCATATAGGCATGGGCCATCGCTCAATTTTAGCCTGCGTATCAAATATTTTGAGGTGATCATCCAGATCACCAGTTCCATCATAGGTCTTGACACACGCCGGCATGCGACGTTTTGTGTCCTCGGAGTAGTTCCGTATAGGGAGAGTAAAAGGATCTTCCCTGGGGTCTGCCCATGGACGAGTGAGCCTAGGATCTTCCCATGGGTCACACCATGGATGGGAAAGATCCTCCGCTTCTGCCTCCCGATAATAGGGGCCGCCATAATATTCATCATTGCTTGGTGGCGGTGGAGGGGTACGCCTAGGTCGGCGACGCTTGGGCGGATGGTCATCCGAGTCCTCTCCTGATGGATCTGGAGAAGGGGTGGTGCCCCATCTATTGGGTGAGGACCACTCTTTTGAGAAGAGCCAGGAGCCTTCTTTCCAGTGTTCATCCTATCCCACACACTTATGCGGCGAGCGGCTCTGGTCAGTTCCCGGTCTGGTCGCTCGGGTGAACCGTCGGACTTCTCTCCCCTTCTCGAGACTGCGTTAGTTCCTGTATGAGGCGATCTCCTATGCGCTCGAACACATTCCTAGGTTGAGGAGTTTCCTCGAAGATGCTCTGCTCCTGAGGTCGGGTCTTCCTCTTCCTCTGATTTTAGGAAGAGGTGCTTGGTCCGGTATTGCCAAAGTTGAGTCTAGATTGGAGGTTTCTCCCTAGATTTAACCTTGATGCAATTCCTGGGACGATCCTATCAAAGTTCTGCGTGAGAACTCGAGTGAGATCCTCCTCGCTGAGTGGTTGGACTTCTACTTCCTCCTCAATCGATGGTCTGCGCGGCTCCTTGTTAGGGGGATTGGGCGCACTCCCTGGATCAGGGTTGTCCAGGGTCGAAGTAGGTGGGGGAGTTATGGAGATCGTGCTCGTCACCCCCATGGACTGAAAACCACCGCGGTTGTTTGGTCCGCCCGCTGGGCGGCTAGGGGATTGATTGGGGATGAGTATCCCTTCCCCTTGGGACTTCCGATTTCCAGGATTCGTGTTCCTGGGATTAGCTTGGGGATGCCCCTTCGTCATTGGGAATTCAAGATGAGATTTTGCTCTAGCTTAGTGTAATGGGTCCCACAGATGGCGCCAACTTGTTGATGCAAAAGTTGGGTGATCCTTGCTAGACCCGAATTAGGCTTAATTCGGGTTGGCTGGGCTCCGGCTCCTGCACCAAGTGAACTGTATGGTTGGGATCCTGCACACTAAACAACACGCGTTAGACTTACCGTGGGAATGTTTCCCACGATTAGACTCCAGCGTGAGAGTAAGTATCAGTTTATGGTTTATAAGAATCGAGTGAGTTGAGAGTACAGAACGTAATACCTTTGTGGAACCCTTGGGGGTTCCTTTTATAGGCAGTGAAACCCTAATGGGCTGTCACTGATGCTTCGGCCCCAAGGAAAGGATAAGCACCATAATTAGGTTGATTGTTATCTTCTAATTATGGTGAGTGAATATCCTCTTCTTTGGGGTGAATCCTATTCAGAGATAGAATATGATTCTGTCTAACCCTGTACCGGTCATGTCGGGCCGTGGGCCGCACACATGTGTGCGGTTACTGTTCATCCAAGCCCATAAGCTCAAATGACATTATTCCCACCCATCTGTGATGGGCCGGATATGGGTAGTACCCGTGGGCCGGGTTCATGACCCGGCTGGGGACTATACGTCATCACTCATATGAATATTTCTATTGTTAAACCTTTTCTCCCTCCAGAAAGAGAAAAGTTATCATAACTATCAAAGCCCCTTTTTTATTTTGGAAAGGAAAGAGTAACTGTTAATTCTAAGGCCGCACTAAAAACAAATACATAATACATGACTATGTGAAAGATATGCATGAATACATTTGGAATGAGAAGGTGGCTAAATAAGTATACAATAGTAAAGACTGAGTACGGAATACAAGTTACAATCATCCGAACTAAGCATATCAATTAAAAAGTAAACATTCAAAAATAGCAAGATATAATCATCGAAAGAAATGTTCTAACTAATGCATCAAAAATAAAATTCATTACAAATCCGAAAGTGAAATTGTTTATAAAGTACGAGAATGAAACTAAGCATCAGGAGCATTTGTAGATCCGGAGGTCTCTGGCTTTTCGACATCATTATTTGTGTCCATTCCGGCATCATCTTCGTTAGGTTTGACAACTGGCTTCGGAGCAGCCGCAGGCTCAATCTCCATGAGACGGTCAAGGGGAAGACAAAAATTGGAATCAATTTCTTGAATGAATGTATACTTCGCTTCTGGCAACCTATCGACCATGCCCTTCATTTTTTTGTCACAATAAGGATCGAAACCTTTGGTGGCCGAAATGATTTCCATTATTTACTCTTAACTCCTCCACGCCTTCACTACCTCGGCCCACCTAGCTTGGATCGCCATGTTAAAACATTATGTAATGGACTTATGTTCTTGACTGTTCAAGAGTTTGGAGACTGTTAATGCAAAGTAGTGCCTAAAAGCATTATCAGTGTTAACTAATCTTTCTTAGTTTTGATCACGACAAATTAAAAAGACATTTATCATCAAATACAATCATAAGACGAATTATCTAACAAACTCTATCATCAAGGTAATAATCATTTAAGTATTGCACTAACATATCTTAATCATGATTAGTGATCATAAAATTGATTACTCCTAAACTTACATTATATCAAATGTGACAAAAGAATTTTTAATAAACTTTCTTTTTAAGAAAATGTTTTATTAAAATAGAAAATGTAAATTTAAATATGGCATATTCCAAATGCCATAGGAATACCCTTTGAAGGTAAAAACTTACCTCATATATTACTTCCCTACTAAAAGACAAAAAGGAGCGAAGTCTACTCCCATGGATCCTTAAATGCCTATGCAGTTCCATAGTGATAAGGAACCGCAGGACAAATAAGGAACCGTAGGCATAGAGCCATTGGCCTTTGTCTCCTATAAATAGTGGATCAAATCTGCATTTTCCATAACCCTTTTTGGAAACTCTTTCTGCTATCTTTCTCTTTTCTAATTCCTAATCATTTGTAAATGATCACTTAAAGTGTTAAGTATGTTTACTTATGATTATCCCCTTGATCTCCTTCTTTACCTTGTCCAAAGAGAAGATCACTCACACACTTGTGATGTGATTAAAGATGAAGCCGTGATGAAGATCATCCTCTCCTAAAGATCTGGTCATGTTCATCATTTATTTTATTTGTGTCTTGTGTAGATCTAATGTATTTGTATATACTTGGATTAGTTGTGTTAATCCATTGTATTAGTGAATACTTGGATTAGTCTTGTGTAAATCCATTGTATATGTGTATATTTGGATTTGTGTTGTGTAGATCCAAGTTACATGTGTATACTTGGATATATGTTTTTGCGTTGTAAAAGTTGTGTCTTGTTAGTTCTTACTAAACTATAAAGTGACGTGTGGTTGTGTCTTGTGAGTTCTCACTAAACTATAAAGTGATGTGTGGTTGTGTCTTGTGAAGTTCTCACTTAGCTTCAAAGTGAAGAGTCGTGAAGATTGGTTCTATCTTTTAATTATAACTTGACATCTAGCCTTGTGTCGGAAAATGGTGAAATAGGCAACGTTGTGAAGATTGGTTCTATCTTTCGATTAGAACTCGACATCTAGCCTTGTGTCGTAAAATGGTAAAGTAGGCAACGTTGTGTAGATTGGTCCTAGCTAATATTAAGTCTCGACATTTAGCTTAGTGTTGAAAAATAATATAAGCTGTGTTGTAAGGTTTTCTCTGCCAAGAAGGGAGCTTGTGGATATAGCAGAAATCTTGAGTAAGATGTACTCGAGGAGTGGAGTAGGAACGAAGATAGAGCTTCGTTGCCGAACCATTATAAATCTTGGTGTCTTCCTATTAGGTCGCTTCTTTCCTTACTCTTTACTTACTTTCATTATTACATCACATACAAAAACTACTTGTCATTGTTAATGCATTAGAATTGAACCTAATCATTATGCAACTAGCTTTCAAGTAAAAGATAGTTTTGAGACAAACCTAATTGAAAGGAATTTTAATTAGGACACAAACCCAAGAGAAACTATTCAACCCCCCCCCCCCCCCTTCTAGTTTCTACAATTGGTATCAGAGTGATGATCACTTAGGGTCTTTGAAGTATATTATACTTTAATACTTGGGTCGATCCATTGTCTCCTCAAATTAGAAGGTTTCGTTGTACTAAAGTTTCTCTTTGGTCAAAACTAATAGGCCTTTTAATTGGTAATATATCATCTCATCTAGATTAGTAGTATTTGTACATTTTAAATTTTTCCTTGAAATGTATCTACTAGTTTGTATCTTGCTATGCGTAGGTACTCATGAAGATTAATCATTTAATTTATTGTGGATTGAGTTACTTACACTTGTGGAAGACTCATCTTCTTTGATTTCCAACATCATTGAATGATGATACCAAGATGGATGAGAGTGATACTAGTCCTTGAAGACTTAGTAGTCACTTTACTCATGCTTGGGCTTTGCATTGGCTCCTTGAAGTCTTGGAATGCACTTTGCGGCTAAGGTACATTTATGTCCTTTCACACGCCCTATTTATCATTCTTTTGATCATTACTTGACTATGTGCTTGTTCTTGGCATCCTTTCCTTGACATTTGTTTGTGGTATGTGATTCTATCCTTATACCCTCTCAAACCTTCATTGCTTGGATACTTGACTCACTTCGGAGATGGAGAGTGAGTTAGTAGTAGCTTAAAGTATCAAGCATGATTTCCATGGTTTGCACCCATACGGTTAGTAGGTCCTTTATCATGTGTAATATTTACAATTGAGCTCATCTCTTGGATGATTGATTAATCCTCTTGATATACCAAACTACTCCATAAGTTGTAGTTAGGATATTACACATTTGGAATTGAAATATTCTAAGGATGTTGTTATTGTAAGCCCTAGCAATAATAATTGTCCGATCATGTGGGAGAGAAAGTGAATCTATACTTTTCTCATTGTTTTAAATAGCATTAAGACTACTTTTTAAAATGATCTTAATCTATTTTTACAAAATATCTTGGTATGGTTCATTACCAATGTCGTTTAGACTTTCGCCGGAAAGGCACGTCTTAAACCACTATAAATGACACAAGCTCTTCGCTACTACTACTTGAAGATTGTCACTTGTCTCTTGAGCATTGATCTTAGTCTTGATTCACTCCCCTTTGTTTCTCTCTTCTTTGCTTCTTTGCTACGAGTAGTCGTTTCTCCGTTTCGGTCCTTTTCGGTTTCAATTCAACTTGTATACCTTCACTAAGGCATTATCACTTAGTGTCGAAGTGGTCCAATAATTTCCAAAAGGCTTAAGATATATTTTAAGAATTTTAGAAAAAATTTGTCTTGAAAAACTCTTTGTTTTTCCTTGTTAAAAACTTGCCACTGCTGGCGGTTCCTTAATTGTCACGGCTCAAGCCACGGTTCCATATCGATAAGGAACCGCGGCCCCACCAAGTGACTAAATTAATCAGTTTTTAATAAACAACACTATTTCAGACAAACCCTCCATTTTATTCTCCATAGAAGCGACGGGTTCATCCCTTTCCACCATTGTTGAATCTTCCAAACCTTCAATTCACTCAAGATTAATTAATTCCAAGTTGTGGGTTTCACTCACCCCTCTTCCGACATCAATTACTTGTAAGTACTTTCATTCAATTTCAATTAATTTGTTCTAGTGTTCTCATTTTCATAATTGGGGATTTTTTAAATTAATATTGAATTAGAACCTTGCTAGGAATGTGGGTTGACATAGTTATATTACTATGATTCCTTTAGGTTCGAATTCATTGAGATTTCACTAATACTCACTTGTAGAACAATTCGAATTTTGACTAAATATTTTTTGTTAAATGATGGAACTGATAGTAACCCATGAACAAATTGGTAATTGCATTGTTAATGCTTACCTAAAAATGTTTTTGGAAAACCTTTGTTCAAAATTCATGGTTGATTTTACATTGTTCATATGTTATAGTCAATGATGAATTTGGTTCATTGTGAACATGGGAATGATAAGGATTAATCCTTCGTTTGATAATAACTTGTTCAAACACTATCTCATGATTTTGATTTTTGGTCATTATGTAGCATATGAGTGATTGGGAAAATATTTTTTTTGTTGTTTATAGATAACTAATCATGCCTTTCGAGTATCAAAAAGACCACCGAAAAACTAAGTCTTATATGTCAAATCTTGCCGACTTTTGTCCCTCACCAACCCTTGCCAATACTTTTCGTTCACTTCAAAACCGTTGCTTTCATGGGGGTAGAGTTGTCGAAAGGAACATTGGGGGTTATGCATATATTGAAACGATGTTTGCTCAAATTGGATTTGATTGCTTGTTACATATCAAAGAAGCCATTTACCCCGAATTTCTTTCGGAGTTCTTTAGCGGATATTCCTTAGTCCTAAACTTACATTTTGTCAAATTCATTAGTCCTAAACTTACATTTTGTCAAATGTGACAAAAGATTTTTTAATAAACTTTCTTTTTGAGAAAATGTTTTATTAAAATGGAAAATGTAAATTTGAATATGGCATATTCCAAATGCCATAGGAATATCCTTTGAAGGTAAAAACTTACCTCAGATATTACTTCCCCACTAAAAGACAAAAGGGAGCGGAGTCTACTCCCACGGATCCTTAAATGCCTATGCGGTTCCATAGTGATAAGGAACCGCAGGACAAATAAGGAACCGTAGGCAGAGAGCCGTTGGCCTTTGTCTCCTATAAATAGTTGATCAAATCTGCATTTTCCATAACCCTGTTTGGACACTCTTTCTGCTATCTTTCGCTTTTCTAATTCCTAGTAATTTGTAAGTGATCACTTAAAGTGTCAAGTATGTTTACTTATGATTATCCCCTTGATCTCCTTCTTTACTTTGTCCAAAGAGAAGATCACTCACACACTTGTGATGTGATTAAAGATGAAGCCTTGATGAAGATCATCCTCTCTTAACGGTCTGGTCATGTTCACAAAAGTCATTAGTCCTAAACTTACATTTTTTCAAATGTGACAAAAGATTTTTTAATAAAATTTATTTTTAAGAAAATGTTTTATTAAAATGGAAAACGTAAATTTGAATATGGCATATTCCAAATGCCATAGGAATATCCTTTGAAGGTAAAAACTTACCTCAGATATTACTTCCCCACTAAAAGACACAAGGGAGCAGAGTCTACTCCCACGGATCCTTAAATGCCTATGCGGTTCCATAGTGATATGGAACCGCAGGACAAATAAGGAATCGTAGGCAGAGAGCCGTTGGCCTTTGTCTCCTATAAATAGTGGATCAAATCTGCATTTTCCATAACCCTTTTTGGACACTCTTTCTGCTATCTTTCTCTTTTCTAATTCCTAATCATTTGTAAGTGATCACTTAAAGTGTCAAGTATGTTTATTTATGAGTATCCCCTTTACCTCATTCTTTACCTTGTCCAAAGAGAAGATCACTCACACACTTGTTATGTGATTAAAGATGAAACCTTGATGAAGATCATCCTCTCCAAAAGATCTTAGTCATGTTCATCATTTGTTTTATTTTTGTCTTGTGTAGATCCAATGTATTTGTGTATACTTGGATTAGTTGTGTTAATCAATTGTATTAGTGAATACTTGGATTAGTCTTGTGTAAATCCATTGTATATGTGTATACTTGGATTTGTGTTGTATAGATCCAAGTTACATGTGTATACTTGGATATATGTTTTTTAGTTGTAAAACTTGTGTCTTGTTAGTTCTCACTAAACTATAAAGTGAATTGTGGTTGTGTCTTGTGAGTTCTCACTAAACTATAAAGTCGTGTGTGGTTATGTCTTGTGAAGTTCTCACTTAGCTTCAAAGTGAAGAGTCGTGAAGATTGGTTCCATCTTTCGATTAGAACTCGACACCTAGCCTTGTGTCGGAAAATGGTGAAGTAGGCAACGTTGTGAAGATTGGTTCTATCTTTCTATTAGAACTCGACATCTAGCCTTGTGTCATAATATGGTGAAGTAGGCAACGTTGTGTAGATTGGTCCTTGCTAAGATTGAGTCTCGACATTTAGCTTAGTGATGAAAAATAATGTAAGCGGTGTTGTAAGATTTTCTCCGCCAAGAAGGGAGCTTGTGGATATAGCGGAAATCTCGAGTAAGGTGTACTCGAGGAGTGGAGTAGGAACGAATATAGAGCTTCGTTGCCGAACCACTATAAATCTTGGTGTCTTCCTATTAGGTCGCTTCTTTTCTTACACTTTACTTACTTTTTATTATTACATCACATACAACAACTACTTGTCATTGTTAATGCATTAGAACTGAACCTAATCATTATGCAACTAGCTTTCAAGTAAAGGATAGTTTTGAGACAACCCTAATTGAAAGGAATTTTAATTAGGACACAAACCGAAGAGAAACTATTTAACCCCCCCCCCCCCCCCTTTCTAGTTTCTATAGAGACAACCACAGGTAGCAAGGTCCGGACAGAGTTATATCGAGCCATCTCGGAAGTCTTGAGTTTACTTTTCATCTCCTCGCGCTCTTTCTTTCATTCATACGCTTTAACCTTATAATCACCTAACTTGTTAGGGAATGACATAAATCAACTTCACGAAGAGCAAGTGTAGCTTCTAGATCCGAGGCGATCCGAGGCGTGGGCAGTGGTCCCTTTGATTTTTTTTAGACGACTCCTATTTCTCTTGTGCAAGGGCAGTTAATAACTGAATTTTACTAAGTTGAAATCGTCTCGACTCGATTCGAATTGATTACAGTTGAAAGTGCGACTCAATCGTCTTTAGTGGATAAAAGAAAAGGTTGTCGTTGAGTATCTATTTTAAAATAAAAAATGCAAACTTTAAATTAAATGACAAAATAATAAAAATGATAAACTAATTAAAACTTGAATAAAAGACTTAAACGAAATAAATGATCAAGTTCGAAAAGATTAAACTAAAAATAAGTTCTTAAAGGCAATTAATTTAATGACTAAAAATTTAAAACTTTAATAAAAATAAAACTGAAAATAAAATAAAATTAAAAAGAATCTTCGGAATAATACTAGCTAACTCGGAATAACTACAATCTTCGGAATAAAAAGAATCTTCGGAAAATCTACTAATTCGGCAAAACAAATAATTTCGGGATAAAGGACCTATTTCGGAAAAAGGACTAATTCAGAGAAATCAACATATTCGGAAAAAAACCATTTCTTTGGATAAAACTAAACATTTTCAGAATTTATATTATCTTCGGATAAAGCAATAATTTCGAAAAAAGGGACTGTTTTCGGAACTAAGGAATATTTTCAGAATACCTAGTATTTTCGGATAAATCAAACTTTTTCGGAATAATCCAACTTTCTCGTAAAAATAAGAATAACCAGGGATTTTCGGAAAAACACAAATATTCGGAAAAAAAGGAATTGATTCGGATAAATGGAAAATATTCGGAATAAAGCAACTTTTTGGAAAAATTGAAAAGAAAAGAAGGGATTTCGAAAAAACTAATCTTCGGAAAAAGGGGTGTTTTCGGAATTATAAACCCTTTTCCGAAGATTTGAAAAATGGGAAGAACAGTAACTGACTAATCTAAAAAATAGGAAATAAGCCACGGATAAGCTAAAATCAAATAAGCAATTAACTAAAACTTTAACCAAATCAAATTTAAGAAAAAGCAAATAAGCCACAATTTAAAAACTTGAAAAACACTAATTAATCTAAAAATCTAAATCAACTTTTTATAAAATAAACTAATAAAAACACTTAACTAATATTAAAACAAGCACACAATAAGCTATAAGATCAATAAGCTAACACAATCAAACACATAAAAACACAAAGAACAATCAAATAAGCATACCAATAAGCAAATAAGCAATAAGATTAAATCAACAAGAAAGGTAGAATGAGATGAATGAAAAACTTGAAATTAAAGATAAAGATTCAACAAACTTACATGAATTACTTGAAAGGAAAGACAATTAAAGTAAATGACAAGTATTAAAAGACAATTAATAAAAATGGAGAACTAATTTGTCAAATTAGCTAACACCTCCTAATGTGTCATTAAGAGGGTATTTATAGGGGGGATGTTTATGCTTTCTTCTTTCTTTCTTTTCTTTTGTCTTCTCATCTTTCGTCTTTGACAATAAACTCGTCATTCTCAACTTTGTCTCGGGATTTGTCGATAGATAAAATGAACTCGTCTTCTAATTTCTCCATTAATTAGACTTGGTTCTTCGACTTCGTTAAACTTTCGTCTTTAGACTTTTTCTTCGATAAATCTTCAGAATAGGCCTTGGACTTTCGTTCTTTTTGCACTCTTGATCTTTGACTTCGTCTTTTGTCTTTTTCTTCGATAAAAGCCCGTGAAAGCCCATGTTTTCTTCCCTTTTCACATTTTGGTACTAAAACATAATAAAAACACCAACCACGCATAATTCCGACCTTTACGACACTAAATACACGTTTTGGCTTGGTTATTATTATAATTAAGTGGTAAAATGATAAGTGTTTTCACACTTATTAAATCCCCTACACTTGATCATTGCAATACCCTCATGCAATGCATTAATTACAAAGCAAGATTTACATTTTCCATCATAATTAACCCACCTTGGCCTTTATTAAACATAAGACATTAAGGAAACTTAAAGAAATAGAAAATTACAAAATATTTGAAGGAAGAAAACAAGTAAAGATATCGAAGACTTACATTAGGGCTTTGGTTGTCATGAATGTTTATCACCCTCAAGTTTCACGTTCCCCAAACCAAGCTTAAAAACGAGATCATTGTTATTATAAGTTAGCAAACTAACACAAACTCATGTGGCCTAATTAATAACTTAGACTCCCTTATTCCTAGGTGTATCTCTTATATTGTATTGTTGTCTTGAATGATCACGAGGATGCATTGTTGACTTATTTCGATAGTTTATTTAGGCCGAAAATAAAGTAGGACGATTTAATCAATAGTTAGCTAAAGGACAAAATCTTTTAAAACTGCTTCTCAGGACCTCATAAAGTTCATATCTTGGCACAACTCGCTTCACGATTTGAGACCTTTCTCGGACCGATATTTGGCATTGACTTCATACTTCAAATCTTGAGAGACGTTCTTGAAATAATGGTCTTCTCTTCATAATAGAAATTTCTTCACTTGAAGTTTTTGAGAGATTCTTCAAACTTGGACCACGACTTCTTCATTTTTCTCCAATCTTTATTTAGGATTTTGATATACGACGATCAGCCTCCTTTTAGGACTTGGATCTATTTATCCTCATACCTTGTTAGGGCCTTTTTGGATAGACTTCTCCATGATCTTTAGGGGAGTATTTGCTTTTCGTCGTGTGTCTTGATCCTTCATATTGATTTTGGATAAATGATTCTTCACATCACTTTGGATCTTTAGCAACAAAATGTAGCCCTCATGCCTTGTTAGGGCCTTTTCGGACTCGCCAATCTTCGCATCCCGCTTCAATAAGTTATGCCTTGGCTATGAACTCTAATTAATACCGAGCAACTTTTAAACGATCTTGGGCTAGAAGCTAAGTAACTTTTTAAATCGTACAACCTTACTTATTGCAATTATATTTATTAACAAGCGATGGGAGAAAAAGCTCATAATTAACTCACATAAATTCATGAAAGAATACCAAACTTATAATTGACTCTATCATCTCTCGTCCTCCACAATTTAAAATCTCAAGGAATGAGACTCGTGGATGCTTAGCCTATTAAATTAAAGTTTTGGGTTTTCAAGTCATCTATAGGATCTTGCAACTTCTTAGACTTTTTCAAGTTTATAATTTGCATTTTAAAGTTCCCTTGATAAACGACTTTTTAGGATCAATTATAGGAACTTGCAAAAAGTTCTTGTTCTTAACCCGTAAGAGTTAAGACTTTCGCGTTTTAAAGTTCCCTATATAAAAGCCTAGCAAAACTTGACTTAAACATGTTAAGGATACTAGCTAGAGTAAACTTGGATAAGTAAACTCGGGTTAAGTCAAAAGATTCATGACGGGCCTAATATATCACAGATATCTAAACTTATCAAAACCAAAACCATTTTCTAAAATTTTATTCTAGCAATGAAAGAAAATAAAGATAACAAAGGGAAATAAAACTAGGCCAAAATAGATCAAAAATTTTGAAAAATGTCGAAAAATCAATTTTCCGGTTAAAATGAGGACAAATACAAGGAAAAGCCCACTTAACTTCGATAGAAGTCCCCCTACACTTAATATAAACATTGTCCTCAATGTTTAAGCATGTGGGAGTAAACTCCCTTACACCTAGGACATTGTGCACGTTGTTTAAATCTCGGTAAGGAAGAGACAACTAAAGTGATTCCTATTTTAATATTGAAGAATATAAAATAGTGAATCAAAAGAGTTTAGGATAAAACCGGGAAGACGGTACACGAAATCACGGGTCGTCAAAAGTCATCAAGAATGTATTTTTGAAAGCTCGAATCCCTGCACATGATAAGAAAGAAAAGAACAAACATATACGAGGGTCTCCCCTACACTTATTATAAAAACGGATAAAAAGGATAGATACTCGGGTTGCCTCCCGAGAAGCGCTTATTTTTGTTCACCGAGTCGTGAGCTTGACTCGACCTTGATTAGCATGGTAAGAAGCTTGAAAAACATCCATCGGGATCAAATAAATGGTTCTCGTCCATCAAATAGCACAAGCTTAAGGTGAACAAGGCAAGCCAAAGAAGAGTAAGCAAGGTTCTAATAACTGAATTTTAATTCTTTGAAGTATGTCTAATTGAATTGATTACTGGTTAAAAGTGTGACTCAGTCGTCTTTTGGTGGAAAATAATATTTTTGGTCGTTGTTTAAAATGAAAATTGCAAAACTTTAAAGTAAATTATGAAAAATCAAGACTTTAAAAGTAAAATAATTAAATGACAAAAATTAAATCTCGACGAAAAGTATACAATAAAAATGCAAACTTGAAATTTAAAATAAAGAAAAACAAATAAAATAAGACTAAAAATGTTGGGAAAAATAAATGCTTGAAAATAAATAGGGAATAAACCAAACCTAAGTCGGAATCCAAGATCCTGTCACAATCCGGAATACCAAAATTTACTCTTATCCGGAATACCGGTCTTACATAACCTATCCGGAATAAATGTCACCTTTTATCCGGAATCAGTTCTTCTTACCTTTATCCGGAATCAGAATTTGACTCCTTATCCGGAATGTGAAAGTTTACACTATCCGGAATCAATTATCTGGAATCCGTACTTGCTAAGCTTATCCGGAATTAGTGATCTGAGCGTTATCCGGAATCAGCCTCCTAACCACTATCTGGAATCAGTATGTTACACTTATCCGGAATCCACCCTAACACCACTATCCGGAATGTGTGTTTGATGAGTTATCTGGAATCCTGAGTTAAACCCTTATCCGGAATACCGGTTCTGACTGCTATTCGGAAAGTTTTTAGGTCTATCCGGAAAATAACCTTATCTGCTCTTTATCCGGAATTGGTTCTACCCACAATCTGGAATAAGCCAAGTGCTTATCCGGAATATAGAAAACTCCCTATCCGGAATAATGCTAAGACTGTTATTCGGAATTTAAGGGTTATGAAAATCCAGACAAGAACAAGTTTTAAGCCAAATGAAAATAAGCTAAAAACAAATAAGCACTTAACCAAAAACTTAACCAATCTAATTTTAAGAAAAAGCAAATAAGCCAAAATTTAAAAACTTTTAAAAACACTAAATAATAAAAGTATTTAAAAACAACTTTTGATAAAACAACTTTTAAAAACACTTAATTAAAATTAAGAAAACCACAAAATAAGCTATAAAATCAATAAGCTAACACAATAATAAACATAAAAAACATAACAAATAATCAAATAAGCATGACAATAAGCACATAAACATAAAGATTAAGCAAAACAAGAAAGGTAGAATGAGAGATTAATTAAAAACTTGATTAAAAATAAGATTCAACAATTAAAAGTAAAAGCAAGAATTAAAGAGCTTACAAATTAAAGTTGCAAGACAAAGAAATTAAATGACAATTAAGTAAATGACATGAAAATAAATGGTGGAAGAACTATGTGTCAAATAGTCAACACCTCCTAATGTGTCATTAGGAGGGTATTTATAGGTGATTAGGGAGGTTAGCATGTGTTGCTCCTTTCTTCCTTCTCTCGTCTTTTCGTCTTCTAAATTCTTCGACTTTTTCGACTTGTCTCGGGATTATTTGAAATTGTCTTATAATTTCTTCATTTATTAGACTTGAGTTCTTCGACTTTATTAAACTTCTGTCTTTATACTTTTTCTTCGATAAATCTTCTAAGTAGGCCTTGGACTTCCGTTCTTTTTGCACTCTTGATCTTTTGACTTCGTCTTTTGTCTTTTTCTTCGATAAAATCTCGTGGAAACCCATGTTTTCTTCCCTTTTCACATTTTGATCCTAAATCACAACAAAAACACAAACCACGCATAATTCCGACATTTACGACATAAAATACACGTTTTGGCTTGGTTATTATTATAATTAAGTGGTAAAAGGATAAGTGTTTACACACTTACTAAATCCTCTACACTTGACCATTGCAATGTCCTCATGCAATGCATTAATTACAAAGCAAGTTTTACATTTTTCATCATAATCAATCCACCTTGGCCTTTATTAAAGAGATAGAAAATTACAAAATATTCAAAAGAAGAAAATAAGTAAAAAGATCAAAAACTTACCTTAGGGTTTTGGAATGTCATGAATGATTATCACCCTCAAGTTTCACGTTCCCCAAACCAAGCTTAAAAATGAGATCATTGTTATTATAAGTAGCAAACTAACACAAACTCATGTGGCCCAATTATTCACTTAGACTCCCTTATTCCTAGGTGTATCTCTTATATTTTATTGTTGTCTTGAATGATCACGATGATGCATTGTTGACTTATTTCGATTGTTTTAGGCTGAAAATAAAGTAGGATGATTTAATCAATAGTTAGCTAAAGGACAAAATATTTTAAAACTACTTCTCGGGACCTCATAAAGTTCATATCTTGGCATAACTCGCTTCACGATTTGAGACCTTTCTCGGACCGATATTTGGCATTGACTTCATACTTCAAATCTTGAGAGACGTTCATGAAATAATGGTCTTCTCTTCATAATAGGAATTTCTTCACTTGAACTTTTTGAGATATTCTTCATATTTGGACCACGACTTCTTCATTTTTCTCCAATCTTTATTTGGGATTTTGATATACAACGATCCGCCTCCTTTTAGGACTTGGATCTATTTATCCTCATACCTTGTTAGGGCCTTTTTGGATAGACTTCTCCATGATCTTTACGGGAGTATTTGCTTTTCGTCGTGTGTCTCGATCCTTCATATTGATTTTTGATAAATGATTCTTCACATCACTTTGGATCTTTAGCAACAAAATGTAGCCCTCATGCCTTGTTTGGGCCTTTTCGGACTCACCAATCTTCGCATCCTGCTTCAATAAGTTATGCCTTGGCTATGAACTCTAATTAATTCCGAGCAACTTTTAAACGATCTTGTGCTAGAAGCTAAGTAACTTTTCAAATCGTAAACCTTATTTATTGTAATTAAGTTTATTAGCAAGCGATGGGATAAAAAGCTTATAATCAACTCACATAAATTCATGAAAGAATACCAAACTTATAATTGACTCTATCATCTCTCGTTCTCCACAGTTTAAAATCTCAAGGAATGAGACTCGTGGATGCTTAGCCAATTAAATCAAAGTTTTGGGTTTTCAAGTCATATATAGGATCTTGCAACTTCTTATACTTTTTCAAGTTTAGAATTCGCATTTTAAAGTTCCCTTGATAAACGACTTTCTAGGGTCAATTATAGGAACTTGCGAAAAGTTCTTGTTCTTAACCCGTGAGAGTTAAGACTTTCGCATTTTAAAGTTCCCTATATAAAAGCCTAGCAAAACTTGACTTAAACACGTTAAGGATACTAGCTAGAGTAAACTTAGATAAGTAAACTCGGGTTGAGTCAAAATATTCACAACGTTTAAAAATTAAAACCACTTTATTAAAATTTATTTTAGCAAAGAAAGAAAATAACTATAACAAAGGTAAAACTACTAGGCCAAAATAGATCAAAAATTTTGAAAAATGTCGAAAATTCAACTTTCCGGTTAAAATGAGAACAAAAACAAGGAAAAGCCCACTTAACTTCGATAGAAGCCCCCCTACACTTAATATAAACATTGTCCTCAATGTTTAAGCATGTGGAAGTAACCTCCCCTACACTTAGGACATTGTGCACGTTGTTTAAATCTTGCTAAGGAAGGAACAACTAAAGTGATTCCTATTTCAATCATAAATGATAAAATAATGAATCAAAAGAGTTTAGGATAGAACCGGGAAGACGGGTACACGGAATCACGGGTCGTCAAAATTCATCAAGAATGGATCTTTGAAAGCTCGAATCCCTGCACATGATAAGAAAGAAAATAACAAACACATACTAGGGTCTCCCCCTACACTTATTATAAAAACGAAAGAAAAAGGATAGATATTGCGGGTTGCCTCCCGAGAAGCGCTTGTTTTTTTTAACCGAGTCGTGAGCCTGACTCGACCTTGATTAGCATAGGAAGAAGCTTGAAACATATCCACCGGGATCAAATACATGGTTTTCATCCATCAAGTAGCACAAGCTTAAGGCGAACAAGGCAAGCCAAAGAAGAGTAGGCAAGGTTCCCTTAAGCAATTGTTGAGCATGGTGGTAGAGAGTGTGATGAGGTGCAAGCATATCTCCATAAGTTCCAAAAATCTTTCCTTTTATTTCATCAGATGGATACTGAGATGGATTAAAAATTACAATACCTGAATCGAACACCTTTTCCTTTAGGGGAAAATAACACTCAGGCTCAGTAGAAATTGAAGAGGATCCGCTCATAAATCTCACAATCTCATCCTCAGAAGGTGGATGAAGAGGTGTCAAGACATAGGTACTGCGGATATCGGTGTCTTCCGGCATCTTCTCCTTTGAAACAGGTTTCTTCATATCCAAAGGAGGATAAAGAGCATCATCAAAGTCCAAAGGAAGAGAATCATTCTCATTTAGGAAGTAAGTGTTGAGAAAAGTAGAAAAATCTTCCTCAAATGAGTATTCATCCAAAGTAGGATCAAGCATTGTTGGTGGAGGATCTTCATCGGAAGTAGGAACTAGGTCATCATGTGAAGAATCACTCGACAGAGTATCGACATCATCAAAATCATCATATGTGGGCATGTCTTTATACTCTGAAGCAAAATCATCAAAATCATCCATATCAGAACTAGAATCATCATCATAGTCATCATAAATTGGTGGAGACTCATGAATTGTTGGGGGATCCAAATTGGAGAGAGAATCATCCACATCATCTTTGAACAATGGATTATCATAGCAAGAATCGAAAAGAGGATTGTTGTAGACGACAAAATCATCAAGCACATTAATCATATTCACTGATTCTCTTCCATTGGATTTGGTTGTGATCTTCCCCATTTTAAACACTTGAGCATCATTCCCGACTCTTAAGATTAGCTCACTTTCGGCAACATCGACTAAGGCTTTTTCGGTTCTCAAGAATGGCCGACCAAGTATTAATGGAATACGAGGGTCCATTTCATAATCAACAACAACAAAATCGACCGGAAAAGTGAAGATACCAACTTTAATAAAGACATCTTCGGCAATACCAACGGGGTAAGCAAGAGTGCGATTTGCTAGCTCAAGAGTTATCTTTGGTTGTGTAAGGTCGGGTAATGATAGTGTTTTCCAAACACTTAAAGGAATCAAATTAATACTTTCCCCGAGATCAGCTAAGGCAGTAAATTCTTCGGTTTTGTTGAAAATGCAAGGCAACACAAAACGACCGGGATCTCCAAGTTTTTCCGGAAGTTTTTTAAGAATGACTGCAGAACAGTTTTCATTTAAGCGTGTGTTGACAAACTCGGCCATCTTTTCCTTCTTGTTAAGAAATTCCTTGAATGCTTTGACAAATTTCAGCATTTGGACAAGTGCTTCAACGAGGCTAATGTTGAAGGTCATTTGTGATATCATCTTCAGAAAAGAAGTGATTTGAGCATCCTCTTTAGTAAGCAATTTGCTCTTGTCTAACCGAGAAGGATAAGGGATGTTGGGTTTAGGTGGTGTAGGTGTATCAGGTAAAGGTTGAGATGTTGAAGGTTTAAAGGTGGAAGGTGGGGTTGCTGAAGGGTGTTTCTTGGGTACTACTTCAGTAAGAGGTGGAGACAGTAATGGAGAACTAATACTAGGCGTGGGAGAAGGAGGGATAAATGGTGGTGGATGAGGTGTAGATGGAATAACTGGTTGAGGGGTAGATGGTCTTACTAAGGTAGCTCCACTGCGTGTAGTAATAGCACTCACATTCGCTCTCGGGTTGGTGACGGTATTTGAAGGAAGAGAGCCCGAAGTAGAGGGTTGAGTACTTGGGAAGAAACTAGCCATCATATTCTTCAACTCATTCGTTTGATTGCTAAAAGAGGTTTGCATATCATGTCGAAGCTCGGTTCTAATATCATTCCCTTACTTTGTGATATCTATTTTCAAGTTGATGATTTGGCTTTGCAGATTCTTAACTAGCTCTCCTTGGTCTTCATGAAAGTTTCAACATCTGGATTAATGGTTGGAGCTTGTTGAGCGGGTGGGTGATAAGGATTAGAAGCTCGAGGTGGGTATTGATTGCTTCTATTAAAGTTGTTGGGGTTGTGGTTTTGAGGAGAAAAACCGGGTGAAAGAAAGTTGTTAGAACGGTAACTTAGCAAGTTATGATCACCTTGAGGTCGGGCTTGGTAGTTTTCCGTTGAATAGTTACCATGAGCCGCATACACGTTTTCCGGATTGTCATGAGTAGAAGGACAATCAGTGTATGAATGAGGACCCCCGCAAATCTCACAAGAAGTTGCTACAGCTTTAACTTGTTGTTGTTGATTTGTAGCCAAGAGTTGCATATTTTTGCTCATTTTGACCATTGCGCGGGTCAATTCGGTGATATCAGGGTTTGAAGAAGTAGAAGACACATTGACTCTCGGGTTATTTCTTGAAGATGCGTATGAATCCCAATATTTGTGATGAGTAGTCATGTTCTCGATAAGCTCTCTACACTCCTCAGGTCTTCTTTTCATAAATGTGCCACCGGCGGCTGCATTAATTGTATCACGATCACGAAAAGTTAAACCATTGTAGAAATTATCAATCAAAGTAACGGGGAGCATGTTATGGTTTGGACATTGATCAATCAAAACATTATATCATTCCCAAGCATCAAAAAGTGATTCATCAGGTTCTTGAGTAAATCCACTAATTTGATTTCGAAGGCTCGTGACCATGGATGGTGGAAAGTAGCGCGACAAAAAGCGTTGAGTCATCTCATCCCAAGTATGAATTGAATTCTTCGGAAGACGATCAAACCATTTTTCGGCATGGTGGGATAAGGTGTGTGGAAATAGATGAAGACGAAGAAAATCCATGGTAACCTCGGGCAACTTCATGCTTTGAGTAACGGTAATGAATTTGCCGAGGTATTTGTTGGCATCATCATCCGGCAATCCGCGAAATGGACAAGTATTTTGGACATGTTGGATCATGTGATGCTTCAACGAAAACTCTAGAGCCGTGATTTGCATCGGCGCAATCGGTCCTCCGCGTCCATTCATCGTAGGTTGACACAGCTCCTCCATCGTTCGAAGATCGGGTTGAGGACCATTGTTGTTATTATTCATGTTGAGGTGAGGTGAGTAATTGTTGTTGTGCACACCAGCCATATCTAAATCTTCACGAGTCTCGGGCTCTGAATAAGATGAAGATCTAGTACGCATACACCTGCAAAAGAAAAAGAAAAAGATACCAAAGAAATAGAGAATATATATTCACTTGGAAAAATAAAATCTTTTTGGTGCAAAACTTTGAAAAAGAAATGTTTTTTATTAACTTTTTTAATGTTTTTGGACTTTCGAAAATTTTTAATTTTTATGGATTTTTGAAAATTTTTGAGCAAGAAAAATAACGTTCACGAGTGAACGGATCCCAAAATTCACCCGTCTCTCACAGAAAACCGTTAATCTTCACGAAAAGAGCCGGCAGCGGCGTCATTTAATAACTGAATTTTAATTCTTTGAAGTATGTCTAATCGAATTGATTACTGGTTAAAAGTGTGACTCAGTCGTCTTTTGGTGGAAAACAATATTTTTGGTCGTTGTTTAAAATGAAAATTGCAAAACTTTAAAATAAATTATGAAAAATCAAGACTTTAAAAGTAAATTAATTAAATGACAAAAATTAAAGCTCGACGAAAAGTAAATTTGACAATAAAAATGCAAACTTGAAATTTAAAATAAAGAAAAACAATTAAAATAACACTAAAAATGGCGGGAAAAATAAATACTTGAAAATAAACAGGGAATAAACCAAACCTAAGTCGGAATCCAAGATCCTGTCACAATCCGGAATACCAAAACTTACTCTTATCCGGAATACCGGTCTTCAATAACCTATCCGGAATAAATGTCACCTTTTATCCTGAATCAGTTCTTCTTACCTTTATTCGGAATCAGAAATTGACTCCTTACCCGGAATGTGAAAGTTTACACTATCCGGAATCAGTGTCGATTTACTTATCCAGAATCCGTACTTGCTAAGCTTATCCGGAATTAGTGATCTGAGCGTGATCCAGAATCAGCCTCCTGTCCACTATCTGGAATCAGTATGTTACACTTATCCGGAATCCACCCTAACACCACTATCCAGAATGTGTGTTTGATGAGTTATCCGGAATCCTGAGTTAAACCCTTATCCGGAATACCAGTTCTGACTGCTATTCGGAATCCAGTTTTGAGGTCTATCCGGAATAACCTTATCTGCTCTTTATCCGGAATTGGTTCTACCCACAATCCGGAATAAGCCAAGTTCTTATCCGGAATATAGAAAACTCCCTATCCGGAATAATGCTAAGACTGTTATTCGGAATTTAAGGGTTATGAAAATCCGGACAAGAACAAGTTTTAAGCCAAATGAAAATAAGCTAAAAACAAATAAGCACTTAACCAAAAACCTAACCAATCTAATTTTAAGAAAAAGCAAATAAGCCAAAATTTAAAAACTTTTAAAAACACAAAATAATAAAAATATCTAAAAACAACTTTTGATAAAACAACTTTTAAAAACACTTAATTAAAATTAAGAAAACCACAAAATAAGCTATAAAATCAATAAGCTAACACAATCATAAACATAAAAAGATAACAAATAATCAAATAAGTATGACAATAAGCAGATAAACATAAAGATTAAGCAAAACAAGAAAGGTATAATGAGAGATTAATTAAAAACTTTATTAAAAATAAGTTTCAACAATTAAAAGTAAAAGCAAGAATTAAAGAGCTTACAAATTAAAGGTGCAAGACAAGGAAATTAAATGACAATTAAGTAAATGACATGAAAATAAATGGTGGAAGAACTATGTGTCAAATAGTCAACACCTCCTAATGTGTCATTAGGAGGGTATTTATAGGTGATTAGGGAGGTTAGCATGTATTGCTCATTTCTTCCTTCTCTCGTCTTTTCGTCTTCCAAATTCTTCGACTTTTTCGACTTGTCTCAGGATTATTTGAACTTGTCTTATAATTTCTTCATTTATTAGACTTGAGTTCTTCGACTTCATTAAACTTCCGTCTTTAGACTTTTTCTTCGATAAATCTTCAGAGTAGGCCTTGGACTTCCGTTCTTTTTGCATTCTTGATCTTTTGACTTCGTCTTTTGTCTTTTTCTTCGATAAAAGCCCGTGAAAACCCATGTTTTCTTCCCTTTTCACATTTTGATCCTAAATCTCGACAAAAACACAAACCACGCATAATTCCGACATTTACGACATAAAATACACGTTTTGGCTTGGTTATTATTATAATTAAGTGGTAAAAGGATAAGTGTTTTCACACTTATTAGGTTTCCTTAAGCAGTTGTTGAGCACGGTGGTAGAAAGTATGATGAAGTGCAAGCATATCTCCATTGTTTCCAAAAATCTTTCCTTTTATTTCATCAGATGGATACTGAGATGGCTTAAAAATTATGATACCCGGATCGAACACCTTTTCCTTTAGGGGAAAATAAGACTCGGGCTCAGTAGAATTTGAAGAAGATCCGCTCATAAATCGCACAATCTCATCCTCGGAAGGGGGATAGAGAGGTGTCAAAACATAAGTATTGCGGATGTCGGTGTGTTCCGGTTTATTCTCCTTTGAAACGGGTTTATTAATATCCGGAGGTGGATAAAGACCAAAATCAAAGTCCAAAGGAGGAGAATCATTCTCATTAGGGAAGTATGTATTGAGAAAAGTAGCAAAATCTTCCTTAAATGAGTAGTCATCCAAAGTAGGATCAAGCAGTGTTGGCGGAGGATCTTCATCAAAAATAGGAGCATAATCGTCATTAGGAGACATATCATTAGAAGAATCACTCGAAAGAGTATCAACATCATCAAAGTCATCATAAGTTGGCATGTCTTTATACTCTGAAGAAAAATCATCATAATCATCCACATCGGAACTATAATCATCATCATAGATTGGTGGAGCATCATATATTGGTGGGGCATCCAAATTGGAGAGAGGATCTTCGGAATCTTCCACATTCTCTTGAAAATTGGATTATCATAGATAGGCTCGAAAAGAGGTTTGTTGTATACGACAAAATCATCAAGCTTTGTACTTTCACAAGTAGTTGTATCAAGCTCGTCTTGAAGCACATCAATCATATTCGCCGATTCTCTTCCATTGGATTTGTTTGTGATCTTCCCCATTTTAAAAACTTGTTGATCATTCCCGACCCTTAGAATGAGTTCACCTTCGACAACATCGACTAAAGCTTTTCCGGTTCTCAAGAATGGCCGTCTAAGTATTAACGGAATACGAGGGTCCATTTCATAGTCAACAACAACAAAATCGACCGGAAAAGTGAAGGTACCAACTTTAACAAGCACATCTTCGGCAATACCAACGGGGTAAGCGAGAGTTCGATTTGCTAACTCAAGAGTCATCTTTGTTGGTGTAAGATTGGGTAATGTTAACTTTTTCCAAACACTTAATGGCATCAAATTTATACTTGCCCCGAGATCGGCTAAGGCAGTAAATTCTTCGGTTTGGTTAAAAGTACATGGTAGAACAAAACGACCGGGATCTCCAAGTTTTTCTAGAAGTTCTTTAAGAAGGACTGCAGAACAATTCTCATTCAATCGAGTATTAAAAAACTCGGCCATCTTCTACTTCTTACTAAGCAATTCCTTGAATGCTTTCACAGATTTCGGCATTTAGACAAGTGCTTCAACGAGGCTAATGTTAAAGTTCATTTGTGTAATCATTTTTAAAAAGGAAGTAACTTGAGCATCCTCTTTAGTGAGCACTTTTCACTTGTCTAACCGATAAGGATAAGGGATATTGGGTTTAGGTGGTGTAGGTGTTGAAGGTGAAGGTGTGGTAGGTGTGATAGGTGTAGATTTAGATGTAGAAGGTGGGGATGATGAAGGTTTTGTCTTTGGTACTTCTTTCGTAAGAGTTGGAGACGGTAATGTAGAACTAGTATTAGGCGTGGAAGTAGGAGGAATAAATGGGGGTGGAGGAGGTGTAGATGGAGAAACTAGAGGAGGGGTAGATGGTCCTACTAGAGTTGCTCCACTACGTGTAGTAATAGCACTTACATTAGCTCTTGGGTTGGTCACGGTATTCGAAGGAAGAGAGCCTGAAGTAGAGGGTTGAGTGTTTTGGAAAAAACTAGCCATCATATTCCTCAAATCATTCGTTTGATTGCTTAAAGAAGTTTGCATATCATGTCTAAGCTCGGTTCGAATATCATTCCCTTGTTTAGTGATATCACCTTTCAAGTTAATGATTTGGCTTTGAAGATTCTTAACCACCTCTCCTTGGGTCCTCATGAAAGTTTCAACATCTTGATTATATGTCGTGGGTGGAGTGATGGGTGGAGCTTAGTGAGCGGGTGGAGGATATGGAGTAGAAGCTCGAGGTTGGTTTGGATTTCTTCTATTGAAGTTTTTTGGGTTGTGGTTTTGAGGAGAAAAATCGGGTGAAAGAAAGTTGTTGGAACGGTAACTTAGCAAGTTACGATCACCTTGAGGTCGGGCTTGATAGCCTTCCGTGTAATAGTTACCGTTGGTCGCATACACGTTTTCCGAATTGTCATAAGTAGAAGGACAATCAGTGTATGAATGAGGACCACCGCAAGTCTCACAAGAAAGTGCTACAGCTTTAACTTGTTGAAATTGGTTGGTAGCCATGAGTTGGATATTTTTGTTCATTTCGGCTATCATGCGGGTGAATTCGGTCATCTCGGGGCTGGAAGAAGTAGAAGAAACATTGACCCTCGGATTATTTCTTGAATATGCGGATGAATCCCAATTTTTGTGATGAGTGGTCATGTTCTCTATTAGCTCTTTACACTCCTTGGGTCTTCTTTTCATAAATGTGCCACCGGCGGCTGCATTAATCGTATCATGATCACGAAAAGTTAAACCATTGTAGAAAGTATCAATAAAAGTGACGGGGAGCATATTATGATTAGGACATCGATCGATCAAAACATTATAACGTTCCCAAGCATCGAAAAGTGATTCATCAGGTTCTTGTGTGAAACCACTGATTTGATTCCGAAGGCTCGTTATCATGGATGGTAGAAAGTAGCGCGACAAAAATCGTTGAGTCATTTCGTCCCATGTATGAATTGAATTCTTCGGAAGACGATCAAACCATTTTTCGGCATGGTGGGATAAAGTGTGTGGAAATAGATAAAGGCGAAGAAAATCCATGGTAACACCGGGTAATTTCATGCTTTGAGTGACGGTAATGAATTTGTCGAGATGTTTGTTGGCATCATCATCCGGTAATCCGCGAAATGGACAAGTATTTTGAACTTGTTGGATCATATGATGCTTCAACGAAAATTCAGGAGCCGTGATTTGCATCGGCGCAATCGGTCCTCCACGTCCATTCATTGTTGGTTGACAAAGCTCCTCCATCGTACGAAGGTCGGGTGGAGGGTATGGTTGTTATTATTCAAATTGGGGTGAGGTGGATTATTATTGTTGTGTACACCGGCCATGTCTAAGTCTTCAAGAGTCTCGGGCTCAGAATAAGACGATAAGCGAGTACGCATACACCTGCAAAAGAAAAAGATAGCAAAGAAATAGAAAATTAATAGTTATCGTAAAAATAAAATCTTTTTGGTGCAAAATTTTTGAAAAAGAAATGCTTTTTATGAGTTTTTTAATGTTTTTGGATTTTTGAAAGTTTTTTATTTTTAGGATTTTTGAAAAATTTTGACACGAAAAATAACGTTCACGAGTGAACGGATCGCAAAATCCAACGCGTCTCTCACAGAAAACCGTTAATCTTCACGAAAAGAGCCGGCAGCGGCGCCATTTAATAACTGAATTTTACTAAGTTGAAATCGTCTCGACTCGATTCGAATTGATTACAGTTGAAAGTGCGACTCAATCGTCTTTGGTGGATAAAAGAAAAGGTTGTCGTTGAGTATCTATTTTAAAATAAAAATGCAAACTTTAAAGTAAATGACAAAATAATAAAAATGATAAACTGTTTAAAACTTACATGAAAGACTTAAACGAAATAAAGGATAAAGTTCGAAAAGATTAAACTAAAAATAAGTTCTTAAAGGCAATTAATTAAATGACTAAAAATTTAAAACTTTAATAAAAATAAAACTGAAAATAAAATAAAAATAAAAAGAATCACCGGAATAATACTAGCTAACTCGGAATAACTACAATCTTCGGAATAAAAAGAATCTTCGGAAAATCTACTAATTCGGCAAAATAATTTCGGAATAAAGGACCTATTTCGAAAAAAGGACTAATTCAGAGAAATCAACATATTCGGAAAAAAAAACCATTTCTTCGGATAAAACCAAACATTTTCGGAATTTACATTATCTTCGGATAAAGCAATAATTTCGGAAAAAGGGACTGTTTTCGGAACTAAGGAATATTTTCGGAATACCTAGGATTTTCGGATAAATCAAACTTTTTCGGAATAATCCAACTTTTTCGGAAAAAAAAAGAATAACCAGGGATTTTCGGAAAAACACAAATATTCAGAAAAAAAGGAATTAATTCGGATAAATGGAAAATATTCGGAATAAAGCAACTTTTCGGAAAAATTGAAATGAAAAGAAGGGATTTCGGAAAAACTAATCTTCAGAAAAAGGGGTGTTTTTCGGAATTATAAACCCTTTTTCGAAGATTTGAAAAATGGGAAGAACAGTAACTAACTAATCTAAAAAATAGGAAATAAGCCACGGATAAGCTAAAATCAAATAAGCAATTAACTAAAACTTTAACCAAACCAAATTTAAGAAAAAGCAAATAAGCCACAATTTAAAAACTTGAAAAACACTAATTAATTCAAAAATCTAAAATCAACTTTTTATAAAATAAACTAATAAAAACACTTAACTAAAATTAAAACAAGCACACAATAAGCTATAAGATCAATAAGCTAACACAATCAAACACATAAAAACATAAAGAACAATCAAATATGCATAACAATAAGCAAATAAGCAATAAGATTAAATCAACAAGAAATGTAGAATGAGATGAATGAAAAACTTGAAATTAAAGATAAAGATTCAACAAACTTACATGAATTACTTGAAAGGAAAAACAATTAAAGTAAATGACAAGTATTAAAAGACAATTAATAAAAATGGAGAACTAATTTGTCAAATTAGCTAACACCTCCTAATGTGCCATTAGGAGGGTATTTATAGGAGGGGATGTTTATGTTTTCTTCTTTCTTTCTTTTCTTTGGTCTTCTCATCTTTCGTCTTTGACAATAAACTCGTCATTCTCGACTTTGTCTCGGGATTTGTCGATAGGTAAAATGAACTCGTCTTCTAATTTCTCCATTAATTAGACTTGGTTCTTCGACTTCGTTAAACTTCCGTCTTTAGACTTTTTCTTCGATAAATCTTCAGAATAGGCCTTGGACTTCCGTTCTTTTTGCACTCTTGATCTTTTGACTTCGTCTTTTGTCTTTTTCTTCGATAAAAGCCCGTGAAAGCCCATGTTTTCTTCCCTTTTCACATTTTGGTCCTAAAACACAATAAAAACACAAACCACGCATAATTCCGACATTTACGACACTAAATACACGTTTTGGCTTGGTTATTATTATAATTAAGTGGTAAAAGGATAAGTGTTTTCACACTTATTAGCAGTCAATTTGGCTGCTTTAGCTTCACAAAGTTTTTTAGAGTTGCACAGACGGGAAGTAAGTTCGGAGTTAACATCGATCTTATCCGCCAGTTTTTTGTATGTAGCTTCAAAATGAGCTTGACATTGTTCATGTCGATCCAAAAGTTGGTCATGATTATGGTACTCCCTCTCCAGCTGGCGAAGGGAATCCACCATGCCCATAGTGTTCGAGCAAGCAAAAACCAACATTTGTCCAACATCAGGGAAGGGGGATAAGATCTCAACTCTCGCTGCATAGCCGAAGGAACCATATGCATCATCAAATCTTTGCACTCGGCCGGTGTCTCCAACCGGCTATTAGCACATATCAACCAATTCGGGGCATAAACCACTCCCTGACCGGGACCACCTTCGGCAGCAGCAAAGACTTCTACAAGGTATCCAAAAGATAAGGAAAGGGTCCGGAATAGTATACGTAAAAAAAATTAATGAAAGAAAGCTTACTATCGGAAGTAAAGTGATTCGGATCAGCGGGATCCTTTCCTTCCTGATGTTTTGGGGTGCCCTCGTCTTCTGGGGAGAATGCACCCTTAGCGCTTCCGCCTTCATTGTAAGCATTAAGGAACGGAGAGACCTTGGGGAGGGGCTCCCCTCTTTCATTTTGAGCAGGTTTTTGTTGGAAACTTCATCGGTCTTCTCAAAATCGAAGGATAGTTGAATGGTCTTATCAACATCTTCCGGATTCGTTTTTGACATATCACCTCCGGAAGGAACAGACAAATTATCACCTAGTGTGGTAGAGATAACATTCAGACCAAAGGACCTGAGAGGTTTCGGACTCAAGACTTCATTAGGTGATCCGGATTCCCCACTAGCTTCATGCGTTGTCTCAATGCTAGTTCTTTTAGACTGAGCATGAGGTGTTTAGTTTGTCAATTGTCATCTTCTTCAAGTTCCGAAGTGGATTACGAGTTGATTGGCTCCCTTTCTTCTTTTTCTCCTTCAGTTGGTCAGAAGAACCACCTGTCTCTTTGGATTTTCTTTTGTCCTTACGCCTTTCGGACACCTCCCCAAACTCTTTATTTTTCTGTTTCTCCTCGACGGCACGAAGGGCTGCTAGCCTTTTCTTCTCATGGTTGGCTTTAACAACAACACTTTCATTCTCGGCGGCTATCTGTTCCGGAGTAAGGGCACTTAGTTGTTCGCCGGCTTTGAGAGCATTTATCACATGAGGACTAATGCGGTTGGCACTAGTAACCTTATCGCCCTTTAAAATCTTGGCCGAAGCAGTAATCAGAAAGCGTAGGTATTCGGACATGGTGATGATTGCAAACAAAAAAGAAGAAAAACAATTTTCTAATAAGGAAGCAAAAAGAAAGAGAGAGGCGTGCAAAAGTAATGCTTAGATGAAATAAATACAGTAAGAAGGGTTAGTACCATTCCCTTCCGGGTCCATGAAATGAGGCAGATGGGCCGGACATTCCCAAGTTCGAGATAGCCCAGCCATGAAAAGAACGCCAACCGAGATATTAGTTAAATCCACAAATTTTTCTTCTAAAAGAAGAGCATCTTCTTTCCTAAATCCATCCTGAGGAATGATATCATATATCCCGGATTCAATGTGTCTCCACGGCATATAATCAGGTATGGCCCTTCGGTATATCAAGAAAAATTCCCATTTCCATTTTTTCAGACAAGTAAGCACATCATGAAATATTTGTTTACGAGCGGTCTTATCGGACCGTCTATCAAACGAAAACCAATTACCTTGCCTACTAAGCCTATAGTAAAGACGAAAGAGGGTCACACTAGGTTCAATTGAGAGGCTTCAGCAATAAACTTTGAAGGTTATAACCCGGTTCAACCCTGATGGAACTATTTGAGAGATATGTACACCAAAGTCTTTGATCACGGCTAAAAGGAAGGCGGAGAACGGGACTCGTAGTCCCGAGAGCTTGAAAACTGCTCATACAAACCTATGCAGTCGGAAGGAAGCCGGTCTATCGTCATTCCCTCAGGAGGAGCGCGAGGACGTAAACTCCTCGGAATATATTAAGTCTTAATCAGATACTCTACATATTCATCTGAAAGGTTAGACGTGTATTTCGGCATGTCAAACTTGGGAATGTATCCGGAAGGACCAGGTTGGTCTTCGTCTGCCATGAGTTTCGTGGAAGAATCCGAAAGGGTGATAACAATAAAAACAAAGAGCGATATACCTGAGATATGAAGAATGGAGTTAGTCTGAATAGGTAGAGGGAAGTAAAAATTCCAACAGTGAAAAACACGCAGTAAGTTATGATGGAGAGAAGGCTATTTATAGAGGAGGCTTGGGACCTGGAGAGTCGTGAAGGTACAGGAAAATCACACGTGTCAACAATCGAAGCCAAGGGAGGACGCGTGGCAATGATCTAAGAAGTCGCAAAGGGAATTGGGTTTCAATGGGCCGTTTAAATAAGATGGGCTCTATAATGGGTCAAGCCCATTCACGAAATGACAGGTACAATGGATTTTCAGAAGTATTAGTTTAATCATATCGACGCATGACTAAACCAACACTTGGGGGACTTGTTCGTGTATAGGTCCGAATGGTCGGACCTAACTCGAGTCCGAAATGTTTGTCCGAATCATTAGAGCCATCACCCGTCCGAAAGATAAACCATTGGTCAACAACAAGTCAACCAACAAGCTTCCCTAAATTCAGGGAGACTGTCCCATTCGGGGCCAACAGGGCCCCGACCAAAGCCCATTGGGCCTTTCATCTTTTGAGGGATTTGAGCAGTATAAATACCCCCAAAGGACTCAGGTTTGAGGTGACTAATTTCACATTATAATATTACTTTATTAATATATTCGTTTACTTACCTATTCGGACTATTTCACCTTACTTACTCTCACGTCGGAGCTTGGTCTGGGTTCTCACACCCGGACGAGGCTAACGCGTTTACTTTGGTTTCAGGATATCCAAAGGATAAGCTCAATCTAGTCCGAAGGATCACACCCTCCGGACCTTAGCAAGGATTTACTCGAACCGTTAGTATGATAGGACATAATATAATCGATAAAAAGAAGACTGAATTTCCCTATTTCTAATAAGAAGTATATTTAATGTTTTCAGTTGTGTACTTTTATGTAATTTTGATTTTATTACAAAACATAATAAAGAAAAAGAATTCTGAAAAATGAAAATAATGTAATGAGTTATTACTTATAATAAATCATTACATTGTATAATTTTCTAAAACTTAATGCTCATGTCTAATGTCGCAAAATATAAAAGTGAATTCATGAAAGAAGAGATAAGTTTAGTGCCCATTTTGTAAATTTCTATAACTATAAATAGGAAAAATTAAAATGCTACAGTACTTACCTTCTTCTCTTTGAAACTCCCAGTTCTAACAGATCCTTCCGCCGCTACTAAACGCACTCACGGCGGCGCTATTATAAACCAATCACATCAAGCCACGTGTCTCTACCATCTTTTTTGACCCAACTCATTAAATTAGGTTAAGCTCAATTATACCATCTTCTTATATATATTTATATTCAGGTAACATTATTTTCAATTAATTTTTCATTAATTTTGTGTTTTTAGTTTAAATATTTCGGTTTAACAAATTTATACAAGCTTTCAACTTATGGGTGTCTGGATTAGCTTATTTTATTGGCTTATCAGCTTATTGAGACCTGGAAAAGCCAATTAAGCTCACCTTTTCAGCTTATTATTAACAGATTATTGACTTGAGCCACAGGCTCAAGGTCATAAGCACTTTATAAGCTGAAAAATGTGACCTTTATCGGCTTTTCCAGGTCTCAATAAGCTTATAAGCCCATAAAATAAGCTAATTCAAACACCCCTTTACAAAATAAGCTGAACCCACATAATGTTTTTTTTCTGGGGGTGTTTGGCTTAGCTTATTAAAAGAAGATTAATGTATTTTGATAGCAAAATAAGCTATCAAGCGCCTATGTAAGCTTATAAGTTATAACATCTATTATCAACAAGCACTAGGATAGTTGTGTATTGAACATTGTAATGAATCAGTAATTTTTCACTCGTATGTTAAAGCTAATGACGATTTTTACCAAACTGAAAATTATAAGCAATACCCAACACCCGCTTAAGCAATTACAAAAACGCCTGCTAATTAGAGGATCGGCAACCGAATGCGAAAATGCCTATCTAATTTAATTGCCATTTCGAGAAAGTATTTTACGCCTGCGTTTTTACTCAAGCATTGCAAATTTCAAGAAAAGCGATAGGATCTTAGAATTGGTGATGTGGTGGCTGCATAGCTATTTGGGTTGCTTCATTGTGTGTGTGGCCAACACTTCACGAGTTTCTACTATGGTTTTGTCAACATTGTCTCATGATTCGAAGATAATCCATTTCCAAGATATTTTCGTGATACTTGTTATCTGATTCTGATACGCTATGATTTAGCAGGAAACAATGGTGGCCATGGAGGGTGTAGTCAATGAATCGAGGTAAAATCCTAACATGTTTAGTACTTTTTGTTTAGTTACATTATTGGCAAATGCTTCTATAAGAATGTATGGTGTGTTTCTGAATGTATATTTCAATTCGGTTAACACAAGTTATCTTTTTTTTTTAGCTTGAATGGAGATGATAGCAATATGATGATCATGACACAAAAGAAAAACAAGTCTAAATCTAAAGGTTCAAAACAGGTATGTGCCGATAGTTCTGGATTATGAAATCTAAAATAACTGTTACATCTTTTTTACATATAAGGTTGATACGAACTGGATCGATAATGAGGATAAAAGAACAATAACGATAAATAAAGATAGGTGATATTAAATCACTAAACCATTTATATTATTCTCCATATCTCATATTACAGCTCTATCCCCTCTATATATAACTAGAACGGTACCCGCGCAATGCGGCGGCGAGTACCTAATAACGAATTTTAGACTAACAAATATTAGTCTCTTACTCATTGTAAAGTTCTAAAAAATCGAATTAAAAAACCCATTAAAATTGAAAAAGACTAAAATTAATAAAAATATATCAAAATGGACATCGAATTAAAAAAAACAAAATTTTAAAAAATATAATAAAATTAGATTATAAAAATAATAAATAAATAAAAAGATTTTTCAATTTAAAAGAAAAAATGTTGTTGCAAAAGATTGTTACAAAAGTTTGTTATAAAAGGTTGTTAGAAAATGTTATAATATATAATGTTATGAAAATACCAACAACTTGCTTTATTTAGTAGGTAAAAAAGTCTGAATTTCCAGCCTTGCTATTTTAAGAAGGTCCCAAATGCTTTATATAGAAGTATAGATATAGATAGTTAGTTAACTTATTCATTAAGACAATAATAGAAAAGGAAAGTAAATAAAGTAGATAAACTAATTATTTAACTAATATCAATAATAATCTGCCAGGATGTATCAAAGGTCTTAATGATAGATATTTATTTGTTTTGTTCTTATTCTTTGAAGGGTTCTCAAAATTCTAAGAAAAAAGAAAGACCTACTAAACAAAGCAAATCCCAGAAGCGAAAACTCAAGAAGCTTGAGGTTTGTCCATCAGTTTACGTGTTTGATCCATGCATCCTGCTTTATAGAATAGACTCAGTTTGGTTCAAATGTGACTAATTTCTTGTCAAATGCAGGACGACAAGGAAAAGTCAGCTCTTTTAAGTCAAAGCCTCGAGATTTTAGAGTATGTGAACTTGTATCAGATACTCAATCCATGCGAATGTTATAGTTTTCAGACAATGACCCGTTAATTTGATTTTTCAGGAAGTACAAACTCCAGGACGAAGCTTATTCACTCATGTGGTCATCCAGCAATTTAGGCCAGGTTTGTGTTTTGTCGTACACTTAGGAGAACTGTACCTTTGGAAATTTGAGTTGATTTGTAACCTGTAAATATTCTTAGGTTGAAACTGCCCGTGAGAAACGCAGAAGAGAAGTGCAATTTGCTAAGACGGGCTTGGTATTGCAACACAGTGATCGACCTCTAAAAAGAAGAGCCACTGAAAATGATCCTGACGATATTGAAGATATTGAACCCGATTTAAGTGAAGTTCACTTCAGCCATGCCTTGATTCAAACTAGTAACAAAGATATCAAAGTCGTAAATGTCATACCTTCGCCTCAGAAATCATCTCTTGAGATATCATGTAGCCAAGAAGCTGAAGAAATTGCTGCGTTAGACCCTCCTGCGTTTATTAAGAAAGTTAATAATTACGATAGGGACACACCTATGCTAGAAGAACCTAAATCTGCATTACCGAAATCTAGCGGTGATACAAGCATGGTAAAATCAAAGGTATTATACATTAAACACTTTAGAGGTCTTGGTTCAATCTTAGGAGTTTTTTTTTTTGCATTAAGTCTCAACTTACTTGTTCATTTGTCCCGCTATATTTGTTATACTTATTAGTACATTTAACTCATCTAAAGATGTCTTTGTATCCTGATAAGTGGAGTAATAAATTACAACGCTAAATTTTATGTCAAAATGTTGAGAAAGATGTCCTTGTATTCTGATTGGGTCATTTTTGTCTTCAAAAATGATACTGTAATTTTTTATTACAATGCTAAATTTTATGTCAAAACGTTGAGAATTTGGGTTACCAAATGACCCAATCGGGACACAAAGTCATCTTTAAATGTCTGAAATATGCAAAAAAAGCACGATGACCAAAATGGGACATTTAAAAGTGCATCATATTTTATGCAGAAAAAAGAAGAGTATTGTGAATGCATATTGTTCATTATTTTTCCTTCAGATTGTGTACACTATTTTTTCAACAATAAGGGCTTAATATGTTACAGGAGGTAGTCCACCTTGTGAAGACTGCGGCTCCTTCAATGGGACCTCTAGAGGTTCCCACGGTGATTCCCATATCGAGGCCAAAGGACGTTGCGACCAATAGGATGGATCTTCCTATCATCATGATGGAACAGGAGATTATGGAAGCCATATATGAGAATATCAGTGTTATCATATGTGGTGAAACAGGGTGTGGTAAGACTACACAAGTTCCTCAGGTGAGCATCTTTATTTTTGACAGAAAAATTAGTCTCTATGTAGTGCTGTAATATTTTATATGAACTGTGTTTGCAATTTTTCAGTTTTTATATGAAGCTGGATTTGGCTCAAAAAACTGTACTAGTAGAAGTGGTATGATTGGTGTTACACAACCGCGTCGTGTGGCTGTACTAGCAACAGCAAGACGTGTGGCTTATGAGCTTGGTCTTGGTCTAGGCAAAGAGGTCGGTTTTCAAGTTAGACATGACAAGAAGATTGGTGACAGCTGTGCCATTAAGTTTATGACTGATGGAATATTGCTTCGAGAGTTGCAGGTTTCTGTTCTGTTCTCTTATTATAGCATCCAATTTGAAGGTTTTGGTAAATATCACGTGAGACCAGAGTTGTTGATGATGCCATCTTTATGTTACAGAATGACTTTCTATTGAAGCGATACTCGACAATAATATTGGATGAAGCTCATGAAAGGAGTCTGAATACGGACATACTTACTGGGATGTTGTCTCGAATTATAGTAGAACGCCATGTAAGTTAGCTGATAGATGTATGAGCTGCCTATTATATACAAAAATACCACCACTTTATGTATCAAAGCATGCTCTAAAGTGCTTAGTAAGCAGGGGCGGAGCCCGAAAAAACTTAGGGGGGTGCAATTTTTTTTTTCGCCAATAATAAAAAAGAACGCAAATGATAGAGAATTTTGTATGTCGACGTGTATATATTAAGTACAAAAGAATGACATTATTCGTAGGCTCTTTATATTTACACAGAAAATTTTGCAGTTTTGTTTATTAAGAAAATATCTCAAAACTTCGAAAAGTTTACACTAGTTTTTTCCGGTGAGGGGGCGCTTGTCCCCCGTGCCCTCCACGTGGCTCCGCTTCTGTTAGTAAGCACCCGTTTTTATTAGTATTCTTATTAATAGATAATGATAATTTCCTTAGTTTTTTTTTTCTTTTCAATATTACAATATGATCTATCTATTTATAAAATAGTACGAGTAATAATCTGGGGCAAATCAGTATATCATGCTCTACATTAAAATATTTATTTTTCTTAGATTTAACTTGTACAAGTACAACTATTTGCTATGTTTCTGAGTTTTTATTTTGCTTAATTTGCTAATGGGCGTGATCTTATGTTAATTGCAGAGAATATATGAACAGCAAAAAGAATACGAGGTTACGACAGGAAGGATAATTAGCCCTGAAAAAAAGATTTTCCCATTAAGGCTCATATTGATGAGTGCCACCATGCGAGTTGAAGACTTCGTGGCTGGTGGTAAAATGTTTGCTAATCCACCACCTGTAATTGAAGTTCCTACTCGACAATATCCAGTAACTACACATTTCTCAAAAAGAACAGATATCGTGGACTACATTGGCCAAGCTTACAAAAAGATATTAGCAATTCACAAAAAACTTCCATCTGGCGGAATACTTGTGTTTGTGACAGGCCAAAGGGAAGTGGAATACTTATGCCGTAAGCTGCGTAAAGCATCTCTTGATATGACCAAGAGGAAGGCAGTTTTAAATAGCGATGTCATCAACGAGATCACTCCTGACATGAAGGAAATTGATGAAGCATGTGAGATGGAAAATGACCAACAAACAGATAGGTTTAGCTCTTATGATGTAGAAGATGATTTTGATGAGTCGGATGATGACGAGTCTTTATTATCATTCGGATCTGATGATGAAAGTGATCTTGAGGTAGAGACTGATAAAGTTGGCCTTGCTACAGGAGAACCTGATAACGACACTGTTGATGTTTTAGAAGATAGTGATAATTTTGCTTCGTTAAAAGCTGCTTTTGAAGCTTTGTCTGGGAAACCAACTTCTGATAATAAAGCCGAAAGCATCCCTCAGGATGATACGACTCCTGGTGAACCAACAAAACAATCAACAAAAGACGAGTCCCCTGGTGGACTATGTGTTCTACCTCTTTATGCTATGCTTCCTGCCTCTGCACAGCTTCGTGTGTTTGAGGATATGAAGGAAGGAGAGCGGTTAGTGGTAGTTGCCACTAATGTTGCTGAAACGTCGCTAACGATTCCAGGAATAAAATATGTTGTTGACACGGGAAGAGAAAAGGTTAAGAATTACAATCCGTCAAATGGAATGGAAACATATGAAGTAAACTGGATAAGTAAAGCGTCTGCAGCTCAACGTGCTGGAAGAGCAGGAAGAACAGGACCTGGCCATTGTTATCGTCTATATTCTTCTGCTGTTTTCAGCAATATATTTAATGAATATTCAACTGCTGAAATTTTGAAAATACCTGTTGATGGTGTGGTTCTTCTTATGAAATCCATGGGTATTAAAGAGGTATTGTATTCTTCTTTATTTTTACTCGTCTTCTTTCTTGAAGCATATTCTAAACTTTTACTTAAAGTACAACTTACTGTGTCATTTGTCGTGTTTGAGTCATGATTTTTTGCACATTTGAGTAAAAGACGATTTCATTTTGTGTTTGGGTCATTTGTAACCAGTAATGTTATTATTTTTATAAGTTTTCACATTATATATTAAATTAAAATTTTTTTACATCAACTTAACATTTTATGTTGAAATGTCATCTTTAAAAGTCACTTTGATGATCTTTTTTTTTATATAAAACTGAGATATTAGTACTTCATGCGAAATAAAACTCCTTTGGCATATGTGTTTTTACAAGTGTTTCTGTTTAACAGGTTATAAAGTTCCCGTTTCCGACCCCTCCAGAATCCAAAGCTTTATATGAAGCCGATGTCTGTTTAAAGTCTTTAGAAGCACTTGACTGTGATGGGAATTTAACGCCTCTTGGGAAAGCAATGTCACATTATCCAATGAGTCCTCGTCACTCCCGAATGCTTCTTACAGTTGTTCAAATTTTAAACAAGGGAGAAACCTCTGCTAGACAGAACCTAATTCTAGGATACGCACTCGCAGCTGCTGCAGCTTTAAGCTTGTCAAACCCTTTCGTAATGCAGTTTGAAGGTGACCGTGCTGAAGTGGACAACACCGAAAACGTCGACGCCAAAGATGAAAAAAGAAAAAAGAAAAAGTTGAAAGAAATCTCCAAAACATCGCGTGAGAGATTTTTCAACCCAACCAGTGACGCATTAACCGTATCTTATGCGTTACAGTGTTTCGAACTATCGGAAAACCGGGAAGAATTTTGTAACGAGAATTCATTGCATCTTAAAACAATGGAAGAAATGTCGAAGCTGAGGAAACAACTTTTACATTTGGTGTTTAACCAAACTCTATCCGATACCCAACATGAATTTTTATGGACGTATGGCAAGATGGACGACGTGGAAAGATCTTGGATGGTTTATTCTAATAAACACCCTTTAAAGTTGAATGAGGAGGAATTATTAGGGAAAGCGATATGCGCTGGTTGGGCCGATAGAGTTGCTAAACGTGTTAAAGGAATTACTGGGTTATCAGAGGACGATAGAAAAGTCACCTCGAACCGATACCAAGCTCATAAAGTCAACGAAACAGTGTTCCTTCATCGATGGTCATCTGTTTCCCGAACCGGCCCCGAGTTTTTGGTGTTTAGCGAACTTGTTGAGCGGAAACGACCTTATATTCATGGAGCGACACGAGTGAAACCCGAGTGGCTTGCTGAATATTCTTCCTATCTTTGTAGCTTCTCGGCACCAATTGTGGACCGCAGGCCGTATTATGATGCTCAGACTGATGAAGTTTATAATATGGTGGTACCTAGTTTTGGTGATCATTTATGGCAGCTTCCTCCACGTGGCTTACCTGTGAAAGATGAGAAAGTCCGAGCAAATGTTTTCTGTCACTCTTTGCTTGATGGCGTCGTGTTACCTTGTGTAAGAAAAGTGAGGGAGTTTATGGCGGCCCCACCTGCGAGTGTTTTGAAGGCGGAGACAGCGGGTCATAAGAAGTTTGGAAAACTTGTTTATGAGTTGAGGAAAAGGCGCATTGACAGTTGTGTGATGCTCAGGAAGGTATGGGATGAGGACACGACGACATTGTATTCTGAATTTTTGGACTGGTTTCAGGAGGGATTCAAAAGTAATTTTGGTAAGGTGTGGGAAAGAATGCAGCAGGAAGTACGTTTAGATCCTCAGGAACGTTTTGCCAAACAAGCAAAGAAAGAGAAAAGGCGAAAAACAGTATCGTGAACTGGAAACAGGTTAAAATTATCGTCGCTTGAGATTTAATGTGCAGAGTGCGCAGCTAGTTTTACATCTTTTAAGTTTTTTGAGGAATAATAATACTCTAATATTTTGAGGGTTTTGCCAACTACAGAGTCCAGAAATTTTGTTAGTATTAATTGATTAATCATTGAAGTTTTTAATCTTTCTTTGTGACCTGCCCTATATTCTTTGAACGTATAAACACCCGTATTCCGTTACACCCCTCATGATTCAGTTGCAGAGTTAAATAATAAATTCAGTGCTAGAAAATCACAGAATGACATGAAACCATGCATCTATGACTTAAGCTTGCAGATGCACCAGTTTTGTGATAGAAAATTGTTTGGTCGCCCACCGAGTAGTTATGACCAACGTGTCAGCCAGAGATGATTTCCTTAATAGCACAAACTACCTATAGGTACTCTTTTTGTGCTATTTGGACAAAGCATATGTATTCTATCGTAAAATCGGTTTAACCAAAAATGCAAAGCTCAGGCTCTTTTTGTAACATTTGGGTTATAGTTTTAATCATTTATTTGATATCAGTGTTTGGTATGGATGCATATGCATGCACCTGTGAATCTAAGATTATGACATATAATTGACAAGTTCACGAACCTTGCTATATCAGTGGACTTTTGACCAAAATTTTGTAACTTTTACATATATTTTTTAGAAAAAAAGTTTATTTCTTGCAGAAAAGCAAAGCATAACTAGAGACAAGTATGGAATATATTGTTATTTTAGGTATGTAGGTCCAAATTGATACTTTCTACTATAAATTGTTCCAGTTTCCAAAACTTAGCAAACTTTAAAGCTGTAACAGAAATAGGATGGATTTGTGCGATTGCTTCGAGACCCAATGGCCTGCTGATGATCTGCTGATCAAGTACCAACACATATCAGATTTCTTCATTGCATTTGCATACTTCTCTATTCCTTTGGAACTTATTTACTTTGTCCAGAAGTCGGCTTTTTTCCCTTACAGATGGGTACTTGTACAATTTGGTGCCTTTATCGTTCTTTGTGGGGCGACCCACTTAATAAACCTGTGGACAATTTCCTCGCACTCCAGAAATGTTGCCTTACTAATGACTCTCGCTAAAGTTTCTACTGCTTTCGTGTCATGTCTCACAGCTTTAACGCTTGTTAGCATTATACCTGACCTATTGAATGTGAAAATTAGGGAGTCATTTTTGAGGAAACTAGCAGAAGATCTTGATAGGGAAAAGGGGTTCATTATTGAAGAGGAGGAAACCGGAAGGCAGGTTAGAATGCTAACACATGAAATTAGAAGCACACTTGATCGACATATCATATTGAAGACCACGTTAGTTGAGCTGGGTAAGACGTTGGATCTTGAGGAATGTGTACTCTGGATGCCATCCTCAGTAGGTAACAGTATGGTCCTTTGGGTATCTTATTCTTTGCACAATATAATTCCTTATGGCACAACGGTTCCCATGAATCTCACTGAAGTGAACCAAGTGTTTAATAGCACTCAAGCGGTGAAGCTTCAACCTACAAGCCCGTTGGCAAGAATAAGACCACGTGCGAGAACCAGTATTCCGCCTCAAGTTGTTGCTGTTCGTGTACCTCTCTTGTATCTTTCTAATTTTGAAACTGATGATTGGCCTGATCACTCTGGAAATAATTACGCGATCATGGTTTTGATTCTTCCTCTCAACGGTGGAAGAAAGTGGCGTCACCACGAATTGGAGCTCGTTGAAGTTGTTGCTGACCAGGTTGGTAATCGAGTTGATATCAATATTTCATAATCACTTTACACTCACGATGATCATTCAGGAGAAAAAAAACATACATGCTCACAATGATTCGAAGCCATCTTGCCATCTTGCTTCAAGTTTTATCGACTTGTATAGGCTTGAAGTACAAGCTTATATATGCAATTTTTAGTGACATAATATCATCCCAAAACTGAGTCTATACATGCATGATGTGAAGGTGGATCTTTAATTCATGGGTCAAAATGGGTATTTTTAGTTTTTGGAGGAAGTCACAGTAATTTTGTATGAAAAGTTAGTCTTAAAGTTTATGTCCTCGTGGAAATGTTCGGGTATTTAAATTTGTTGAGTCATTGGTCAGGTTGCTGTGGCGCTTTCTCATGCTGCAATTCTAGAAGAGTCTACAAGAGCGCGTGACCAACTGATGAAACAAAATATTGCTTTGGATTTGGCTAGACAAGAGGCAGAGATGGCTATCCATGCTCGTAATGATTTTCTTGCTGTAATGAATCATGAGATGAGAACACCTATGCATGCAATTATTGCATTGTCGTCACTTGTTTTAGAAACCCAGCTCACTCCAGAGCAGAGAGCTATGATGGAGACGATTCTTAAGAGTAGTAATCTTTTGGCAGCACTCATAAATGATGTTCTTGACCTTTCTAGGCTTGAAGACGGTAGCCTAGAATTGAAACAAGAAGTCTTTGACCTTCATGGGTTGTTCAATGAGGTAATGAGATTGATAAATCCTATTGCCTGTGTCAAAAACATATATATGACACTGAACTGTGACAAAGGTGTCTATGGAATTGGTGACGAGAAGCGGCTTATGCAAGTCATGTTGCACATTTCTGGTAACGCGGTTAAATTTACTAAAGAAGGCCATATTTCAATCGAGGCATCTATTTTGAGTTCAGAGCATGCAAGAGAGTGGCAAACCCCTGAGTTATTACTTCCCGGCCTATTTTACCTACTTGTCAAGGTCAGCTAAACCTAGTCTAGAATTTGCCACTTTTAGAAATAATCAGTTCAGATAAATCGTTGTTGCTCATGCAGGTTAAGGATTCTGGGTGTGGCATCACGGAACAAAACATTCCGTGCCTCTTTACCAAATTTTCAAGCAGCAATAATGGTACAGGCTTGGGACTTGCCATATGCAAAAGGTATGAACTGTTTCTGTTTTTCAAAATTACATTGAAACTTTAAGGATCATTCGTCTCATGTTCGGAACTATAATGCCAGAATTGTGAATCTGATGGGTGGGCATATATGGATCGAGAGTGAAGGGTTGAACAAGGGTACAACGGTCACATTTTTTGTGACGCTAGGACACCACAATATCTCAAGCCACCCAATCATTCAACATACTGATCCAAATGTCGCAAGAGAAACGAATCAGTTTGGCAGCAAGTCGTCCCAGATAAACATTAACCAATAGGCTTCATTCCCACGTTAGTCGGAAGAGTTTTTAGCTTTATTGTGTATGTACCGGGTATTTTAGTGACAAGAATGTCTTACAAACATGGTTTCTCTTTAAATAAAAGAGCACAGCAAAAATAATGCAAATAACTCCTTGTAATATAACCGAACATTAAACAAGCAGAATAGTATCAAGGTCATCTAGATAAAACTGTTTTATAACATAACAACGAGAACCAACATGTCAAAAAACTAAACTGCAAGGCTAATAGAAACACCAACATATTCTTAATCATCAACGTACAGACCTCACTTCTTGGATTTCTTTGTTGCCCTGAAAAAAGAAGAGACACTTGTCATTACCAAACCAAAAAAACAGACACATCATAAGAAAAACATGTAAAGTCACGATCTAACACTTACTGTGCAGGTTGTGCTGCGGGTGCAGCTTCTGGAACTGCTGCTGGTGCTTTCTCTTGTGGACCCTGTAAAGAGCAACACACGTGTCATGGTCAATGACTCTCGATAATACATTTACACAAAAACTATAAGGTTATATTCACAATACTATACCAGAGCCAAACGCTCCTCTCTTCTTGCCAACTTCCTCTCCCTGCTGGCCTTGTTCTTGGCACGCTTGGCCTCAAACTGGTCAGATAGGGTCTTCTCACGAGCCTTCTCAGCCTTGGATTTGTGAATGCTTTCCATCAACACACGCTTGTTCTTGAAGACATTACCCTTAACCTTCATGTACATGTCATGGTACATATGTTTGTCAATCTTCTTGGCCTCACGGTACTTACGGAGCAATCTTCTCAACACCCTCATTCTCCTCATCCAGAGAATCTTAGTTGGCAACCTTGCCTCTCTGGTACCCTTCCTCTTACCTGAAGTTCATCAAATAATAGTTTCAAGACACATATCTAAAGAAATGTAACATTTTACTGAATTCCTGCATCAACCAATGTTTAGAAAATGTGTCTTACCATATCCAGAATGACGACCCTTCCTCTTGGCCACTGCCATACGACGAGCACGGGATCGCGAATGGATCTTGGTAGGCTTCCTGATGATGAAACCATCCTTAACCAACTTCCTGATGTTCTGGCCTGCAGTTGTCAATCAAAACAAAAACTTAAAAACACAAGAAAATACTCATGTGCGCTAAAATACAATAGAAATTAGACTACTTATAATCTAATAGTTCTGGTAAACAAAATTTAATCAATTACAAGATAGAAAGATAGCCAAGGCAACTCAAAAGCTACAAATGGGGGTGTTTGTTTCAGCCAAAGGGTTTGTTTAAGCTTATATGTTATGAGCTTATTTGATTTCGGCTTAAATTTCCAAAACCTCAATTTATAGGCTTATTTTAAGATTTCTGTGCTTACATGATAAATCTTTATAAGCCCATAAGTCTCAAAATAATCTAAAATAAATTGGGGCCTATGAAATAAGCCAAAACACAAATAAGCTCGCAAGCCACATATAACCTAGAACTAACACCCCCATACAGCCGGATTATGGCTTATTTGGTTTTGAGCTTATTTTTATTAGCTCATTTGGGGCCATATTTTGAAATTTCTTATATAAACCAAAAAGTTTCAAAATAAGCCAAAAAAATGAGCTAACAAAACATAAAACCAAAACCAAATAAGCCAGCTATTTAAGTCAAAACAAACAACCCTAGCTTATTTCTAAAACCTGCTACCAAAAATGATACTTTTACAATCAACAGTAACAAATATGTAAACCCAAAAAAAAACAATCTAATATTATAAAAACCATTAGTATATTAAAGTATTAAACCTCATTTTTTTAGTTTAAATAAAAAAAACAAATGAAATAAATAAACCATCACACATAAGTCAGATTAACATAAGCTGGATAAGTTATAAAAAGATATAAAAAAGAAAAAAGTTGAAAAATGAAAAGGAGTGAAAAACGTACGAGAATTAGCCATGGAGATTTCATTGCCTTCGTTAGGGTCAAGCCAAACCTTGCCTCTTCCACACTTGAGGACACTGGCTGCTAGCCTCTTCTGTAGCTTCAGTGACACCATCTTACCTTTCTTCTCTCTGAGATCTGAACCTTTTACCAACTAGGGTTTGTGGCGGTATGATAGCCTCTTATATCATCTACTCTATCTATCTTTTATCTCTTCTTTAGGGTTTCATTTTGGGCTGGACTTTATTATGGGCTTTTCACCATTGGCCCACTGGACCTCTATTAGTCTACAGCTCCTTTTACATTTTCTTGCAAAAGAAATTTGTTTTCAGTAAAAGAAAGTTCTATTGTATACACAAAATATTAGAGTGTTTTGTTGCGAGGAAACGCTTTTTATTTTTAGCAAAATGTTTTGTAGAAAATAAGGAAACTCTATATCATATTCAGATAAGTTTTTATATGTTTTCGTCATTTTTATAGGTTTTCGTTCATTTTTATGCGTTACGTTCATTATTATATACGTTTCGTCAGTTTAATACGTTTTTCATGTTTTTATACGATTCTGTTTGTTTGTACACGACTTCGTTTGTTTTTATACATATTTGTTAAAAAAAGATAATATCACATAATAAGAGAGATCTTTACACCCAACCAACCACCCCTTGGTGTATTTTATTATGAATCAAAGTACAAAACAAAACAGATAAAGATTAGTCCCCAAACGGGTGCTAATCAAACGATTACAAAAGAAATGGTGAGAACGTCCCAACTAGGTTGATCCGTTCTTCCTCACATACAAATGATCACTCAAACACTCAGCTATACAAGATGAAGATAATCAAACTCCTAGGTCAACCTCCATGGATTTGGTGAGAGAGAGAGAAAGAGTTGCGCACACAGATATGTGTGTGTAGCGAGTGAATGATAATGGAAAACCCTAGTCAAAGACTAGGGTTATATTGCTTCAAAGGGAGAAAAGGCCTCAACGGTTCACAAGCCCACCAAGAATAACCAAGGCCCAAAACAAAGACACAAGCCCAAATGCAACTCCTGAAAATAAGACATAAACATAACACAATACAAAGTGTATATGCGACACTTGAAGATTGACAAAATAACACCCTTCCTCAATCTGATAAGTGAGAGAGCACAGAGTCATCCACCAAACATGTTCACCAGCCTCAGCTGTTTGCATAATTTCAGGTGTTGATGAATGCCATGAGCCTTAGTAAAAATGTTAGCAGTTTGATCAAGTGAAGCAACCTTGATGGTGTTGGTAACACCATCCTGAACCTTTTCCCTTTACCAAATGAACATCAACTTCAAAATGTTTAGTCCTCTTATGAAAAACAGGGTTGGCAGCAATCTGTATAGCAGAACTGCTATCACAATAAAGGACAACAGGAAACAAGGACTTGATCCTTAGATCACTAAGCAAATTAGTGATCCAAATAACCTCACAAGTGGCGCTTGTCATACATCTATACTCAGCCTCAGCTGAAGATCTGGATAATGTGGGTTGCTTCTTGCTCTTCCAAGAGACAAGAGACCTTCCAAGAAAAACATAGTACCCAGACACAGACTTCCTAGTCTTAAGACATTTGGCCAAATTAGCATCAGTGAAACAAGACACCCTTAAAGAGGTATCCTTATAGAACTGAATACCAATCCCAGGAGAGTTTTTGAGGTATCTAATGACCCTTAAGGCAATTTTAAGATGAGATTGAAGGGGTGCATGCATGTGTTGGCTAAGGCAATGAACTACATAAGATATATCAGGTCTGGTATGAGTCAGATAAATGAGTCTCCCAAGTAATCTTTGATACTCAAAAACATTTAAGAGAAATTTATCATCTTTGCTTTCATCAACAGCTGAAACACAATTTTCAAGTAAAGGGGTTGCTGCTGGTTTGGCAGCAAGCAAACCAAACTCATGAATGAGTTCAAGACAGTACTTCCTTTGGGTCATGCAAATCCCATTAGAGTTTTCAAGAACCTCAATGCCTAAAAAGTAATTCATAATGCCAAGGTCTTTAATCATGAATTTGGTTTTTAGAAAGCATTTGAATGATTCAGTTTCTTCAATGCAGTTACCAGTAATGATAAAATCATCAACATAGACAAGAAGGGCAATAAACATGTTACTATTCTGTTTAGTATAAAGAGAGTAATCAAACTTACTTTGGCAAAAGCCATGCTCAACCAAGACAGTGGTAAGTTTTGCATTCCACTGCCTTGGGGCTTGCTTGAGACCATACAAAGCTTTATTAAGCTTACACACCTTACCTTTATCCTTGTAATTGAAGCCCAAAGGAAGAGTCATATAAATGTCCTCATCAAGATCACCATACAAGAAGGCATTGTTAACATCAAGTTGAAAAAGGGGCCAATCATTAGAGACAGCAATGCTAACAGACACCTAACAGTAACCATTTTAACAACAGGACTGAAAGTCTCATGAAAATCAATGCCTTCCCTTTGACTATAACCTTAAACAACAACCCTAGCTTTAAACTTGTCAACAAGGCCAGAAGACTTGTATTTAATCTTATAGATCCATTTATTATTAATAGCCTTTCTATTAGCAGGTAAATCACATAAGGTCCAAGTAGTATTCCTTAAGAGGGCTTCAATTTCATTGTTCATAGCCTCAACCCACCTACTATCTTTCACAGCTTCATAGTAGGTGGATGGTTCAACAGACTGGTTAAGAGTGGTAGCAAAGCAAAAATTGGTGGTGTTCAACTTAGAGTAATTAACATGCTTCTCAATACCATACTTAAGTTTACTATCAAGAACAAAGTCATTAAGCTTAGCAGGCAGTTTAGTGGGTCTACTAGACTTTCTAACAGGTTGCTCCTCATCTATAGGATGGTCCCCACTATGGTCAATGAAATAATTAGAGGAATTTTCATTTTCAAAATTTCCCTCAGAGTAGGATTGCACATTTTCACCTATGGTGGTTGCAGGGTTCTCCTCTTGAAGATGCACATGGGCATCATCAATAGTGGGGTGAACCCTACCATCCAAACCAGGTGTTTCTCTCTCATCATCATTGGGACTTGCATGTGTTTGGTTATCAAAAAATGTTAAGAGATCAACATCATTTGTAACAACTACATCAGTTAAGTCCTTTCCACTATTGTTTTTCATTTTGAAAGGAAAGACAATTTCATAGAACTTCACATCCCTAGAGAAAAGAGTTCTTCTATTATCCAAGCTAAACAGTTTATAAGCCTTTTTAAAAGAAGAATAACCAATGAGAACACATTTCTCAGACCTAGGTGTGAGTTTGACACTGTTATTTAGACAAGTAGAAGAACACATACATCCAAAACATTTTAAATAAGAGAGATTAGGTTTTTTGCTATAGAGCAACTCATAGGGGGACCTACCATTTAAGACAGAAGAGGGGAGCCTGTTGATCAAATAAACAACAGTTAAAATACATTCAGACCAAAAATTGATAGGAATCCCACCCTGAAACATAAGACTCCTGGCAACATTAAGAAGGTGTCTATGTTTCCTTTCAGCAATCCTATTTTGCTGAGGGGTATGAGGACAAGAGGTCTGATGGATGATACCCAGAGAAGAGAGCATGGTGTGTACTTTGTTATTGACAAATTCAGTTCCATTATCAGATCTAAAGATTTTAATTTTGGAATCAAACTGAAACAAGATTAATAAATTAAGTTAACCACTCAAAAAGCTCATCCTTAGATTTCAAAAGATAAGTCCACACAGCTCTAGAGTAATCATCCACAATGGTAAGGAAGTATCTATACCCTTCCTTACTAGGAACCTTGTAAGGGCCCCACAAGTCCAGGTGAACAAGATCACCAAGTTTAGTGGACTTGTGATCACTCAAAGGAAAAGGTTCCCTTGTTTGTTTAGCCCTGTGACAGGTTTCACAAACAGGAATGGTGGTGTTTTTAGAAAGTTTGAGGTCAGTTTTGAGAGCACTGAGAACTTGGTCAGAGGGATGACTAAGTCTACAATGCCAGATATCTTTAGAGGTGTTAAAGGTCATAGCAGTGTTAACAGTACCAAGGCTCTTAGTCTTAAGGTCATCAAACAAGTAGAGTCCCCCAGATTCACTACCAGTCCCCAGAGTAGTCCCCTTGGCCAAGTCCTGAATATAACATTTATCCTCATCAAAACCAACAAACAACTTACTATCCTTAATAAGCTTGTTAACAGACATCAAGCTAACACAATAACCAGGAACAACCAACACATCATGAAGAATAACATTATTAGAAAGTTTGAGGTCACCAATGTGACTTATATTGGCAACAGTGCCATTGGGGTGACCAACGGAAATGTTGAGGTTAGAAATATCAACAACATTGAATATACCAACTATGGAAGTGGTAAGATGTTGGTTAGCCCCATAATCAATGATCCATCCCAAAGTAATGGTTTTAACAAGAAATTTAGAGTTCCCACAAAAAAACTTGGAAAAGTTAACATTGAACCAAACATTAGTATTAAAGAAAAAGATTCTACCTGTCATATTGGACTGAGTGTTGCCAGAGGTGTCATTGATCAGATTAAGGAGCTTCTGCATTTGTTCAGTGGTGAAAGAGTTTGGAGAAACATGTTAAAAACATAATATCATAGAATAAGAGAGATCTTTACACCCAACCAACCACCCCTTGGTGTATTTTATTATGAATCAAAGTATAAAAAAAACAGATAAAGATTAGTCCCCAAACGGGTGCTAATCAAACGATTACAAAATAAATGGTGAGAACATCCCAACTAGGTTGATCCGTTCTCCCTCACATACAAATGATCACTTAAACACTCAGCTATACAAGATGAAGATAATCAAACTCCCAGGTCAACCTCCATGGATTTGGTGAGAGAGAGAGAAAGAGCTGCGCACACAGATATGTGTGTGTAGCGAGTGAATGATAATGGTAAACCCTAGTCAAAGACTAGGGTTATATTGCTTCAAAGGGAGAAAAGGCCTCAACGGTTCACAAGCCCACCAAGAATAACCAAGGCCCAAAACAAAGACACAAGCCCAAATGCAACTCCTGAAAATAAGACATAAAACATAACACAATACAAAGTGTATATGCGACACTTGAAGATTGACAAAATAACAATATTCATCCGCTACTATACGTTTTCATCAGTTTTATACGTTTTCGTCAGCTTTTATACATTTTTGTCCGTTTGTATACGTTCTACTCTGTTTTTCTTCGTTTTTATACGTTTATGTACGTTTTTATTCATATTTGTTAGTTTTTACACGCTTTCGCCTATTGCTGTACGTTTTCGTCCATCTAATTACAGTTCCTCCATTTTTTTACGTTTTTGTCTGTTTTATTCGTTTTCATCAATTTTTGTACGTTTTCGTTTGTTTTTGTACTTTTTGTCCGTTTTCATACGTTGGTCTGTTTTTTACCTTTTCATTTTGTTTTATACGTTTTCATCTATAGTTACGTGTTTTCGTGCGTCTTTATATTGTTCAGTACGTCTTTATACGTGTTCGCTCGTTTATACACTTTTTAGTTTTTGTACTTTTTCGTACGTTTTGGTCCATTTTTTACGTTTTCGTCTGTGTTCATCTGTTTTTAAACGTTTTCGTGCGTCTTATTCTGTTTCATCAATTTTTATACATGCTCGCTTGTTTTATACGTTTTCCTCCGTCTAGTATGTACTTCTCCACTTAAAACGGACGAAAACGTATAAAAAACTTATAAAACACGAATGATAAAGTACGAAACAGACTAGAGGACGTAAACATGCAAAACGGCAAAAAACGTACAAAAACAAAGAAAATGCATAAAAACAAAAGAAAGCGTATAAAAACAAGCGGAAACGTATAAAAACGGATGAAACGTAGAAAACCAGAAGATGACGTATAAAACGGATAAAAGCGTATAAGACGTATAAAATTCGCCGAAAATGTATAAAAAACGGACGAGACCGTATAAAAGTGCACAAGACGTATACAACAATCGAAAACGTATAAAACAGACGAAGCGTATTAAAACAATGGAAAATGTAAAAAACAAACGAAAACGTATAAAAACATATAAAAACTACGAAACCGTACATAAACCTACATAAATGACGAAATCGTATAAAAACTAGGGTTTGAAACGAATTGAACGTTCAATGAACATTTCGCGAACCATTTGGTAAAAGATTTGTTTATGTTCGTTCATTTATTAATTAGAACATTATTTTACGTTCATTAAGTTAAATAAACAAAAATGAACATAAGTCGTGTTCTTTCGTTTATGTTCGTGAACATTCGATTATGTGTTCATTAATATGCGTGTATGTATTTATTTGTTTATATTCGTATATCATATATTTTAATTGTACATTTCTTACAGTGATATGTTTAAACGGAACGACACTTATAAAACAAATAACTATGCATAATTTGATAAATCTTATATTTTTTGTAAAAACTAGAAGGATGGGGGTTGAATAGTTTTTACCATTTGAAAACTTGTTTCTTGGTAGTTAAGCCAATTTATAATGTTTCAAAAACATTTGATATATCAAGTGATCTTGATCATGATTGACTTAAGACAATAACAATAATGAATAAAGAGTAAGGAAAGAAACAACCCAAGGGAAGCCACCAAGAATTTATAGTGGTTCGACAACGAAATTCTCTCTTCATTCCTACTATACTCCTCGAGTACACATACTCTATATAACACTTACCAAAACGAAGAAGGGCAGATTTTCACTATATCCACAAGCTCCTTTCTTGGCAAAGAAAAACCTTACACGTCTCTTACACCGATTTTCGACACTAAGCTAAATGTCGAGTTCTAGTATTAGATAGAACCAATCTACACTCGTCGCTATTTCCATTTTATTGACACAAGGCTATAGGTCGAGTTCTAATCTTAGATAGAACCAATCTCCACTCATCACTCACACTCACATCACTTTAAAGCCAAGTGAGAAATTATATACTCAACATTCATACTTACATCACTTTAAAGCCAAGTGAGAACTTAGACACACAACACTCGTACTCACATCACTTTAAAGCCAATTGAGAACTTAGACACAAGACACTTCCAATACACATATAGCTTGGATATGCACCAGACATAAAATAATAAATATGATGAACATGACTTGATCTATAGAAGAGGGATCTTCATCAATGCTTTATCTTTTAACACTTCACAAGTATGTGAGTGATCTTCTCTTTGAACATATGAAAAAGAGGATCAAAGAGATAATCATAAGTAAACATACTTAACACATTAATTGATCATTTACTAATGATTGGAAAAGAGATTTGAAACAGAAAAGAGAAGTCCAAAAAAGTTTAGGGAAATAAAAAATGATCCACTATTTTTATAGGGACAAAGAGACCAACGACTATCTTGTCACGGTTCTTTATTGTCCCCATGGTTTGTTATATATAACGAATCGTTGGGCCATATATGGAATCGTGGCGTAGACTACGCTCCTCTTTTTCTTCTTTAGTGGGGAAAGCTTATCTAGCTAGTTTATACCTGGAGAGAATACTTAATTTCACTTGGAATATCCAATATTTAAATTTTCTATTTTTCATTTAACATTTTCTTAAAAAGAAAGTATATTTGAAAATGTTTTGTCACATTTAATAAAATGTAAGCTTTAAGGTAAATCATTTCTTATGATCACTGAACACGTTAGAAATATATTTGTGCAAGAATAAAATGATTATAACCTAAATGGTAGTATTCGTTAAATAATTTCTTTTGTAGTTATCTTTAACGATCAATGTTTTTACACTTTATCGTGATCAAAACTAAGAAAGATTAGTTATCACAAATAATGTTTTTAAGCATTGTTTGCGTTAACATTTTTTTTATACATTCGTTTATGTTCGATCATTTATGTGTGTTTAAGTTTTGTTTAGTTTCTAAAGGAACGGACATGGACAACTCACTTTCTTAGTAAACGAAAATGAACAAGAAATTTGTTTGTTTAAGTGTTCGTGTGTGTTTATTTGTCCGATTAAAATTAAATTAATGAAAAGGGTAAAGTGCAAAAAAAACGTCCCTGAACTTTCCAATTTTCGCAAAATTGTCACTAAGAGCAAATTTCAAGCAGTTTTTCCAATATACTTCAAAATCTCGTGCACTTTTGCCCCTGAGTTGACAGTTTTTTATTTTTAGCCGTTTTCCTCCGTTAACTCCCACACGTGTCTGGCACGTGAGGGTATATTCAACATTTCCCATGGTTCCCATCCTAAAACCACCTTTCGTGCAAGAAAAAAAGTCCTCGAAACATTATTTTCTTTTTTACCCCGTCATTATTACACTGGCATATTTTGTTTCAGAGACGTTATTTGCACGAGGAAAACTTTCCATCGTCTTTATAACCACACTATATTTGATTAAAACGCGCGTGTACACACACACATACACACACAGTCACACAAAAATAGGGCACACACACAAACACCAATCGGAACATGCATAAGGTGAGACAAGCTGTAAACAAGTTTCACACTGGTCCATCTCCCAAGAACATGGTTTGGAGACCTAAAAAGATGCAGCCACCAGAAAGCACTGAAAATGATGGAATTGAGAAACAAGGTTCTGTTAGTTTAGAAGAAGAGATAAATGAACATGCTATTAGGATGTTCAATGAGTATGAAGCTATGATAAAGCTAAAATATGATGAAACAAAACCACTCTATACTTGGGATCATCAAACAAACAGTAGAACCTATTAGTTCAGATATCTGCATGGAGATCCATATTACAAAGTATATAAGTTTGTTGGGACAACAAAAGCGAATCCTAATGCATATTTGGAACTCATCAAAGACACTTATATCGAAAGGGAACTGTAGAATGTGTTTGTCTAAATCAAATCGGTTGTAAAAGAATATGATGTTTGGTTCTAATCTTTTGTTATGTCTAAGTTGCAGAAGAACATGATGTTTGGTTTTAAATAGTCTTTTGGTTATGTAATAAGAAGCATAACATTGGCAAATAATGAACAAGGCAGTTTCACTGATTTGGAAAAAAATAGTCATTCTTGTGTAGTTTGCATATTTGACTTACATTTGCAGATTGTCTAAATGTTGATAAAAATCCATGTCAAAATACCCTGATTGTCTGTGTGTATACAAAATCCAAGCAAACCTCAAATAGAATTAAGGTTGATTCGTTTTATCCTAATGAATAATTCTAACCTAAACCTAAACACTCCTTACATCCTTATCAATTCTTGTACTATTTTTTAGGGTTAATGAAAGTTAAAGTTGAAAGTTCAAAAATGCCAGAATAATATAACAATCAGAAGCAAGACTAACAAGTGATCATTTAGATCAAAACTCAAAAGAAAGGGTAGAACTTTATTAAGTTTGACTTAAAAAGGTCAAAATGTAAATATAACCCAAACATAAACAAAAGATGCAAGACTACATTTTTAATTGTTTTAACATAGATTGGTTAGGATTTTCCAAAGTCATTCTTCATAATTTTGTCCCATGTCGTCACAGACGCAAGCCCTAAGATGCAATTCCTTATTGCAGGTGGACTTTTCCTTGGAACAACAAGTTGTTGAAGTTTCTTGTTGGACCTCAATTTGGCTTTATATTCATTAGTAGTTGACATGGCTTAACTGTATCATTCACTTCTTGCCTTTCAGTGTCGGAGTCCGACTCAATTGTTATAACTTCTACAATTATAATATGACTCTAGGTTAAGAATCAAATGATAAATAAAATGGATGTTTGGAACAACACATTTTTTTATCAAAAGCCCAGATTGATTAATTAATTTTTTTATCTATATTCAATAGCAGCCGCTCATTTACTGCTTGAAAGATATTTTATAATTTTTCTATCCTGATTTCAGGTTCATCGAAGCCCTTTTCAAGATTCTCTCCAAAATCAGCCATTGATGTACAAAAACTAGTTTTTTTGGTTATTCATTAAAGATGTTGTTACTGTCGATTTTATTTATAAGGTCAACGCCCTAAATCTAATGGGCTGAACCTATTGCATGACTAATTAACTTTTGACTTTTGTTGAAAATTTGATAATGAAATAAGATAGCAAAATATGTGAAGCACATCCAAACACCCCTTTAACAAAAACAAAAACCATAAAAACTTCAATATCATTTCATTAGTGCAAATTGTAGTATATTAGATAATGAAATAATATTACAAAGCATGTGATAACAGCCAAACAAACTGTCGTGTCTAATCACTAAGAGGTGAAAGCATCTTAGTCATGAAGACAGTGTTTGCTATTGCAGCACGGCGAGTTGCTATCACCAGCTCGTTCGACTTCAAAACTATGTCGTCGTTACGCTTACAAGCGTTATTCAGGTTGACTGTGCTTTCTACTGCAGGTATACAGCCAGTCAGAATGCTAAGCTCACTGATCAACAGGTTACGATGGTTTATCCTCTCTTGAATCTCGTCAATCAGGACCTGAAGGTCCCTAGAATTTGCAAGATTTTGTTGCCTTTCCCAGCTAAATTGGACAAACAGCTGCCTTTTTATGTGAGAGGAGTTAGCATCACGTGCCAACCTTTCGCACAAGACCAATCTCCTTGAACCCGCCTCTTGGTTTGCCATTGATTAAGCTTAGATTAATGTAACTCTTAGGTAAAAAGTAAAAGTGTGTGTTTCAAATGTGGTTAGAGGATCACATATTTATAGCCTGACATTTATTATTGTTGTTCACGAACAGTCTAGGGGAGTTTACTTCTTTGATTATTGAAAGTTTATGGACTTATATTTAATAGTCGTGTGATAGGATCGAACTCGAGATTACAGGATTTCACTCAATACGTAAAGAGTTAATTTATTTAATAAATATATTTATTATATTTATTAATTTATTTAATATATATATATATATATATATATATATATATATATATATATATATATATATATATATATATATATATATATATATATATATATATATATATATATATATATATATATATGTGTGTGTGTGTGTGTGTGTGTATTTATTAAATTAAACCGAGATATAACTTTAACGACCGTTAAATAATTAAAAGTTAAGTATTAACGAGCGTTTGTGAAATAAATAGAAAGTGGAAGAATAGAAGGTTCCGGAACACCCTATTGAGGGGTGTTCGACCGTCGGTTAGGGCACACAAGGGAGAAGGAAAAACTTTCATGTTATTTGTTTTTGCTTAGGCTACAAGATTTACTAGGTTATATAAACAACCCCTTACCCTCATAATTCTTCACTCCCTTTATTTTTCTCTCTTTGGTCGATCGCAAGAAACACCCACAAAGTGGTTTCGGTTGGTTTTCTTGTTTGCTCGATTTAGCTTATAATCTAGTCCTAGCCCATCTCTAGGGTTGTGGGTAGATTTTCCACAAGCGTTAAAGCTTGGTTTACATGTTCTAGAATCACGGTTAGCTCGTTGATTATGTGTGTATAAGATCGTAATATAGTCTTACTTTAGACTATATCTTGGTGGTGTTCGTTATAAACCCTAATTAGTGATTCTTTCTTTGTCTTGTGGATTTGCTTTAGCGTAAAGGTATGTAACCCTAATTCGATTAATTATAATTGTGTTATTATGATCTTGTTAAATCGCTTCCGCTATATGTGTGCTTTGATCTCGTTCAGGGTTTTATATAATTGTTATGATGTTAATAAACCTTCGTGGCATCGAGAGCCGTTTTAACATTTTATAATTATCGAAAATCTAAAGTTTTTAATTAATAATTATTTTGAGTTAAAACTACATGTTTTTTAGGTTTTCTTAAAATTAGGGTTTTGTTTTTTAAAAGTTAGGGTTTTGGCCGAATTTTTTTGCATAAAAAAAGAATTGTTTTGAAACCCTAAATTACATGTGGGATAATTTTAGATTAAATTGCATGATTAATTGTTATGTCATGTATGGTTATGATTCGTAGAGATTTAATTGTTAAGATTTGTGGGAGGATCCATGATAACGGTCATGTTTTCATGGATCGTAAAATTATATGTTTATATGATTTTATGTGCTACTTGTTTAATTGATTCAATAAATCTTGAATTAGAGAAGACTTTTATATGAATATAAAAACCTAGATTTGATGATTATTGAATAAATCGTATGCATGTGGCTATTTGATTTATTTATTGCACATATAAATCGTTATTATGTGTTTATTATTTAGTTTTTTTACTTGTTTATATTAAAATTGTAGTTTTTTTTTTGAAAAGAAATGATAGGGACTAAATCATATTAAAATAAAGATTTGTTAGAGATCTAAATTACGTAAGATTACGTTGATTGGTGAATTGTAATAATAATCTAACGGACTACTGTTTTTGACAAACTATAAAGTGGGTTTAACGAACCGCTGGTCATGTACCCGGTTAAGGAAGGAGGTGTTATTCCATTAGTCGCCGACCAAATTCCCGGCTCGCTTGTGCGTCAAATTGAGATTACCTACAATTATTATTTGAATTATACCTTAAGGTTGATTTACCACAAATTCACATCTGAAACACAATGAATAAGGTTATTGCTTTGTGCGTAGCCGAGTTCTAGCAAAAGTACGTTGTGAATAGTTGTGGGTAATATTATTCGATTGGTTTAACCAATACCTCAACATAATTTATGTAGAAATTTAGTCTCGTGAAAAAGTTTACTAAATATTTTATTAAACTTATGCTATGGAGTTGTATGCATGCTTATCCATACATTGATTCTGACATCAAATTTATACCCTTAAAATTTAAGTCGAATGCTATCTAATTTACGAACACTTGAAATTACTACGTCATCAAATGATATTTTTGGAGGATGTTGTAATGGAGAGAAAACTTTCATAGAACGAGAGTTCGTATGATGGTTTTACGTTATTCAGATTAGACGACTTAATTAAGTTACTCAGTGAGATCTGGAAACTTAAGGCATTTAGAAGGGATGAAACATGTTTACAATACAAAATGATTTTTTGGCAATGTAAATCCCTTAAAAATCTAGAAATTGAAAATTGTTTGTCAATTGAATTGTTCGACAAGTCGCTATATTGAGTACATTCATTACTAGCAGATCAACTGATGTAATGGATCTATGTCAATATAGTTCTAGGATTCAAGGAAAATACTATGGTTTATATACCGGGGTGATTTTATTTTCTTGAAAGTATTTTGTTATCGAAAATACTAATATTTGAACTTATTTCTGAAGAAATGACTCAACCCGACAATAACACTATAAGTTATGCGATCAAAGCGTTTTTTGATCGTCCTGAACTTACTGGCCCAAACTTCAATGATTGGTACCGTTTACTAAGAATTGTCTTGAGAGTAGCGGGTAATATTGATATCTTGACTACTCCTTATCCGGAGGATCTTGCTGAAGGAGCTTCTGAAGCGCAAAGGCTTGAACATGCTACTAATATTAAGAAGCACTCAAAGGTGGCTTGCTTAATGCTAGGTAAAATGTCTCCTCCACTTCAACAGAAGTATGAGCTATTTTCACCGAAGCGAATGCTTGATGAGCTCAAGGCTATGTTCAAGAAGCCACAAGCTGTGGAGATCTACGACTTAGTGATGCTTTGCATAGCTGCAAGCAAACTCCTGGAAAGTCTGTTAGTGCCCATTACTTGGAGATGAGGGGTTATATGGAACATCTCATTGCACTAGGACACCCCTATGATCATAATATGGCTATTAACTTGATCAATAGGTTCCTTAACAAGGAAATCAATGATTTTGTTCGAAATTGTAATATGCATTACACAGGAAAGACAGTTAATGATTTGCATACAAAAGGGTAGAGTGAGTAAGCCAAAACCGCAAGCGAATAAGAAGAAATGCAAAGGCAGGGGTGATAAGGGAAAAGAAGTTACGACTTATACGAAACCTAAGCAGAACTTTGTCAAGAGAATAAATCTCAGAAGGATGAGACTTGTCACCATTGCAAGGCAAGTGGTCACTGGAAGAGGAATTTCCCTCTTTACCTCGAAGAGTTGCGAGAAATAAAGAAGAAGTCTGAGTAGAGCGTTGCAGCTTCAGTTACTTTATTTATGATTGAATTATTCAATTTAACATACAAATTAAAAACCTGGATATATGATATGGGATGCGGTATTAACATTTTTAATACGCTACAGGGATTTAATCTGGAAAGTAAGCTATCCTATGGGGAACAATTTCTGCAAGTGGGCAATGGCGCACAAGCAGCAGTTGAAGCTATAGGAACATTTAATTTAGTTTTACCTTCGGGTTTAGTACTGATTCTAAATGATTGTCATTATGCACCTACAATTGTTAGGGGTGTTATTTCCTTTTCTTGTTTGTTGAATAACGGATTCGTTCACACGATTAATAATAATGGAATTTTTGTTTGGAAAGATGGTATTTTCTATTTTAATGCAATTTCTGTGAATGGTGTGTTTGAAATAGACATGCATGATAATTAATCTAAGAATAATAATAATTCTGTTTTTAGCATGAATAAGAAGAGAAAGTTTGACAAGAACTGTAGGTCCACGTTTTCCTTGGATTGTCTATGTGTTGTAATGATCTAAAAAGAGGGAGAGAGATGAAGAACTAGAGAGAGAAAGTTAGAGAGAGAAATGAGAGAATGGAGAGAAAGATGTATGATTGATTATGAAATGAGAACCAACCCCTCCTAACATGCTAGGAGTGGGTATATATAGCCCACCCAACATGTGGGCTTGATGGGTTATATTGTTACATAACTAGATCACGAGCCCATACTACGTATATATCGTTGGAGTGACCGATCATTCTAAATACGTAAAAACGTATTTCCAACAATCTCCCCCTAAGGGAGGTCACTCCAAGTTACAAAGTCCTAACTAGTCTATAGCTCGTGATCTTTAGCTAGCTATGTTAATAATGATGTGACCGAGACTTTCTTTGGAATTTCGTATTTCCAACAATCTCCCCCAAAGGGAGGTCACACCATTTTACAAAATCTTAAACCTAGCATACTATGCTTGAGTCTTCGATCTTGTTCTTGTGAATATGCTGATGAGATATTTTACTTTAGTCTTGAGCATGTTTCCTTGCCTTGACCTTGTGCATTCATCACTTGTGAAATTTGCCTCCTCGTGACTTCATGTTCCAAATACTTACACCTTTATAAATTCTTGAAAGCTTCAGAGTTTGATACAGCAGAAGACTTCATTTTTAGGCTTTCTTGAATTTGTTGAAGTATTAAGTGCAGAAAGTATAAGCATGCGGGGACGACTTCTTATGGATTGTACACTGCAATGGCACCTTCTTGTTATGCTGCATAAGACAGTTAGCAACAAAACATATACACGTATGAAATGGCTTTGAACATTTCATTCTAATTCGGTAGCATTTTACCTCCGGTCGGTGAAGACCGTTGGATGATATAAAATATCGTACTTATGGCAGTTAGTTTCAATTAAGAACCTCCTTGACAAGATTTCACGGGTAAACCCGTTCTCTTTACTCGACCGTCCAAAGATGACTGTGAACGTAAAGAGTGAATCATCTGGATAAAATTATCCGCATGATTTGAAGCAGTCAAATCCGATTCCTGATACAAGTTTGATTCATTAAAGAATCGCACCATTGTTGCTTTCCAGTTGTCACGATCTTGATTCATATAGAATCTTTTAAGTTACCTACCAAGTGCTGTTTGATGTTAACACTAGAAGGATTTCCACTCATCACTGTGAACACTATAGAGTGTCACTCTGAGTGTTCTGGCAAGATCACTAAGATATTGCGTTGAGGCCTGGAACATGTTTAAGTTCAGTTAAGAATTAAACTATTGTTGCTTTCTAGTTATCACAAGCTTGATTCATAAAGAATCGCACAAGTCACCTACCATGAGCTTTTTTATATTCGCTCAAGAAGGATTTCCATCTTCATTGTAAATACTTTCGTCTTACTCGGATGTTCAGGCAAGATCATGAAGATTTTGCGTAGGACTCTTAAGATCTTTCTTTACTTTTCACAGTGTGTGAATAAGCAAGGAATTATGAAAGTGTGTCCTAATGAGATATTTGATGATCTCAAATGGCTCTAGACTCGATTGTGCATTTTGGATTTTAGTGGTCGGAGGCTGGAGAGGAGTGCCACCATTTCAATACCAATTCATTCTATGTGAATAAATCGATAGATAACGTGTTGTCTCCGTGTGATTAAAACAAATACCTTTTGAGAGATATCTGAGTTAGTTGTGATGGGTTGTGCATTGCATCACTAGGTCCATGATGTCTTATCTTCAATATCAAGCATTATCAAAAATGATCTTAATAGCATATGTATTGACTTGGTTTCTGCCTAAGTTGTAAGAAGGGCTTCTTTCTTTAGACCCTTTATCTTTACAATTCTTTTTCATTCTTCAACCCATTCAATGCTTACCAATACGTCATAACTAGCACCTTGTTGTGATTGTTCCAGTGCTAACTTATGTACTTGGTCGGCATTCAGCTACGTTCACAATATTTCTCCATCTTTCCTACGGACTACTATTTCTAGCTATGGAATGTCCTTGGGAAGATTCCTCCGGTTCTAGAAGAATCATTGCACTTAACTTATCCTACCATCCTTATGTCACCACAATCGTCACCGTCGTGAATATAGATGTTGTGGGTAAGTATATGTCACCATGAAATCCATTTTGAAGTACACATCCATTTTGCTCCCCCTTAACATATGTCACGATATTCGAAAACATTTCGCACATGTCGGAATGAACTAGCACATTAAGTAAACCATTATTGATCTCAATATTAAATCACATTTTCTCCCCCATATTAAAAATATTAACCCAATCGATGTTTTTAATATCGGTTGATTTAATGATATTATAAGAAAATTTGGGAAGAAAAATGCAAATCCAATTATCTTCATGATTTACACAAGCTCCCCCTCAAATTAATAAGGGTGTACATATCACGTGCAAAGATCATATATTATAATGTATTCACAAGATTAATAATGTATGAGGTTGGACCTGAATGATAAGAACATCATATGATAGAAGCACATGGTTCTTGTTCATGAATGTTGGTCGCCTCGTCACGTCTGAAGTTATCTCTTGACACCATGTGTCCGATTGATATCGTTGTCTTGACACCAATTTGTGAACATGGCACTTTCGACATTAAAGATTCTGAATGCTGGACAATTTCTCCCCCTCAATTGTTGACCCGTGTTCTATTGAAAGAGTTGTAGTCTCCGTTTGAGTAGTCGCATTGTCGAGTATGCAGATATCAATTGTAAATTGATGCGGTTTGTGGAGATGATAACTTCATAAAAACAAGATTTCTCTTGTTTTTAACAAATAAATGCACTGATGCGGACATAGAGTCGTGTTAGATTGTGTTATTACGTAAACACGTTCCCTTACATGGTTATAAAATAAACCATGCCCGAGAAAATTAATTCACGTTGTTGAGTCAAAGCTTTCCGATGAAATGCTTGACTTTAATATGAAACGCGGGTTACTATCGGAAATAATAGCAAACCATTTTGAGCATGTTTTAAATCATTTAAACTTTTGCTCGAACTTTATTTACAACCCCATGTCATTATTAAACGACATTTATAGGATCATAAATATTATCGATTACAAAAGACATGCTCTTTTTATCAAAACATTTTGAACACACAATTTTGATAGATTTAGGAAAACCTTTTGAAAAATGCTTGAAAAATTGTGTTCAACGTTTTCGAAAACTAATTACTTGATCTTAAGAATTTGAATATCTTACTAAACGAGCTCAAGTCCGAGAAGTTGTAAACTTCTCGTTGTTAAGGATAAGTTACCATCGGCGATAAACTTTCCTTTTAACTGAATAACGAGTCGCAAGTTGATATTTACTTAGAAGTCATTTTCATGAGCTTGAAATTTTTTTGAATGTTTTAACGTAAAGCTCATGACCGAGAAAGATGAATTTCTCGTTATGAGGAAAAGTTCTCTTATCTAGAAGATACACTTTCCTTTCTGAGCTTAAAACTTGGAATGTTTAATACAAGCTCATGACCGAGAAAAATTAATTTCCCGTTGCGAGGATAAGTTATCATTAAAGATAAGATTTCCTAAAATTGAAGTCCGAGTTACAGTCTGATACTTAACTGTAAGTCATTGTGCATGAGCTTAAAAACTTTGAATGTTTTTAATATTAGCTCATGCCCGAGAAAAATTAATTTCTCGTTGTAGGGATAAGTTATCATCGGCGATAAACTTTCCTTTCGTTGAAGTCCGGGGCATAATCTGAAATGTGATTATACGCCATTATACACGAGCTTAAAACCTTTGAATAGTTTTAATGTAAGCTCGTGTCCGAGAAAATTTAATTTCTCGTTTTGAGGGTAAGTTATCGTTGCATAGAAAAACTTCCCTTTATTTGAAGTCCAGGTCATCGTCTGTCATTTAACAATGAACCATGTACACGAGCTTAAAACCTTTGAATAGTTTTAATGTAAGCTCGTGTCCGAGAAAATTTCTCGTTTGTTAGGATAAGTTTATCATCGGCGATAAACCTTCCTTTATTTGAAGAACGGGTCATCGTCTGATATATAACGGTGAGCCATGTACACGAGCTTAAAACTTTTTAATAGTTTTAATAATAGCTCGTGTCTGAGAAAATTTAATTTCTCGTTTGTGAGGATAAGTTTATCATCGACGATAAACTTTCCTTTATTTGAAGATCGGGTCATCGTCTGATATTTAATAATGAACCATGTATACGAGCTTAAAACTGTTGAATAGTTTTAACGTAAGCTCGTGTCCGGGAAAACTTAATATCTCGTTTGTGAGGATAAGTTTATCATCGACGATAAACTTTCCTTTATTTGAAGTCCGGGTCATCATCTGATATTTAACAATGAGCCATGTACACGAGCTTAACTACAAATCCCCTGAGACACTTGTTTCTCTGATGTCTGCTTCTTCAACCAAACTCTGACAGTGTCCTTAGTTGAACGGTATACAAATATTAGACCAGTTTGTTTTTGTTCATCCTTGACTTTGGTACCTGCATTCTCATTTGGAGTTTGTATGCTTTTATATGGGTTAGCGATATCTATGTTAGAACCATGCGGGGATTCACAATTTTATTTTCTTGTGCCAGAGGTGACCTGATGAGATGATTCACTTGTCTTAGTTGGTAAACGTTTCCTTTTATAGAAGACCTTAAGTTCAGGCTTAAGTGATGTATCATCCTTTTCAATTTCCTCCCTAGTAGTCTTAGTAGGATCGGAGACTATCCTAGTTACAGGGCACTCGTTTCCTACAAGCGTGAAAGTTCTACCAGTGGGGCGCCAAACTTTACCAATAGGTTTGATTTTAGCTAGCCACTGGGATTTAATTCTAGCATGGGAGTTCACCTAATGAAGGAATTTCTTGACACAAGAGTCATGATTTGCGTTAAAGACACATTTCCTACATGTTTTACAAGTAGCATATTCAATGTTTGAGTAAGATCTAGAATTCCTAGATGATTGATTGATGCTCCTAGTATATGACATGCTATGGTTAACAGTGTTGGGTAACCTAGAAAACATCTGACTAGGTTTGAAATTCCTATCTCTTACTTGTGTCTTTTGAATATCTTCCCTTAGACCAAAATTATGACACACATCATTTGAACTAGTTCTAGACGTATTCTTTGAACTGTTCTTAGTGATCCTAGATGCAATTATGTGATTAGGTCTTGCAGAGGCTGATTTAGTCACATTAGACCTAGGTGGTGGAGTGACTGTTCTAGAAACATGAACCATATCAACTTGGGAGGCAAACCGCGGTCTCGAGGATTGTGGTCGCTCGGATCTAAATGCAGTCGGTTGTCTGACGGACTGATTTGTAGGCGGTTTCCCCAAGATTGATGGTTTTTCAAGCTTAGTGTCCATACTAGTTCCTTTAGTTTTCCTCAACTCGTTTTTTAGAGCACCTATTACAAAAACCTTTTTCTGAATTTGAGCCTTTAAAGTCTCATTATCTTTCTACAATCTATTGTGGGCTGCCAACTTAGATTCTAACAACTTAATTTGTTTCAAAAGATTATCCTTTTCAGCTTTAGAATCTAGAACTTTTTGATCCAATTTTCGTTCAAGAACAACGTTTGACTTTTCAAGTTTTTCAAAATATGTTTCAAACTTGTCAGTTCTCTTAGAAAATTCTAGTTTGGTATCCTCAAGATCTTTTGATTACTGAGCTATGATCGTTTCAATCTCTTTAATCTTGGAATCGGAATCAGTTAACGAAGCAGTCATAGATCATTTATCATGATGTACTAAAGCATTCTGAACAATCTCTCCCCCATTATGACCCACATCGGATGAATTTAAAGTGGTAAAACTATCACCCTTTTCCATCCCATGTTTGTCATAATTAGGTTCGGAATGCGCAACATGCGGTAGTTCATCAACATAGACATCATATACAACATTACATTGTACCATGTTTGTAGGCTCTTTGTCATAAACGGGTATGATGTCATCATAAGAGATGTCTATATCATTCCCTGACATGCTGCTTGTATCATGCTTTCCTCTCGATTCCATGCTCTTGCTTACCGTGACGACCAAATGGACACCTATTTCTTGCACCGGGCATATCCGATCATCTCTTGACGGCAACTTGAAGCGTGTTTCTCTCTCATGTTCATGAGGTATAGTTGCATCCAATGGTTTAGACGACTCCTTGATTGTTTGAATCTGACCCTTTTTCAACCGTATCTCGTTGTAATTAACTAACCTGACCTCAATACACTTCTAAAGTATATTGATGTGATTGAGTAAACCACCTCTAAAGCTTTCAGTCTGGCAACCCGTATGCAAGTTGAAAAGCTGGTGAAGGATTGGATCCGAATAATCAAAAGGAGGTACCATTGTTGAGGCAAAGAATTCCTTAAACTGTGTGCGAAGGATTTCTAGACATATCTTCGCTTTAACCTCATGAAGATTATCCCTTTCAAATTGCAACCGTAACTCATCCAAATTATTGAAAATCTTCTCTTTGAAATTATCCACTTTGCCAAAGAACATTTGAACTGAGGTTGGAAGTTCGGTCATGTTGTTCGGATAGAGAATTGCAAGATGTGTCTTAAGCCCGTGAAAGATTTCCAATGTTTTTTTGACGCAATTTGATCTCTTTGAGTTGCATGTGTTGCAGTTCTCCCTCTTGAAATGTCGAATTCAGTGATTTCTTTGAATTTCGATGAAAGATAATTGTGGTTGTGGTTGTTTTCGGGATTTTACAATTCGTGAAAAAACCGAAAAATTGAAGAAAGAAATAGTTGAAATGATATCAATAGTAACAAGTATGACTAGTATGGGATAGTTCGTATAAGTTCGTGATGATGATAATAATGATCGAGATATGTTTATGTAGGTAAAGAGTGATAATCTTTTTTCGTCAAAACGGAGTTTGCACAATTTACTTGGGTTTGATTCAAGACTTACGTTTAATTAAGCGACTAAGATCAAAACAAGTTGCCAACGAATTCAATATTTCATCAAGTTTCTAAGTGGATCTCTCCAACCAAAGATTCATGACCATAGACAAGTTCTTAAAAACTTATTATAACAATTTGCATTTCTCAACGCCAAACTATCGTAACAAATCAACTTAGATAAAATATGGTTTATAGAACTAGGTGGTAAAATGGTTCTACAACATTAGCTTGAAATCATTTATAAAAGATCATATCATAGCATCATCACTAATTATAGTCATATACCTATATAGTCACAAATAGCTTAGCCTAATATAGTAATCAAAGTAACAATTGGAAAAGAGTAAGAGAACATCATACTTGGATTAGATTGAATGAACGAGTACACAAGTGTCTCAATTGTATCATTCCTCCAAGAATCGAAGAGCAGAATACTCTCGTTACAAGTATTTCCCAAAAGTGGATAATACTGAAATTAAACTAAGAAAGCTAAAATACTCGAGCTATGGAGTATTGAGAGAGAGAGAGGTGTGTCTAAAATGAGTAGAAGTGGCCTCTATTTATAATGTTTTCTGTGGTCAAATGTGCGCCGCACTTCTCCGAAAGTGCGTCACACTTTCGAGACGGGAATGTGCGCCGCAACCCATATGAGTTTGTGCGCCGCACTTCTGGGCGTTCCAGAATCTTCTATCAACAACTTTGGCTTATTTTCATATTGAGGACCCTTCTTTGTATGTCTTCACTTTGCTCCTTCGAACTTTATATCTGCATCCCAAACTTAGATCGATTAGCTTTATGTATACGAGATTAGATCAAGTAATACACGTAGAGAAACCTTTGTATATGCTTTATGAATCTAAGTGTTATGCGGAATTTAACACTTAAACAAGAGCACACAATGATATAAACAAACTTTCACTTTGATTATCAATATCAAACTTGCTTACAATGAAAGATGTTTACGAATGAAAACTTATATGAAACTTATTAAACATTAACCTAAAGGCCTTCTTTTATAGACATAAGAAGCCTTGTACAATAATCTACGTATCAACTATTCTAGGTAAAAATAAATATAGAAAATACATTGTTGTTCTTATCTTTACTAGAAGTAATCTAGAATATAATACACGCGTAGAATATATCTTCCATCAGTGCTTGTCTTCAATGTGTCAACGCTTGACTTTAACTTGTCAACGCTTGAGCTGTCAGCGTTTGTTTTGTTCTTGTCAACGCTTGTTTTGTTCTTGTCAGCACTCAAGTGATCTGGCCTTAATTTATTCCCAACAATCCTCCCCTAAACTTGATATCTACTCTTATGATCAAGTTTCTGAATAAGCATTAAGGACTAGGAGGAATCTTACAAACCTTCTCATATTGATAGTGAATAAATCTGATCAAATCTTTTGCCACGTCACTTGAATAATCTATTTCCAGCTGAGTGTCCTTCATCTTCTCCAAAATAGCCTTGGATATGAAATATTGAGCATCCACAAGTAGATACTCAGTAAACTTTGTAGAACTCAAATGTTATACACCAGCAGCTGAATAGAACCTCCATTGAAGACCACTGAGGTCATCTTCAAGATCCTTCCATATTGCAGGATCCTCATCTTTTGGTCCACACATTCTTTTGAATGTGGTCCAAAGTTTTATTCCATTGGCTGAAGTTGGTGCTTCAGCATCATACTTGGTCTCCAGCAACCTCCAAAGGTCCACCAAGTCTTCTCTATCACAACTTGCAAACAAAGATATGAGAGTGGTAAAAGTGTGTACCTCCTTGCCAAATCTGCCAATCTTCTAGAACCCACATTCATCTTCTTCATAGCTCACAATTGGGTTCCTGGAATCTAATGGTAACACTTGCACCATATCTGAAGCTTCTAATGGGGAGAGCTTGAGGCTCTTTCTTATAACTGCTTCACTTGGATATAGTGGATCCATATCTTTTGGAAACTCAAATGAAATTCCCTTCTTCACTGGTCTGGGAACAATCATAGCTTTCTTGAGTTCCATTTCTTCTGCAAGTTCCTCCTTTCTTTCATCTGAAAGAAGTCTGAGAGTGTTTGCTTCGTGCACTCTCACCCAAATGGGATAAGCCCTGTTTTCCAACTCATCAAATGTCAAAGCCTTCAACTTCTGATATGTCCATCCAACCCCATGACATCTGAGCAACATAAAGTAGAGCTCCCTTCTATCCCTTTTCAACTCTGAGAGAATATTGCTTGCCTTGTGTTTCAAAATTACCTGGCAATCCTTCTGAACTCTAAGAAGAAGCTCCAAACCCCATATTTGATCTGAAATGGTCAAGTCTGGATTATCCATGCATCTTTCTTCCCAAGCATGATACATTTGAACCACCTCTGGCATGTCAAAGTCAACCTGCAATTTCAATTCTCTCAACTTTTCCCTAGCAAACTCATCACCATACTCAAGCCTTTCTGGTTCTATAATCATCACACTTGAGTCTGAGCTAGCTCCATCACTTCCTTCTTCAGAAGTCACAACAAATGGTGACTTTTCCTTTTCATCCTGTTCCATGATTTGTGCAGTTAATCTTCTATCAAACTCAACTTGAGCTGCATCTTTTGGAACACTCTCTTCTACCAAAATACCCTTACCCTTATCTGATGGTGCAATGGTTGGTAAGGTAGATGGTAATACCTGAGTAGAAACCTCCTTGATGATAGATGATGACTGGGATGCATCACCTTCATGTGCAGGTCTGTCAACGCCCAAATTTTCCTTGTCAACGCCCAAATATCTTCCCTCAGCGCCTTGTGTAACCTCTCTCAACATAGCTGTAAATGATAAATTTAAGTTGGTAGGAGAGACTAAGGACGTATCAAAACCTGTTTGTTTCTTCAAAGTTGTAAGGGCCTCAACAACATCCATTGATTGACCATCCTGGCTGCCCTTATCACTCAGATTTATTTGATCTTCCTCCCCTTTGGAAGATTCCTCCATACCCCTCCTGGCACGATCACTTTCCAAAACAACAATCCTCTCCCTCAATTGCTTGAGTTCAAGGCCTTGTGAGCTGACAATTTGTACTAAGTCTGCATTTTGCTTTTGCAAGCTTATGCAAACTGCCGTCAATTCCATAAGAGTCATTGGTTCCAGTCTGCCCTCTTCTAAAATGTGAATTTGACCTCCCAAGTCAGATTCATTGGGCATGGATGAGGACTTAATAATGGTGGGACTGCCTTGGCTAGCATCTAAGCCTGAACCAATAGTCCCAGCCTCATCCAGGTCACCAGCCACACTTGTGGTGGTGGTTCTCTCTGCTACATGGCTAGGACCACCAGAGGAGAACACTCTAGTAGTCCCTTGGCGTTTCATCAACCTATATTCAGGGGGTGTAGAAGATGGTGTGGAAGAATGGGTGGATGTGGGTTGGTTAAGTGGTGTTTGGGATTGTAAAGGTTGTGTGTCAGCGTTGGAAATAGGCACATCAACGCCAACATTGAGTGTGTCAGCGTTGAAGGATTCTGAGTCAATTTGCATTTGTTCAGGTGAAGGTAAAGGTTCAGGAATTGGTTCAAGTTGTGGTTGAGGGTCAATTTAAGGTTGGGGATCTGGTTGGGGTTGTGCTGCTACAATAACATCAAGCATGGCTTGGGTTAAAGGTAGGTCTCTATGGGGTGGTGAGTTCATCTTCATAAAAATAGCTTTCTTTTGCTCGGGGATCTTATAAAAATCATTGTGATCCCTTGAGCAGTAACCTTGAACATCAAAAACCATTTGCAGAAAACGGGGATAAGCTAAAGTCATTTTGTTCCCCTTGTTTTTACACATCCCCTCAAAAATCATTTTAGAATAATTAAATTTTTGCCCTGTTGCAATGCACACAATAGCACTTGCAATGGATCTATTGATCTCATTATGTGCAGTGCATTTGGGACTCAAACATTGAAGGAGGACATGTATGAGGTACTTCCAGGCTGGGGGAAATTCATGCTTATGATACTTATTTAGAGTACCTTCATCAGGAAAAGGATATCCCAAAGCCCTAAGCCCTTGTTCTATTTCATTTATGGGAAGGGTGGCTATACCATCAGCATCATCAAGATGCAAGGCATGGCGTACCAAAGCCTCAGTAACCACCCAAGGTCTCCCATGAACAATAGAAGTCAATGTGGTCACTCCATTAACTGTTGAGGAACTAACAGTGTTCCAAAACTGTTTAATGTGTGTGACTGGAATGAGTGGTGCATGAGAAAGAGCATACCTTAATGGGGATGCGTTCAAATACGCCACCATTTGTGTGTATTGAGGAAACAGAGTATCATCAGCAGCAAGATATGCAATCATGTTGTGTTGAGACCTGAACCCCAATTCCAATTCTGTTGGTTTAAACTTTGGTGCCATTGATGAAAGTTGTTAATTTTAAGTGAAGAAGATGAAGTTGATAAGAGAAAATTGTTAGACAAGAATTATAGATACCCTGTTTAAAATAGGAGCCAAATTTATAGGAGAAATAGATGCATGTGATAGGCCTAAAAAGAGGCAAGTATTTTCAAAAATCAATCATGAAAATATTGAAAAAGTTATAAGTTATCTCATGCATTAAATGAAGGTAACAACTCCTAAAATTACGGCCCAAAGATTTGTCAAAAAGTAACAACTGGGTAGGTCCCATTGAGTGTCAACGGTCAAAAATAACCTATCAACGCCCAACGGCTATAATCTTGTCAACGTTTTCCTATAGCCATGTCAGCGTCCAATTTGGTCACAACAACGCTTGGAAAATTCTTGTCAGCGTCCAAAAATAAAAGTGTTTTAAAAATGAAAAATGACCTTAACAAGTAATTTATCCTAGAGAAGATAACCAAAGGCTGATAATTATTATAGGGCGGCAAGCACTGTCCAGTTATGCACACTTGCATAAGCAGGATAGACATAACAGTCCTCTAGTGTCCCTTGCTAACCAAAACTCTTAACAACCAAGTTACCTTATAAAATCCTTGTTACTCCCAGGTAAATCCCATATCAAAATCATTCCCAAGTCTCCCAACAGACCACAACCAATTCTAGGCCAAAAATGTCTTGGCAGCATGCATAGTATATCAGCTTTGCATGCTACAGTGCCTCATGATTTAGTAAAACTAACTCATACTCACCTGTGGACACAATCTAGAATTGTGATAAGAGTATCATATGGATACCCAAACATCCTAAAGGTTCCTAAAACCTCCCCTTAAACTATGATACAAAAGTTTGCTAAAATCATGCATTGACATAAAAAATTTATGTCAAGATAGGAATGAAACATTCCAACCATCATCCATAAATAAAAAAACTTGTCCAAATGCTTCTCCATTGATCCATAAGCAACTCTGTATCCAATGGTATACTGCTAACACCATCTGCACATTTAGATTGAAAACCACAAAACTAACATTGTTGCTGACAACGCCCCGATAACACATGACAGCGTTGAGGGAAGCTTTGTCAGCGTTAGACAATTATATTGCTGACAACGTTACAAAAACACTTATCAGTGTTCAAGCAACCTTTGTCAGTGTTAGAAAACTATAGTGGAAAATCTAAATCATCAATAAGACCAACAATAATAATGCATCATCCTGTACATACTTTTACAAAAAGACTCCAAAACACATATTATGTGAGATTGACCATTCCAATACTTGTTACCAAGTATTGAAATCTCCCAGCATCAAAAGGTTTAGTTAATAAATCTGACACATTTTCCTCAGTGTCAACCCTATCTGGTTGTATTAAACCTTTCTCAAAGCAATCTCTTATAAAATGGTGTCTAATTTCTATGTGTTTAGTTTTAGAATGATGTACAGGATTCTTAATGATGCATAAAGTACTATTATTGTCAACAAATATCTTAGTATGCATGAAATTGTACCCATAGTCCAACAGCTGGTTCTGAATCCACAACACTTGGCCATAACAAGCAGCTGCAGCCACATACTCAGCTTCAGTTGTAGAATTAGCCACCACTGTTTGTTTCTTGCATTGCCAAGATATCAACCTGCTCCCAAGAAACTGACATCCACCAGTTGTGGATTTCCTATCAAACTTATCACCTCCATAATCACTATCTGAATATGCAATCAGCTCCAATGGTGAATCCTTTGGGTACCACAAACCAAGACTAGGATAGCATCTTAGGTACCTAAAGATCCTCTTCATAGCATAAAGGTGACATTCTTTGGGAGTCACTTGATGGCGTGCACAAGCACACACAACAAACATAATGTCAGGTCTGGAGGCAGTAACATACATCAAGGATCCAATCATGGATCTATAGTGCCTGACATCAACATCTTTCCCATCTCCAATCTTTCCCCAAGGGTGTTCTCTATCCATAGGAGTAGTAACCCTCTTTTCATGTGGAGAAAAGCCAAACTTCTTCAAGATCTCAGCAACATATTTGTCCTGGGAGATGAAGATACCATCCTCTTTCTGCTGAACTTGTAAACCAAGAAAGAAGTTCATCTCCCCCATAGCACTCATCTTGAATTTGTCTGTCATAAGCTTGGAGAAATCCTCACTCATCTTTGGATCAGTAGACCCAAAAATGATATCATCAACATAGACCTGCACAAGCAACACATCCTTGCCTTTATTCTTTGTAAATAGTGTCTGATCTATGGTGCCCCTCTTGAATCCATTGTCCACCAAATAGGTAGACAAAGTACCATACCATGCTCTAGGGGCTTGATGAAGGCCATACATAGCCTTTTTGACTCTATACACTTTATCTGGATGCTCTGGATCCTCAAAACCAGGAGGTTGCATTACATATACTTCCTCAACAATGGTGCCATAGAGAAAGGCACTCTTGACATCCATTTGATAGACTGTGAAGCCCATGCAAGATGCATAGGCTAGAAAAATCCTAATAGCTTCAATCCTTGCAACTGGTGCAAAGACCTCCTCATAGTCTATCCCCTCCTATTGTGTATAACCTTGAGCCACTAACCTTGCCTTGTTTCTGACCACAATGCCTCTTTCATCTCTTTTGTTCCTGAGAACCCATCTTGTCCCTATAGGTCTGACATATCTAGGACAATCAACCAGCTCCCAAACATCCTGAATTGCAAATTGGTGAAGCTCATCCTGCATTGCTTCCACCCAACTTGGTTCTTTGAGAGCATCAAATATTTTCTTGGGTTCTTCCTGTGACAGAAAACAGGCAAACAAACATGCTTGCACAAGAGGGGTATCAACCTTCTTGTGTATATTGGCAATAAACCCACCAAGACCTTGATGAGATCTTCTAGTCTGAACTGGAGTCATAATATCACCAATGATCTGGGATGGGGGGTGATTCTTCATTGTGGAAGTGAGAACTCCTCCTTCAAAAAGTCTGGTGTCCTCAACCTCATGCTCCAAGTTGCCAATATCTTCTTCATCAGACTCTCTTTCATCAACATGAGGATGAACCTCTTCATATAAATTTGAAGGTTCACCTTGTTCAAAATTTGAAGAGAAAAGATGGGCAGAATTGTTGTCAACGCCTGAACCTTGTTTGTCAGCACTTGGGCTAACAATGCTTGAAGTGTGGTTGTCAACGTCTGAACCATCAACGCCTGAATTGGTCTTGTCAGCGCTAGATTTGCCTTTTTCAGCGCCTGAAGGACCATGCATGTTTGTATCTGGTGGTATTTGGAAACCACCATTATCTTGTCCAGCAGCAGCAGCAGCAACAAAAGCATCTGTCCAAATGGGAATGGTAACATATTCTAGGATAGGAGATGTCTTTTCTGCTTGTGATCCAACCCTCTCATTAACCTGTGTACCTGAAACATTAACAACTTGTTCCTCCACAACATTTGAAGTTACCTTCACAATGTCTGGATTAGTGACAGGCATATAATTTAAAGTTCTAGATAAGGGTTCCAAATCAAACAACCAATTAGGACCACTTTCAGGATCACTAGGTTTATTCTCTAAAACCTAACATGTACTCTTTCAACTATACGTTTGTCCTCTTTAAGATAAACCCTATAACCCTTGCTCTGGACTGAATACCCCATGAAGTAACCCTCATCACCTTTTGCACTAAATTTCCCTAAGGCATCACTAGTATCCAAAACTACTACGTGACAACCAAAAGGTCTGAGAAAACCAATATTAGGTTTTCTTCCCCAAAGTAACTCATAAGGTGTTTTGTTCTGAATTTTGTTAACCAATGCTCTATTTTGCACATAGCAAGCTGTATTGACAGCCTCATCCCAAAAGGCTATAGGAAAGTGAGCATCAGCCAACATTGTTCTGGCTGCTTCAATTAGGGTTCTATTTTTCCCCTCAGCAACCCCATTTTGTTGTGGGGTTCTAGCAATGCTAAATTGCCTAGTAATTCCTTTCCTGGCACAGAAATCATCTAGCTTCTTATTCCTAAATTCTCCACCATTATCACTTCTAAGCATTTTAACCTCATTGCTAGACCTTTTCTCAATCTGATTGATAAAATCAATAAGAACATCAGATGTGTCACTCTTCATAGCTAGAAAGAATGTCCAAGTAAATCTAGAAAAGTCATCTGTGATAACAAAGCAATATGACTTACCATTCAAGCTTTCTATATTTGTTGGACCAAAGAGGTCCATGTGAAGCATATGAAGAGGTCTGGAACTAGTATGCACATGTTTGGACTTGAATGAGACCTTGTGCTGCTTGCCTTTAAGACATGCAACACAAGAGTGGTCATTGTGGAAGGCCTTCTCAGGCAAACCATCAACTAAACCAAGCCTCACAAGCCTATTTATATTTTTAAAATTTATGTGCCCTAGTCTCCTGTGCCACAAATTACTCTCATCTACTGAGGCCTTAGCATAAAAACAAGACATATTGGTATTCATTTTAATCCCATTTAAATTCACATTATATATGTCCTTATGCCTAGGTGTTCTATACTCAATATATTTCTCATCAGGGATCTTAAAATCCTTGCTTAACACCAAACACTCAGTATCAGTAAAAAGAACTTTATTTTTGTTATCACAAACTTGTGATACACTAAACAAGTTGTAATCCAGTTCTTTTACCAGGAAGACGTTCTCAAAACGCAGATTATTAGTGAGAAGGGTTCCTTTGCCTGTGATAGTTCCATATCCACCTCCAAAGTATACCTTATCACCATCTTTAATAGGGGTGAAATTTGTCAGATAGTCTTCCTTCCCTGTCATGTGCCTTGAGCATCCACTATCCCAATATCCATAATCATTGATCTGTCTTTGAATGCCCTGCACATAAAGAAAACAAATTAGTTTTCTTTGGGAACCCAAGTCTCAAAAGACTTGGATTCATCTGGTTGTTCAATAAGAACAGACTTAGTTCTCACAACAACCCCATTCTCATCCTTTTTAGGATGAAATACCCAGTTAACCCCAATAGGTTTTGTAATAACCTTTGAAATGTAATTAAATCTATTGCAAGTCATTGAAATCCCATTATCATTAGGGTTTTGATCTTTCTTGGGTCTCCATGTTAAGCTTGAAGAAGCTTTAGACCCCTTACCTTGTGGCTGCAAATATTTAGGTCTGGTCACGTTTCTGTCAGCGTTAGAATTTGTCCTGTCAACGCTGAAATTACCCTTGTCAGCGTTGAACCTAGGGTTTGCTACAGAAACCCATTGCCTATTTGACCGGGTGTTTGTCTTTTGAAATGGTCTTTGTCCATGAGTGTTAGACCTTCTAGAAAAGAATGGGGCAGGTCTAATCACTTGTGGACTTTGCTGCACACAAGGTTTGGGTCTGACAACGTTTGACTTCCTAACAACGTTGACTTTGTTCATGTCAGCGCTGAAATTATTCCTGTCAGCGCTGGCTTTGGGAGCGTTGACACACTTGTATGCCAAGTGTGAAAAGCTGCCACAAGTGTAACAAGCTTTTCTAGACACAACCTTAGGTCTAGAAGAGTAGAAGCCTGTTCCATGATTGCTAACTTGACTCTTGGGTGACCTAGTATTCCTATACATCTCTGCATATTTAATGCTAGGTCTTTTAACAGTGTTTGAGCCTAGGTCAACAACTTTACCAGTGATTGGATTAGTAACCTTAACGGGTGTTGATTCATTTGGACTTTCACATAGCAAGCCACCCTTGACAAATAGAGTAGGATTAGCCTTCTTCCACTCATTTAGGTCTGTCAACTTTTGTTGATACTCTTCCACTGGAGTGACAACTCTTTGTGGAGGAATGAATTCCTCCTCTTGGAGCTCTGGTAAACCAGTCCAAGATAAGTCCCTTTGTTGGACACCATAGAAGTCACCAGCTGGTGGTGGAACCAAAGAGTAATCATTCATCCCAACCCCAGTCATGTCCTTAGGATCCCTTTGTTTAGCTACACAGTCTCTTAGGGTTTGGGTGGCTCTATCAAATCTTTGAATTTTAAGGCCAACATTATTTTTATTCTTAATGGCCTCATCTAACTTAGCCTGTATTTCACCATTAACCCTTTCCATGATATTTCTAATATCCATACTAGCATCCAACTCATGTTTTAAAATATTGATTTTATCTTTTAAATCAAATTCCATTTTCCTGTATTCAGAAACGGTTTTCTCAGTTTCAGTAAGAGCTAGTTGGTAATTAGACAATTTACATCTTTCAGTACTCATATCATCTTTTAATTTTAACACCTCTTTGTTAAGTCTTTCAGTGTTTAACCTACAACCTTTGCTACAAAAAGCGTCATCATATACCTCATTATCAGATGAAGAGGAGGAGTGTGCCATGAGAGCATATTCAACATGCTCTTCTTCTTCAATATCAGCAACCAAAGCTTTATCCTCTTCAACATTTTTAGCCAGATAGCTCCAATCCCATCCTGTACCATCAATTCCTTGAATTGCAACCATGGCTTTGGAATCCTGAGCTTTAACAACCTGACTTGAGGGTTTACCAGCATCAGATCTTCTAGGAGATCTGCATTCCCTCATGAAGTGCCCCATACGATGGCAGTTGTAGCATTCAACTTCGGATTTATCAAATCCAGCTGTGTCTTTAGCATTGAAGGTCATCTTCTTTTTAAACCTTCTGTTCCACCTATTTGCTCTTATGCTAGCAAGAGCCATGTTTCACTTGATGTCCATCTCTTCCAAGTGCTCATCACTTATCTGCTCAAGGTCCTCATATGTAATCACTGAACCATTGGGCAAAGAAGCAATGTAAGCACAAACAGTATCCAAATCCAAACCAGCAGGTTTAACTCTTGGGGAGTCACTTGTAAATGTGTCAGCGTCAGAAAAGGAGACGTTGACAGGACTTGTTCCAGCGCTGACATATGATGATCCAGTAACTGGATGTATATAAGAGTCCTTCTGATTGAATTGACCTTCACTATGTGAGAAGAAGGCCATGTTACTGGTGGTGGACTTGCTTCCCTGCTCTAAAAGAGCTTCATCTTCCAACAGCCTTAGTTTGTTGTAGATGTCATCAAACGAGGAGCTCTTGTAAGTATTGTTGGCAAGAATAGATCTTGCCTCAATCTTCCATGCCTCACCAAGACTTTTGAGAAAAGTAGCATTGATGTCAACTTCACCAACTTGTGTCCCCATGAAGGACAACTTGCTTGTAATGTCAAGCAATCTGCTTCTAACACTACTCAGTTTCTCATTGGGTTGAGCTTTGAAGACAACATAATCATGAATGAGTTGCTTTTTCTTTTCTTCTCTAGTGTCTGCATTGCCACCATGTGCAACTTCAAGAGCTGCCCAAAGATCTTTAGCAGATTCATAGCCTCTATATTTATGCTGGTTTTCTTGCCCCAAAGAGACTTTCAGAATATTTAGGGCTTTCATGTCAACCCTTCTCTTTGCTATGTCATCAGCAGACACAGCTCTACCATCTCCAGGTTTTTCTCTCTTATCCTCTTTAGAGCATCCATCAACAGCTGTTCTTTGAGCAATGACATTAAGAATCTTTTGGGCTTTATCGAATGTGTTTCCATATTCAATAACCTCCCAGAGTGTGTAGTCGTAGATCCCCAGATATTGTTCAAAGTTGAATTTCCACAAGTCAAAGTTGGTTGCATCAAGCATGGGAATCTTGATGTTTGGTAAAGCTGGGGAAGAGGAATTTATTGCTTCAGACATGTTGTTGTTAGGGTTTATGAGAAAATTAGGGTTTTGGTGAGTTTTAGGGTTCTGGTGTTCTTTAAGATCAAAAGTTCCTCAACATGCTCTGATACCACTTGTTGATCCCAAACTTAGATCGATTAGCTTTGTGTATACGAGATTAGATCAAGTAATACACGTAGAGAAACCTTTGTATATGCTTTATGAATCTAAGTGTTATGCGGAATTTAACACTTAAACAAGAACACACAATGATATAAACAAACTTTCACTTTGATTATCAATATCAAACTTGCTTACAATGAAAGATGTTTACGAATGAAAACTTATATGAAACTTATTAAACATTAACCTAAAGGCCTTCTTTTATAGACATAAGAAGCCTTGTACAATAATCTACGTATCAACTATTCTAGGTAAAGATAAATATAGAAAATACATTGTTGTTCTTATCTTTACTAGAAGTAATCTAGAATATAATACACGCGTAGAATATATCTTCCATCAGTGCTTGTCTTCAATGTGTCAACGCTTGACTTTAACTTGTCAACGCTTGAGCTGTCAGCGTTTGTTTTGTTCTTGTCAACGCTTGTTTTGTTCTTGTCAGCGCTCAAGTGATCTGGCCTTAATTTATTCCCAACATGCATATGCAACACAACATATTAAGTATCGGAAGCTCTTATTTATACTACAAAGTGGCATTATAATGATAGATTGAATATTTATATTTAGGTCGTTATCAGAGTACGAAAGATATGTTTTTGGTGTTCGGAAGGAAGTCATATACATAACTAAATGTGGTTTGGATTAGGAAGTTTTATCGGAGATCTTGGAGTGATTCTTGCAATAAAAGAACCTAATAAATATGTATTGGGACAATTCTACCGCAATCATATTCGCCAATGATGTTGGAATCATGAAGGGCACCAGACACTTTAAGCGTAGACATCACTACGTCCGAGAACAAGTTGAAGCTCGTGAAATCAAATTAATAAAATTCACACATATGATAACGTAGCTGATCCTTTAACTAAGGCTTTGCCTAGACCAAAGGTAGTTAAGCATGCCAAGGCTATTGGGCTGCAACTAGCTAGCGAACTCATGCAATGAATCTGTGATTAGTATTTGGATAAAGGATGTTAAGACATTATTATTTAATAAAATAAAGACTGGGTTTCGTTTATTCTTATTATTTAATTTTGTATCCTATTTTACATGTCTTACTTAATCTATGAATAAATTGTTAAGCTAAATGTCCATTGTCGATTAATAATATGGGAATATTATTAAATTAAGACAAATCAAAATAGCGATAGAGTTTACTTGAAAGTATATTGATCGATTTTGGATGATATTCGATGAACCGAATATTGGACTTATCCCAACTATATGATTTTACTTTGTGGATCTTTGTCATCAAGTAAATCATAAATAGTTATCCTTAGACTTGAGATCCCAAGAAACTGTTACGAATCTAGTGCATCTCTGTGGAATAATCTAACGCTAAACGTAACTGGTAGCTATAAGGATTATTTTCGGAAGTGTTGCAAAATTCATAAGTTTAGCTTGTAGTCAATATGGAACTTATATCCTCCAATTTCGTTTTGGAGTTTAATACAGCTGGGCCCCTCGTAGGATTAGTAAGATATTTGTGTGGCCACACCCAAATTTGTTTTAGTAATCTTGTTGAATATGTGAACGAGAAACAGAATGGTTAATGAAAGGAATGACTGAGATCCATATCCTTATTAACGTTGTATTAGAGATAAAAGGATAATAATAATGATGAATCATTTAAAGATTTTATCCAGGAGACCTTACTCGAGTTGTACTAGAGACATTGCTAGTGTAATTAGACGCCAGTCAATGTAATCACGATATTCGAAATATATCCAAGTGGGAGCTGAAGTTTATGGACTTATATTTAATAGTCGTATGATAGGATCAAACTCGAGATTACAGGATTACACTCAATACGTAAAGAGTTAATTTATTTAATAAATATATTTAGTGTATTTATTAATTTATTTAATATATATATATATATATATATATATATATATATATATATATATATATATATATATATATATATATATATATATATATATATATATATATATATATATATATATATATATATATATATATATATATATATATATATATATATATATATATATATATATATATATATATATATATATATATATATATATATATATATATATATATATATATATATATATATATATATATATATATATATATATATATATATATATGTATATATATATATATATATGTATGTATATATGTATATATATATATATATATATATATATATATATATATATATATATATATATATATATATATATATATATATATATATATATAGAGATGGGATCAATAGAAAACAATATCTCAATAGAAAACCTAGAAAACTTCCTTCCAACCATTAGATCGAGCCCTTTCCCTTCCTTTTTTAAAATTTTTAAAGTACAGGGGCCTCTTTGTCACTTTCTTTATTTTCTAAGGGTTGGTTTTGTATATGTTCTTAATTTTTTGTTTTGATCGAGCGTTTTATTCTTTTTTCTTTTAACGTTCATTTTTTTTCCTTTTCTGCTTTTTACGTTCTTTTTTCTTTCCTTTTTTTCTTTTAACGTTCTTTTTTCCCCTTTTTTGCTTTTAACGTTTAGCTGAGAAATTTCCTTCTGTTGCGACATTTTTCAGATTTCAACTTCTCCTGAATACAAACATCTACAGGATAACCATTCAGAGCCACTTACATGAAAAAACTAAGTGATAATTCAGACCAAACTATACTTGAAATAATTCAATAAATAAGGGTTTTCAATTATGTTTCAAGTTTTAAATGACAAAGACAAATACTCTATCCTCTCTCCAACATAGCCACCTACCGGTACCAACATAGAATATAGCATCAGTAGCAACGTGAAGATCAGTCTTCTTCACAATCTCGTTCTTTAAATTCTTGACTAACACTTGATATGTACTTTCTAAAGGACTGCAAATATTTTCCGTGCCACAAACACTGTAATGCCCCAACGCCCCGTTGTTTGAGTTCTTGACCGACACTTGATTTGTGCTCTTCACAAGGACTGCAAATCTGTTGCGTGCCACAAACACTGCTGAAGCCCCAACGCGCCATTTACCAAAACTATCTTTATCTTCAGGTATTATACAGAGAGTTCATAAGATCCCCCGTCTACATTTGAAGAAATTAGAATTGCATTCTTTGTAGGGCTATAAGAGAGAGTTCTAGGGACCTGGTTTAAGCTGGCAGAACCATGCCTACAAATCGGTATTATCTTTGTGTCTTTCTGAGAAGAGTACTCGAATAACCATAGAAAACGGTCTTTCACAAAGTACAGGGAGTTACCACTAACCGAGAAAGTTGGGCATTCTCTCTTCAACTTGAAAAGAAACATACCAGTATCATGTCCAGGTGCCAAAAGGTTCATCTTAGGATGAAATGCCAGAATCCAAAACCTGTCACTCTCCCAGCGGATGGTTTGAAGGCAAGTCCTTTTGTAGCATCCCAAACACGTATAGTTTTATCCTTTAAGTTGGATACAACAATGTACTGTCTCAGATGGAAAAGAACACATGATACATTATTATTCTAGCCTCTCATCGTCTTTGCTTCCCATGCTCTTGCATCTGAAACACAAACTTACCAAGTTATTTGCACGCAATCTATTAATATAAGAACACACATTGTAGATGATATCAGCAAATCAGAAGAATCGTATCTGAGTTTTTAGTTTTTTTTATTGTAACTGCAAAAGGGCCTTTACATTGCGATGCCGTATCAAAAATAACATCGTCACAAACAAAATAAAAGGTATTCAATACACGCATCAGGCCACTAATTGTTCTAGTCTCATAAAAAGGACTAAAACCCAATAAAAAACAAGAACCTACAAGTTTCTACATTACCACCTATTCGGCTAATGTATCAAAAGATCTTCGTAGATGATGTACTAATAATACTCATTGATGCCTGTTCTAAAGTATCAATACGGTTTTTTTAGTTGTTGTACTTCTTGTTTTGATTCAACATGTGTTGCCAAATGTAATTAAGTAACTTTAATGATGTAGTAAAACATTCCAGGAAGGAGAAATGTATTGGGATTGAAGATTTTACCAAACGTTTCTCTAACATACTGATTTTCACAATCTGCTACAGTTGAGATCCCTTCAACGATTTTACTTCATCCATTAACTATACGCAAAAGAAATATAAACTGTATTAGACAAATAATGTAGCAAAAAACCAGAAAATACATGAACGAATAAACATAGATAGCTTGATAAAGTCAGCTTACATTGAGCACCCATGACGGAACATCAGTTGAGATCTATGGCTCGGCACAGTAGTTGATACATAGGAATCTTCTTTCCGGGATTTTTCTCTTCTCTCTCATTTGTTTCTGACTTTTTACAATATGGATTGTTATTTGAAGAATGACCACTCGACTCTGATTCTTCGGTTTCCATAAGTTCAACTTTGTTAGTGGTTGGAGTGGTTGCAGGAATGGGTTGACTTTCTTCCCAAGTGTTTTTTTGGAAAATATCAGTATGATCTATAGTAGTGTTTGCTTGAGCATTCACGTCTGATTTCCAAGGTTGCCCCCATTCTTCACCCCACTTGTTTTCTTCCATGCCATTGGCTTTGTGATCTTGCTTCAATGGAAAATCGTCTGTGGTAGTGTTTACTTGAGCATTCACATCTGATTCCCAAGTTTGCTCCCTTTCTACACCCCATTTGTTTTCTTCCTTACCATTGGCTTGGTAATCTTGCTTGAATGAAAAATCGTCTGTTGTAGTATTTACTTGAGAATCATCGTCTAATTCCCAAGGTTGATCCCACTTTCCATCCCAGTTGTTTTCTTCCACGAAACCACAATTGTTTTCTTCCACGAAACCACAATTGTTTTCCTCCTTCTTCGGATCTGCCGTTATTCTACACTTTTTTTCTCTCCAACGCCGTGATAACAACCTGAAAATGCCATCATATCATATTCAAATCTGTAATTTTTCAAATCTATTCACCTTGAATGTGTAAACTTGATAACTAATAAGATGAACCTATAGATTGCAATTTATTATAATGAAAATGGATGCGGCCGTATTCCAATACAAATAGATTCCGTATTTCGATTAAACTAATGGGGATATATTAGAATGTATAAACGGGTGCATTAACAAAAAAACAAAGTGATGTCGTAATACAATATCAAACCCGATGCATTAAACAAACAAACAAACGGATGCCATGATATGATATTAAAATAGATGCCTTAACAAAACAAACAAACCGATGCCGTAATACATTACTAACAAATGCCTTAATATATTACTAACATATAAACTAATTCCTTAATAAATTAATAACATATAAAGAAGTTAACCCCTACAATTAAAATAGAGAAAACTAGAAAGGTTGAAGAAGTGTGACCTCTACAAGAAACAAGGATAAATCTTCACAAACAACAAAACCAATAAGTTCACCTTCTTCATAAAGTCACTCACTTACATGCTTTAAACTAGAAAGGTCGTTAAACAATCAGGTGTCATTGACCTATCATGAATGAAAACCTAATACCAGATTAGACTAGACGACCCAATCCTAATTTTATAGATGGACCGTGTCCAGAATGTAATGGTCTAGTTGCTTTCTCACTAAGCTACGTAATTAGTACATATTAGATACCACGTCTTGCTGTATAACATATGGTTATAAGACAATTGCTATTAAGGCATTATAAGACCACAAACAAATTATAGATGGTATTAAACAACACAAACAAACAATAGCAACTATCACCGCCATTGTATTCACTTAATCAAAGAGGAAACAAGTAACAAAGGAAATAGAATAACCTGTTTAGCAGCACTTTCTACTCAAGCATAAGCATCTTGGATATTCTTAGCAAGCTTGTGCATAAATATTTGAAATTCTTCCTGCTGCAACTATAAAGGGTCAAATGGCTAAAGTGATAATGGAAATTTGCCATCAGTTGATGAAGGTAATTGGAAGGCCACCAAATAATGTAGCCATGTTGTGAATTTAGTAGTTAACATGTTTTCTATGATGCCCTAATATCGTTGTTAACCGATGCCGCAATATAGTTGGGAACCGATGCCGTAATATAATTAGGAACCGATGCCGCAATATATTGTTTTAAAAAAGGCTATCTATAAGCTGTAAAATCAGCTTATATATAAGCTATCAAAAGCTATGTCTACTTATCACCAAATTTGAATACAATCACTATCTAAATCCTACTGCCAAATACAGGTATACTGATTCTAACAGAAATTCTACCAAACTTAATAACTAGAAACAAAGTAAATGGTGAAGGAAAGATACAAGCTATATAAGCAGCTAGTATATAAGCAAATATGGCAAGAAATACAACATTCACAATACTAACAGTACACTAAGAAAATTACAGAAAGTTTAAAGAAATTTACTCTTACTCCAGGCCATGTCCGCTGATGTCAAAAACGATGCTATGGAACTCGAACCAACAACTGATATCGAAATCGACACTATGAACTGATCTCGAACCAACTTTAACCAAAACTTACCAACTGAATATAAGCAATAAGCTTTAACAGCTTCTTGATCAACCGATTCCACTACGACTGTGAACAGTACTCGATTCGACGAACAGTAACTAATACTCATATGAAACTTGTATCTTCAAAATGAACTCTGGACTGGAATAAAAAGCACTCAATCCAAACCGACATGAAGCTTTAAGAGAGAAATTCATAAGCTTTCACAAGCTTAAGAGCTTATTAGAACTTATTAAGCAGTAAAGTAGAATTGAGAAGTGAAAAGTAAAGGGTTTTTATTAATGTAAGAATTCTGTTACAACTGTGGAACTAATATTAAATTGATTAACAACTATCTTTAACTAACTACTTGTGTGTGAAAGTAAAACTAATCTACTCCTCCTCTAAACTAACTAATTAATATGCTAACTAACGTGTTTGAGGTGGTAGCTCTTGATTTACAATCAACCATCATTGGTCCCTGCCATGATATAATCAATTAATTGCATCTTTACTATGTCCTCCAAACAGATACCCTAATCATTCTAACGATCTAATAATACCCATTGATGTCTTAATAATTGTGTCTTGGCTTTCACTATTGGCTCCTCTACTAGTAAAGCATGTAACTAATTTCACTTTTTATCACTTGAGTATAATGTTCATGTATAAGTTCATGTTTTAATGTTGATGTATAATGTATAATGTTCATCGTATCCATTAGTAAAGCTGGCGGATGATTTATCGAAAGGTAGCACGTAAAAAGCTATGAAGCAATAAGATATCTCAATTCACATCAAGCTTAAAGACTTTGAATCTATGTTTTAGAAATCAACCTTATTACTTGGGCGTGAAAGTTTCCCATCAGCCATAACATGGTATTCTATACTAGATACACCTCCCTGTTGAGCATCATCCGGTTTACTAGCTCCTTATATCTCCTCTTTAGCCGACTCTTCAGCATTCTCGACAGCTTCTTGCTCGACGGCACTTTCACCAGTTCCATCCATTACAAATTATTTGTTCTAACTTTCATCCTCATTTCCTAGACCTTCCTCCTCCACGCTTCTCCATCAGTAGCTATTGATCGTCATTCTCCTTGGTTTTAGTTTCCTTATCTTGTTGTCCTTTTTCACTAGCTTCTATTACAAAAACATCTTACATGAGTCTTTTTTTTTACAAATTCAACAATTCAACACAATAACGATAAATATTAAACACATAATATTGTAAGCTTATCAAGTACAAGTGAACGAAAATAAAAAATCAAAGTCTTGTTCATATCTTACCTTTAAAAAATTAACTTTACGTCATCGACTTTCGCTATCAAATAACCCAAATTAACTCTAATCAACGGTGCCACGACATGAAAATCATCATTCTCATCTTCTACTTTTGATTTTTAACTAATTTTATTATTTTTAGGGTTTGATTTCGGGGGAATTGCTCAGAAAGCTTTAAGAGATGAATTCATATGTTTATAGGCATATGCTTTAAAAAATCGAGTGCTTTCATTCTAGCAAAACATGTCTTAATTATAACAAATAGATACCTTGAATCTAATAGTGTTCATACACGAAAACTGATGCCTTGATTTTGACAAATACATGCCGTAAATCTGATATTTTTCATACCCCAAAATGATCCCTTAAGTTAAACAAACAGATGTATTGCATATGAAAGTGTGAATACACCAAACAAATGCCTTGATTTTAACAAAATAGATGCCCTATTCGTAATATATCAAACTCGTGCCTTAATCAAACATATGCTTGAAATAAATATATAATTTAATCAGTACAAGCCTTAGATTTTACAAACAAGTGCCTAAAAATCTATTGTCACACTTCGAGTGAATGTATTAAGCTTTTTACACAATGTTACCTGTTTGCAAGGTCGACAATATCATGGTAGAGGAACCTGTGCTTGCTCTAATACATGGAGCTTGCAAATGAGATGTAAAAGGACTTGTTCCATCAATCGTAGATTCCGGCTGAAGTTCCAGTGGGCTTGCAGCAAAGTTGCAATAACATTCACGCCTAAAGTCACTTATAGATATTAGCAAAACACTATTAAAATCATAGCAGAACTTACTTAAAAAGGTTTATTCACACTTGCTTAAAAAAGGCTTTTTTCTCAGGGCTAAAAAACAGGCATATCATGTGGTTGGGTAACTAATCAAAACATATACTTTCTAGGCCAAACAGTTAATAGTGCACCAATCTTCACTAGAAAGGTACCAAAATTACTTATGCGAAAAGACGTTGTTGCGACACGGAAAGAACAAAAGAATAATAGTATGTCATATAACTTGTACAATCTTATTCAAACATTTTAACAAGCACCTGGTGTGAAATTTTTACAAACACACTTTTGATTCATTTTAGTGTCAATTTTCTTTCACATGCCTTAATTTTTTGCTACACAATTTGGGATCTATAGAAACATCCTAAGTTTACACACATTCAAAAAAAAAACTAAACACCATACCTACTATAAGTATTTTGAGCGGGTATCGTCGAGGATAACTAATTTGTGAGAGCAAACAGAGGCGCCGACGTTAGTTGATGTCAATGGTTTGAAAGATGTTGGTGGAATTTTCGATGGTGGTGGTTTAATGGTGTTTTTAGTAGTGATTTTAATGGTGGTTTAACGGTGGTTTTAATGGTGTTTTCAGGTGATAAATGGTTGTTCCCGGTGATCGGTAGATACGGTGATAGATGGTGGTTCCCGTTGATTGGTAGTGACGGTGATAGGTGGTGGTTCCCGGTGATGGTGATGGTGATTCTATTTGTGTACTGATATGTGTCGTACTGTGAAATGAATGAACGAGCTGTTATCCTTTTTTTCAATCGTTTTTATTTTGAACCTTCAAGTTTGATACATTTGCATAACTACCCCTGACGTTTAATACAATTATAAAACCTACCCAGCACTTTTGTTTTCTAAGTTTTCTATGAAAATGAAGTTTTCTCTAGATCCCACCCCTATATATATATATATATATATATATATATATATATATATATATATATATATATATATGTATATATATATATATATATATATATATATATATATATATATATATATATATATATATATATATATATATATATATATATATGTATGTATTTTTAAATTAAGCCGAGATATAACTTTAACGATCGTTAAATAATTAAAAGTTAAGTATTAACGAGCGTTTGTGGAATAAATAGAACGTGGAAGAATAGAAGGTTCCGAAACACCCCATTGAGGGGTGTTCGACCGTCGGTTTGGGTACACAAGGGGAAGGAAAAAATTTCCTATTATTTGTTTTTGCTTGGGCTAAAAGATTTACTAGGCCCATATAAACAACCCTTACCCTCATAATTCTTCACTCCCTTTCTTTTTCTCTCTTTGGTCGATCACAAGAAACACCCACAAAGAGGTTTCAGGTAGTTTTCTTGTTTGCTCGATTTAGCTTATAATCTAGTCCTAGCCCCTCTCTGGGGTTGTTGGGTAGATTTTCCACAAGCGTTAAAGCTTAGTTTACATGTGCTACAATCACGGTTAGCTCGTTGTATTACGTGAGTACAAGATCATAATATAGTCTTACTTTAGACTATATCTTGGTGGTGGTCGTTATAAATCCTAATTGGTGATTCGTTCTTCGTCTTGTGGATTTGCTTTAGCGTAAAGGTATGTAACCCTAATTCGATTAATTATAATTGCGTTATTATGATCTTGTTAAATCGCTTGCGCTATATGCGTGCTTTGATCTCATTTAGGGTTTTATATAATTACTATGATGTTAATAAAGCTTCAATTATTTCAAAGGTGGTGCAAATAATGTCCTTGAAAGTGTGTCTGACAATGGATACCAAGAGTTTTTCTTTTTGCGCGAAAATTAATTTAAGGGATAATGTTTCGAGGACATTTTTTGCTTGATCCAAAGGTGGGTTTACAACACTCGATAATCGAAATTTATTCGAGGACGTTTTTTACTTGCACGAAAGGTGGGTTTAGGCTGGGAAAGACGGGAAATGTCGAATATACCCTCATGTGCCAGGCACGTGTGGGAGTTAACGGAGGTAAAAGGCCAAAATTGAAAAATCGTCAACCGAGGGGCAAAAATGCACGAGATCTTGAAGTTTAGTGGCAATATTGCTTAAAGTTTTCTCTCAGTGGCAAATTTGCGGAACTGAAAAAGTTCAAGGACGTCTTTTTTAGTTTACCCTAATGAAAATTAACAAGTTTTCGTCATGTTCATCCAGTTCGTTTACATCCCTAATAAAAAACCGATTAAACCCTATAAAATGGATGAAACCATATAAAAAACACAAGAAATGTATAGAAACACACGAAAACGTATAAAAATGAACGAAAAAGTAATAAAATGGACAACGACGTATAAAACGGACGAAAACATAAAAACAGGCGAAAACATACAAAAAAAAACACATAAAATGAACGGAAGCTTATAAAATGAGAGAAAACGTAAAAATAGATGAAAACGTAAAAAATAGACGAAAACTTATAAAAAACAAACAATAACGAATAAAAACGTAGGAGAATGTGATAAAAGGTTAATAAACATATAAAAACATATTCCCTTTTACCTAAAACATATAAAAACAAATGACAAACGGACGAAAACATATTAAACTTTTTGTTCATGTTATTTGACATTAAAGTTACTTTTTAAATTCTTTAGTTTTTTTCATCTTAGACTTTTTTGTTATTGTTTTATAATTTATGTTGTTAGATAATAATTTTTTTGTAAGATTAAAGATTAACACACGTTTATGTTGTGGTCAAATATTCTAGAGAGAGAAAGATGGCGATGATTGTTCAAGTGAAAGAAAGTGATATAAAATAAATGAGAACAACCAACATCTTTCGCACGTTGGAAAAGACTTATATAGTGTCATGCAATATGCCCTAATAGGCTTAAACAGACTAATACTAGTAGTCCCTATTACAATATAAGAAAATGGCGCCGAGCTATAACACGATAAATTTATAAGAGTGACTAAGACTTTTCTTGTTTCTAACAATCTCTCCCTAAGGGAGGTCACTCCAGATTTATATTAAAAAGACGCATTTACTAAAATAGGCCAAAGTGATTTTTTTCCACCTATCAGGCACTTTAAGCAAACATTTCAAAATATGAATGAAAAAAGCTCGATTTTTTGAAAAAGCGCGACTTTTGTGTCTTTTACGAAAAAGAAAACAAAAACTTGCGAAAAATCAATTTCTTTTTTACCGTTTTTCAAAAAACAAAAAAACTCGAGCAAAAAACATAAAATTCGAGTCATCGCGAAAAAACATCTTCGTACAAAAATGGACACTTGGCATCATTTTAGAAAAATCGAGCAGTCGATTACTTGCGCAAAATAAAATTTGAAATTATTTTTGAGTGTCTTATATAGTGGAATTCAACTTTTTTTGCTCATTGTAGGTCATTGATTCCACTAATAATTCCTAACATGCTATGCTAAGCATCTCTAACTTGTAGTCTTCATTTTACTTTGATCTTGATATCTAGTACTCTGTAGTGATCTTTGAGATAATCTTGTGATCTTTATTCTCATTGTCATGCTTAGCTTGTGTCTTTAATCTTTAGGACTACCATGCTTAAACTTCTTGAGATTTTTTACAAACTTTTAGCAATCTTCCTTTATATACTTCAAATTACATCTTGATTTTGAGAGGAAGATGTTATCATATCAAAATATAGCGAAAGTCTTTATCTTTAGCTTTCTAGATTTATTTAAAGTCTTTTAGTATGAACATGTGTTGGCGACTCAAGATAGTAAACCGTAACCCCACCTTTTGATAAGCTGCACATGACAATTATCAAGAATAAGAATACGTAGATACAGACGAATATGGTTTTTTCATTTTTCCTAATTAGGTAGCTTTTAACCTTCGGTTTCGTGAGGACTGTTTTACAGGACTAGATATTGTACCCGTGATCAAGTAGATTTTGTAAAGAATCTCCTTGATAGGGTTTCGCGGTTGTACTAACATGTTCTTGTTACTCGACCGTCTCAAATTAGAATGAAACACTAAGAGTTAATCAGTTGGATAATATATGTCTAATTTTGGTCTCCAATTTGAATCCTTGGCTTAGCGGTACCTTTAGTTGGCTGGGTTGTAACTTTTTTCTGTCCACATGTACTTTGAATGTCACCGGTACTTCCTTCTTTCTCTCTACTTGGTATGCCTTCAACCATGACTGTATCCTCAGAAACCCTCTGCTCCATTGTGTTGGAGCCTGATAAGTTGAGCTCTGATGTGGTAAATGTGGTCAAGTAATTAAATGCACATTTAGGAAAACGTACACAAATGACCCAAGTGAGTTCGTTCACAGTGGAGGTATGAGTATTGTGTCAAAATTAATTGTTTTTTATTTATATTGCTTGAAAAAAAGAAAAGAATGAAAGGAACAAAGACGGATTACTCTAAAAATTGGAAATAAAACAAAACGCGTTTTCACACAAATCGAGGCAAAAAATAAAACTCTTCTAAAAAATCCCAAAAATCACAAATAAATCCTAAAAAATATAGTTAAGATTGAAAAATCAATAAAACCTTTTTAAAACTTTTTATTTATTTATTATTTAATTTTAAAGTCTAATAAAAGACCTAAAAACAAAATTAATAAAGAAAAAGTCCCAACAAAGATTTTTTTACTTGTAAACCTCAAATATATTAATCTAATGCTAAAAAGTATTTTTATTCAAAAATTTAAAACTATTTTTGCTATTTTTATGACTTTTATAAAAACAGAAAATAAAAAATGAATAAAAAATAATAAAACAATTGGGAAAAATCCTAAAATTTTTCAGAAAATCCAAAATGTCTAACCCTAACTAGGAAAAATAAGAAAGACGAAAAATCTATTCAAAATAAACCAGAAATAAGTTGAAATGTCACGGCTTATTAATAAGCTATGGAATGAAAAAGGTGTTAGCAATTAAACTTTGCAAAGTGTATACCAAGAGGAAGTGATAGGTGTGAAAACACCCATCCTTTTACCACTTAAATCGGGCTAAAACAAGACCAAAACACGTATTTAATATCATTTGTTTGGAATTATGCGTGGTTTTTGTGTTTATTGTGTTTTCAGAGTCGACCGGATGAATATTAAAGAAAACATGGGATTGCACGGGTTCTATCAAGGAAAAAGACTCAAGACGAAGTCTATTGTCCAAGAGATGCAAACGATTTGAAGTCATTGTGCCTATTTGAAGATTTATCGAAGAATAGAGCCAAAGATGGAAGATTCATATATGTCGAAGAACTCGAGTCTATTAAATAAAATATTATAGGACGAGTTGGAATTATGCACCGACACTTCTCAAATCCAAGTCGGAAACGTTTATTTAAAAGACGCGTGAAGACTTAAGAAGAAAGAAGAAAAAGAAGCCCGAATCAAAGCCCAATCAAGAGCCCATCAACACCATACACACGCCTATATAAAGCCTTCACCTCACAAAATTTCACACACTTAGTTTTAGCTAGTTTTTAGTTTTCATTTTTCTCTCTAGTTTTAGAGAGAGAAAGTTCCATACTTTCTCTCACTAAACTTTTCTTTTGATTTCATCTTTTAATTCAAGCTTTCTTGTACTTTTGATTTCATTAATCAAGTTTATGCTTTTAAGTTCCTTAATCTTTTTCTACTTTTCTTCATTTGTCAAATCCTTAATCCGATTGTTAAAACCATACGGTTGGGATTGTGGATGTGTTCGTGAATTAAGTTTGATCTTTCTAGTCTTTTTAAGCTCTACGTGAATAAGCCATAAGCTCTCCATGCTTATTGGCTTATTGTTTGTTCAAGCTTATTGATTTCGGATTTCTTATAGTTTTAATCATTTACAAGTTTTGCTTATTAAGTTTTAAAGTTTCTTACTTCCAAAAGTTATCAAATTTAATCGTTTTGAAGTGTTCAAGTTCGAATCCCTTGGCTTATTGCTTTTGCTTATTGAGTTTTTAGCTTTCCACCATTTTCGGAACAAGATTCCTTCCATCGCAATATTAGGGTTTGTCCACATTCCGACGGATCATCCTTGGTTTGGTATCGCAATAACCCTTAGGGGTTTTACTTTGCGATAGGGTGTAAGTTCCCCTTTTCCGATCTGGGATTGCGATCGCATATTGCGATCGCACATTCCGACGGGTTTAGGTTTCTTTTCTAGACGAAACTCTGGCCAAATTTTATTTACCACATCCCGATCTGGAACTTTCCGATAGGTACATTCCGATCGTCTGCATTCCGACAGGACCTCATTTCGACAGCTTACATTTTGAATAATCCGATGGTGATTAATGGCAACATTCCGATGGACCTGCATTTGCAACATTCCGATGGATTACTTTTCTTATATTCCGATAGAAATAATTTTTGATATTCCGATAGAACAAGTTTTTAAGCATTAATTCAATTAAGTTTTCAAAGTAATTTTCTAATCTTTCATTTACGTTTTCAAGCACTCAATTTTAAGTTACTCAACGTTATTTACATTTAAGTGTTATTAGTTTAAAAAAATAGATAAACAAACCAACTCCTTTTTAGTAACCAAAAACAAATCATTCCACTTAAGGCCGAGATCAATTCGAGAGGATATCGAGAGAAAATTAGAACCCAACATAGCAAAACAGAGTATCAAATGGCGCCGCTGCCGGCTCTTCTCGTTAAGATCAAAAGTTTTTTGTGAGAAATTGGATTTTGGGATCCGTTCCCCGTGAACGTTACTTTTTCAAAAAATCTTCAAAAAACAACTAAAAAATATAAAATGTTCAAAAATCCTAAAAAGTAAAAAAAAACAATAAAAACCAAAAATATTTTTGCCTTGTTTTTCTTTGTTCGTTCTTTTGCAGGTGTATGCGCACTCGATCCACGTCTTATCAAGAGCCCGAGCCTCTCGATAACCTAGACATGGCTGGTGTACAAAACAACAATAACATACCACCTCCGAACAACAATAATAACAACAACAACCCGCCTTTCAACAACATGAACAATAACAACAACAATGAGCACCTTCCGGATAATCGCCCGATGATTGAATTGCTGCAAGCTCATGTTGATGGCAACACGGATCCAATTGTCATTCCTCCAATTGCCGCCAACAATTTCGAGCTCAAGTCAGGCTTTATCCAGATGGTATCAGCTCAACCATTCTTGGGACGCACCATTGATGACCCACACGATCACATCAAGAGATTTCTACAACTCACGAACACGGTCAAGTTCAATGGAGTTTCACAAGAAGTGATAAGGTTACAACTTTTTCCCTTTTCTTTAGAAGGACAAGCCCGGCATTGGCTTGCTAAGGAACCGCCACAGAGTATTCTCTCGTGGACGGATTTGGAAACAAAATTTATCAACTACTTTTTTCCACCCTCTCGTACTACCGCTTTGCGGAATGAGATTATAACCTTTGAACAAAAGTACGACGAGTCATTCAGTGAATCTTGGGATCGCTTTAAAGATCTTTTAAGAAAATGCCCACAACATGGTTTTACCAAAGTTCATCAAATAAATACTTTTTACAATGGTTTAAGCATGAATGACCAAGATTCACTGAATAGTGCCTCAGGGGGTAATTTATTGGCTAAGACTTCCAACGCTGCTTGGGACATCATTGAGAACAAATCTCGTGTTCAAACCAAGAGTGTTAGGACCAATGTTGCTAGTGCTAGCACTAATGACAGCGACAAGCGATTAGACAAAATCACCACGCTTCTTGAATCGCTTGTCACCCACACCGTCAGCAACAACAACAGCAACAACGCCAAAAACGCTCAAGTGAACGCTGTCAGCCAACCTTGTGAGATATGCGGTGGTCCTCACTCTTACACAACTTGTACCGCCACCCAAGACTACCCTGCTGAGAATGTTAATGCAGCATATGGCACCTATACTCAACCTGCTTATCAAGCAAAACCTCAAGGTGACCGCAACCTGCTTAGCTACCGTTCCAACAACTATCTCTCACCACCTGGTTTTAATCCTAACAACCAAAACCAACAACAAAACCTCAACCGTCCTCCTCAACAACAACAAACTCGTACACCATACATCCCTCCTCATAAGCAGCAACAACCACAACAACGAAACACCCAAGTTTACCAGCAACCTGCTTATCAACCACCCGCATACACTGCTCCTTCCAACCAAACCCCCGCATCACATCAAGACATTGGAACCTACATGAGGACTAACGATGTGATCGTGGATAATCTCCAACAGGAAGTGCGCAACTTGAAAGCAGATCTGATGAAACAAGGGAATGATCTAAGAGCTGATATGAAGAACACTATGGATAGTCAAACGAATGACTTGGGGAACATGATGGCTAGTTTCTTCAACAGTAATCAACCCTCTTCTTCGGGTACTCTTCCGAGTAATACCGTTGCGAATCCAAGAGGGGAGATGAAAGCAATCACCACTCGCAGTGGTAAAGGTACCAAGGAACCCGAGCTTCCTGTACCTCCACCGGTGGTTGTGACTAAGGAGAACGAGTCGCCTGCTCCTATTCCTCACCCTTCTCCTTCCCCAGTTTCTCCACCTCTTCCTTCTACCCCTCCTCCACCCAAGGATGTGAGTGATCCTATCATCCCAAAGCCTTCCTCTTCTTCCAATATACCTTATCCATCTAGGTTGAGGAAAGAGAAGCTCAAAAGCAAGGACGATATTCAGGTTTCTAACTTTCTTAAAATGTTTAAACAACTGAATTTCAATATCTCCTTCGCTGAGGCTCTCGCTCACATGCCTAAGTACGCGAAAATGTTTAAAGATCTTCTGAGCGACAAGGAAAAGCTCCTCGATCTCGCCAACACCCAACTTAATGAGAACTGCTCTGCAGTGCTCTTAAGGAAATTGCCAATCAAGCTTGGTGATCCGGGTCGTTTTCTTATCCCTTGCAATTTCCCGGGAGTAGAGAATTGCATGGCTCTAGCCGATCTAGGTGCCAGTATTAATCTCATGCCTCTAAGTGTTTGGACGCAATTATCTCTCCCAGAGCTAGTCCCCACCAAAATGACTTTGGAATTAGCTAACCGTACGGTTGCTTATCCAGTGGGGATAGCTGAAGACGTCATTGTAGGAGTCGACAAATTCACCTTCCCTGCTGATTTTGTTGTCGTCGACTACGAGATGGACCCCCGTGTGCCACTCATTGTTGGTCGCCCATTCTTGAGGACCGGTCGCACTCTCATTGATGTTGAAGCCGGTGAGCTTATCATGAGAGTGGGTGACGATAAAGTAGTCTTCAACATGGGAAAGTTATCTAAACAGCCTTCTTCTTACGAGAATGTTAATTGTATTGACTTTCTTGATGAGGCTTGTGAAGAACACTTCAAGGATGCTTGTAAAAACATTCCTACCTCTCTTCCCAATGTTGAGACCGTTTCCTCTATCGACTCATCACTATCTCTATTTGGAGAAAGTGATTTCCTTTGGAAAGATTTGGAAGCCACCTTGGGAGATGTGAAGCAAAACAATGACGATTCTACTGCCACTTGGGATGAAGACCTCAGTTTCATTGCGAATCTCCTCAAAGAAGACAACCCTTCTCCTCCATCTCCCACTATCATTGCTATCGATACTCCGACTTCGAACACGCCTCCCGTCGAAAATCCTTCGGATTTAGAACTTAAGGAGTTGCCGCCCCATCTTGATTATGCGTTCCTTGAAGCAGAGAAGAAGTCACCCGTCATCATCGCTAAGGATTTGCAAGAAGAAGAGAAAACTCGTCTCATCGCTGTGCTTAAAGCTCATCAGAAGGCAATTGCTTGGAAAATTTCCGATATCCGCGGAATTGATCCGAGCTTTTGTACTCACAAGATTCTCATGGAAGATGACTTCAAACCCACCATCCAGAACCAAAGAAGGGTTAATCCTAAAATTCATGACGTCATCAAACAAGAGGTTATCAAACTTCTAGATGCCGGCTTGATCTACCCTATTTCGGATTCGCCGTGGGTAAGTCCCGTCCATTGTGTGCCCAAGAAGGGCGGAATAACCGTTGTTCCCAATGAACACAACGAGTTGATTCCCACTCGTCTCGTTACTGGGTGGAGAGTTTGTATTGATTATCGCAAGCTCAATGATGCCACGAGAAAAGACCACTTTCCTCTTCCCTTCATGGATCAAATGCTCGAGCGTCTAGCTGGTAATGACTATTACTGCTTCTTCGACGGTTTCTCCGGGTATTTTCAAATTCCCATCGATCCCAAGGACCAAGAAAAGACCACATTCACTTGTCCCTATGGAACATTTGCTTACAAACGCATGCCTTTTGGTTTATGTAATGCTCCTGGGACATTCCAAAGGTGTATGATGGCTATCTTCCATGACATGGTGGAAGACACTATGGAAGTATTCATGGATGATTTCTCAGTCTATGGTGATTCATTCTCTGCGTGCCTTGCCAATTTAGAACGAATGCTTAAGCGGTGTGAAGACACTCGCCTTGTTCTTAATTGGGAAAAATGCCATTTTATGGTAAAAGAGGGCATCGTCCTAGGACACAAGATCTCGAAAGCCGGTCTTGAAGTAGACCGTGCTAAAGTCGATGTTATCGCCAAGTTGCCCCCACCTTCTACCGTGAAGGGTGTGAGAAGTTTTCTGGGTCATGCGGGCTTCTACCGTCGATTTATCAAAGATTTTTCTCAAATCGCTCGCCCGATGACCCACCTCTTGGAAAAAGATACTCCTTTTATCTTCTCCAAAGAGTGTCTTGAAGCCTTTGACTCGCTTAAGGATAAGCTTACTAAGGCACCCGTCTTGGTCACCCCCAATTGGGAGCTGCCTTTCGAGTTAATGTGCGATGCTAGTGATTTTGCTATTGGAGCGGTTCTTGGACAAAGAGTGAACAAACACTTCCAACCGATCCATTACGCTAGCAAGACAATGACTGGGGCACAATTGCATTATACGACAACCGAAAAAGAGCTTCTAGCTGTTGTCTATGCTTTTGAAAAGTTTCGCCCCTATCTTGTCCTTTCCACCACCATCGTGTATACCGATCATTCCGCGCTGAAGTACTTGTTGACAAAGCAAGATTCCAAACCAAGACTTCTTCGCTGGGTTTTGCTGCTCCAGGAATTTAAAATCGAAATTCGCGATAAAAAAGGAGCAGAAAACCTAGCCGCGGATCATCTCAGTAGACTTGAGGATCCTTACCAGGGGGCTCATCCGAACAAAGAAATCAACGATTCTTTTCCCCTGGAGACCTTAATGTCTATAAACTCGACTGCTGACGAAACCCCGTGGTTTGCAGACATTGCAAACTACTTGGCGGGTGGAATCCTCGTTGACGGGTTAACATCCCAGCAAAAGAAGAAGTTCTTCAAAGACATAAAGACTTACTTCTGGAATGACCCGTATCTTTTCAAACAATGTGCTGACTTGATTATTCGCCGATGTGTTGATGGACCGGCAGCTTTCGAAATCCTTGATGCTTGCCACAAAGGACCCACTGGTGGTCACTTTGGTCCCAACTACACCGCCAAAAAAGTGTTTGATTCAGGATTTTATTGGCCCTCCATTTATCGTGACGCTCACGATATGGTTAAAAAATGTGATGCTTGCCAGAAACAAGGCACGATCACACATAAAGACGAGATGCCTCAGAATTTCATTCAAGAATGTGAAATCTTTGATGTTTGGGGTATCGACTTTATGGGGCCATTTCCTTCATCTAAAGGAAACAAATACATCCTTGTTGCCGTTGACTACGTCTCCAAGTGGGTTGAAGCCAAAGCTTTACCTACTAATGATGCAAGGGTGGTTTGTAACTTTTTGAAATCGCTGTTCGCTCGATTCGGCGTTCCTCGTGCTATTATCAGTGACCGCGGGACTCATTTTTGCAACGATCAATTTGCAAGAGTCATGGCAAAGTATGGTGTCACTCACCGTCTTTCCACCGCCTATCATCCCCAAACCAATGGGCAAGCCGAGATATCCAATCGTGGATTGAAGCGAATTTTGGAGCGTACTGTGGGAGAGCATCGTGCCGCGTGGGCCGATAAGTTAGATGGTGCTCTGTGGGCTTTCCGTACTGCTTACAAGACCCCGATCGGTTGTACACCTTATCGTCTTGTGTACGGGAAAGCATGCCACCTTCCCATCGAGCTGGAGCATAAGGCGCACTGGGCCTTAAAGTGGGCTAACTTCGACATCAACAAAGCCGGTGATCATCGGAAGATTCAACTCAACGAGCTCAATGAACTGAGAAATGAAGCTTATGAGAACTCGCTGATCTACAAAGAAAAGACGAAGATCCTCCATGACGCAAAAATCAAGAACCGAGAGTTCCATGTTGGTGATCAAGTCTTACTTTTTAACTCTCGGTTGAAGATCTTCTCTGGCAAGTTGAAGAGCCGCTGGTCTGGTCTATTCACCGTCGCCAACGTCTTTCCGTATGGGACCATTGAGCTTTCTCAGCCAAATGGGCCCAATTTCAAGGTGAATGGCCAGCGTCTGAAGCTGTACTTTGGTGAGGACATCTCTCAGGAGATGATTCCATCCCTCACCACGTTCCCCATGAACTAATTTTGGGTCGAGTCAGGCTCGTGACTCGGTCATCAAAAACAAGCGCTCCTCGGGAGGCAACCCGAGTATATATCCTTTTACGTTTTAACCTCCTAAGTGTAGGGGGGCCTGCATAGGTGTTTGTATTTGTGTGGTGATGTGATTACAGGGATAAGTGCACTCTTGGAAACTTTGACGAACCGTGCTCCCGTGTTATCCGAAATCCGGTTCTATCTCTCAACTATCGTGATTCAATTTTCTTCATACTCACATTTGAAATTGATCACTTTAGTCGTCTCTTCCTTAACTCGAGTTAACCAACGTGCACAATGTCATAAGTATAGGGGAAACTTTTCCCCACATGCTTAAACATTGAGGACAATGTTTATCTTAAGTGTAGGGGGGACTTCTATCGAAGTTTTAAGTGGACTTTTTGCATGAAAATGCCTTCAATTAACCGGAAAATCATCTTTTTCAACATTTTTTCAAATTTTTAATTAACTTTGGCCATTTAGTCGTAATTTTAAAATTTTTATCGTTGCTTTCATATGTATATATCCCGCAATAAAGTCAAAAATATTAATAAGTGGTGTAGCTAGTTTAGAAATCTTTGACATATTAGGCCCGTTGCGTTTATTTTGACTCAACCCGAATAGACTTATCCAAGTTTATTCTAGCTAGTATCCTTAACCATAATAGACCTTAATTGGTTTATTAGGCTAAGTGTCCACGAGTCTCATTACTTGAGATTTTAAACTGTGGAGGACGAGAAATGATAGAGTCAATTATAAGTCGGTATTCTTGCGCAAGCCCACTTGGTGTAATTATTTGCCTATTCTCCCATCACTTGCTAATAATTTATCTGCAATAAGTAAGGTCTTACGATTTGAAAAGTTACTTAGCTTCTAGCCCAAGATCGTTTAAAAGTTGCTCGGTAATGACGAGAGTTCATAGCCAAGGCATAACTTATGAAGCGGGGCGCGAAGATTGGCGAGTCCGAAAAGGCCCTAACAAGGCATGAGGATTCAATTTTATTGCTGAAGATCCAAAGTGATGTGAAAAGCATTATTCCTAAAGTCAATATGAAGGATCAAGACTCACGACGAAAAGCAATCAACTCCCATAAAGATCATGGAGAAGTCTATCCGAAAAGACCCTAACAAGGTATGAGGATAAATAGATCCAAGTCCGAAAAGGAGGCGGATCGTTGTATCTCAAAGTCCCAATTAGAGATTGAAGAAATAATCATGAAGTCATGGTCAACAAAGTTGGAGTACCCCTCAAAAAGTCTCCAAGTGAAGAAACTCTATTACGATGAGAAGACCATTATCTCAAGAACGTCTCTCAAGATATGAAGTATGAAGTACATGCCAAATATCGGCCCGAGAAAGGTCTCAAATCGCGAACCGAGTTATGCCAAGATATGAACTTTTTGATATCCCGAGAAGCAGTTTTAAAAGATTTTGTCCTTTAGCTAACTATTGATCAAATCGTCCTACTTTGCTTTCAGCCCTAATAAACTATCGAGATAAGTCCAAAAATGCATCTTCATGATCATTCTAAGACAAAAATAAAATATAAGAGATACACCTAGGAATAAGGGAGTTTAAGCATTTAATTAAGCCATGTGTGTGAGTGTTTGAATTACTAACTTATAATAACAATGATCTCGTTTTTAAGCTTAGTTTGGGGAACGTGAAACTTGAGGGTGATAAATCTTCGCAGCACCGAAGCCCTAATGTAAGTCCTCGATCTCTTTCCAAGTTATTACCACATAAGTTACTTTCTATTCTCTTGTTTACATTAAAATTTTAATTTCTTAGTACTTTAAATTTTTGTTTAGTAGTATTTTAATAAGGCCAAGGTTAATTGATAATGAGAAAAGTGTAATTATGCTTTGTCACTAAGCATTGCATGAGGGCATGGCAATGGTTAAGTGTAGGGGATTTGATAGGTGTGAAAACACCCATCCTTTTACCACTTAAATCGGGCTAAAACAAGACCAAAACACGTATTTAATATCATTTGTTTGGAATTATGCGTGGTTTTTGTGTTTATTGTGTTTTCAGAGTCGACCGGATGAATATTAAAGAAAACATGGGATTGCACGGGTTCTATCAAGGAAAAAGACTCAAGACGAAGTCTATTGTCCAAGAGATGCAAACGATTTGAAGTCATTGTGCCTATTTGAAGATTTATCGAAGAATAGAGCCAAAGATGGAAGATTCATATATGTCGAAAAACTCGAGTCTATTAAATAAAATATTATAGGACGAGTTGGAATTATGCACCGACACTTCTCAAATCCAAGTCGGAAACGTTTATTTAAAAGACGCGTGAAGACTTAAGAAGAAAGAAGAAAAAGAAGCCCGAATCAAAGCCCAATCAAGAGCCCATCAACACCATACACACGCCTATATAAAGCCTTCACCTCACAAAATTTCACACACTTAGTTTTAGCTAGTTTTTAGTTTTCATTTTTCTCTCTAGTTTTAGAGAGAGAAAGTTCCATACTTTCTCTCACTAAACTTTTCTTTTGATTTCATCTTTTAATTCAAGCTTTCTTGTACTTTTGATTTCATTAATCAAGTTTATGCTTTTAAGTTCCTTAATCTTTTTCTACTTTTCTTCATTTGTCAAATCCTTAATCCGATTGTTAAAACCATACGGTTGGGATTGTGGATGTGTTCGTGAATTAAGTTTGATCTTTCTAGTCTTTTTAAGCTCTACGTGAATAAGCCATAATCTCTCCATGCTTATTGGCTTATTGTTTGTTCAAGCTTATTGATTTCGGATTTCTTATAGTTTTAATCATTTACAAGTTTTGCTTATTAAGTTTTAAAGTTTCTTACTTCCAAAAGTTATCAAATTTAATCGTTTTGAAGTGTTCAAGTTCGAATCCCTTGGCTTATTGCTTTTGCTTATTGAGTTTTTAGCTTTCCACCATTTTCGGAACAAGATTCCTTCCATCGCAATATTAGGGTTTGTCCACATTCCGACGGATCATCCTTGGTTTGGTATCGCAATAACCCTTAGGGGTTTTACTTTGCGATAGGGTGTAAGTTCCCCTTTTCCGATCTGGGATTGCGATCGCATATTGCGATCGCACATTCCGACGGGTTTAGGTTTCTTTTCTAGACGAAACTCTGGCCAAATTTTATTTACCACATCCCGATCTGGAACTTTCCGATAGGTACATTCCGATCGTCTGCATTCCGACAGGACCTCATTTCGACAGCTTACATTTTGAATAATCCGATGGTGATTAATGGCAACATTCCGATGGACCTGCATTTGCAACATTCCGATGGATTACTTTTCTTATATTCCGATAGAAATAATTTTTGATATTCCGATAGAACAAGTTTTTAAGCATTAATTCAATTAAGTTTTCAAAGTAATTTTCTAATCTTTCATTTACGTTTTCAAGCACTCAATTTTAAGTTACTCAACGTTATTTACATTTAAGTGTTATTAGTTTAAAAAAATAGATAAACAAACCAACTCCTTTTTAGTAACCAAAAACAAATCATTCCACTTAAGGCCGAGATCAATTCGAGAGGATATCGAGAGAAAATTAGAACCCAACATAGCAAAACAGAGTATCAGGAAGCTTGGTACACTGGTAAAGCGTGGGACTCCCACATGATGGGTCACCCGTTCGAACCAAGGCAAGTGATTTTTTTCACCTTTTTTAATTATTTTTTTTAAATTTGGACACAAGGCACCCCACTCACGTTTGGCTTATGGGGAGTCAAGAATAAGCAAAAACAAACCAGTTATAAGCACCAATAAGCCATAAAATCACACAGAGCAGCAATCCAAAAATTGCAAATATATACCCTATATCTGAAATCTGACAGGCTAGTGACTAGCTTTGTCAAGTATCAGACAACAAAAAAAGTGGTATATCAGACAAGTGCATATAAAAAGCTTTTTGGTGAAATTAAATTTACTCTATAAGGTAGAATAAGCCACAAATCTAAGGACCAACTATCATCAGACCTAAAATACCCCTAAACCTAGTTGTCTACCAAATTTTATGGCCTAAGTCTAAGTTTAACAACCCCAAATCCCTATGTTTTGGTGAAATATTTAGCTAGTAAAATCCACAATAACTTTAACAAAGCACTTTAAATCACACATTATGCATACATACTAGACAATACATCTATTTTCATACCATAAATTAGGTTAACAAAATGAAACTCAATTCATTCATGAAAAAAGACAGATTCTTATAAAGCTAGCACAAACCAATTTTTACACTAAACTCGAAAGTTTTTCCACAAAAATCAACTGATCTAAACTAATTAATCATGTACAGGCAGTTGCTAGCTAAGGTATGTGTTACCCTTACACCTAACAAGACTATCCCAAACACCCCTTTTCAGTTTTTATCAAGATTTAACAAGCCACGGTGATTTTTAACCTCAATACAAGCAAGATAAACACAAATCTAAGTTTAATATTACCCAATAAGCAGATTAAAACCCAAAAAGTATAATCACACTATTATATTGTTTAAGTCCAAAGTACTTATTTTGATCAAATTTCTATAAGTACGCTACTGCTGGTATTTGTTTAGCTACTAATAGGGTGTTTAATTTTTCAAAGATGATTTTTGATAGTATGCTAAAACACTTAGAAGCTAAAAAGAATTTTTTGATGTACCCTAGATTTTTAACATATTTTAAGTGAGCCAGTGCCTGACCTCCCTACATCATCAAACCCATGGACTGTACTCACTTTCACCTCTAGGACTTTTTCCTTTTTGGAACAAAAGGGTAAAAACTTTAGTGGTGCAGTGACCCCACTCTTTGCTCATATGCTGGTAGAGCCAACTAATACTGAGGGTGTGGCTTCTAGTTCCTCAAGTGAGCCTTAGCAAACTCCCTCACAAGCCTCTGAAAAAGCATCTTCTACTTCTTCTTCTAATCACGACCAAGAGGTCTCTGATGAGATGATTCATACATCTGATATCTCACTTAATGCTAGTAGTTCACCACTTGTTGTGGCTGTAGATGTATTGGAAACAGGTTTAGAATTTACAAGATGCCAAGGCTAAACAGGATACGAAGATAGCTAAGATGGATGCCAAGATCAAGAAGTTAAGAAGAAGATCTAATCCTTGGATTAGGCATCATCAGGCTATCTACAGGGCACAACAGAAAGAGGAGAAAAAAGAGTTGAGGAGGTTAAGGAAGGAGCAAAAGAATACATCCAAACATGGGAGGAAAATTGATGAAGCTGGACCTTCTTCTGGCATTGGTGTTTTCAATGAAGAGGATACAAGTAGTAAGGGGAGGAATCTTGATGATGAAAATGCATATGATTATGGAATGGAGTATTATGTGGTTTATGATGTAGTGACAGAACATGTACAACAAGAAAATCCATCAGAAGAGAATCCATTAATGAGTGACAAGATAGTTACAGAAGTTCAAACTCCACAAAAATCATTTGCAAGTGATGAGACTTTGATGGTTGTAGAGTTATAAAATCCACATCAAAAGGATGTTGAGGATGGTGTGGAGGTACAAACACTTGATAGTTGATATGACTCATTTGCAAAATCAAGAGCAACCAGAGCAACAATCACCACAATATGAACAACATGAGTAGAATTTGGAAGCATTAAAGAAGAGAATTATATCAGATTGGACATGATACAACAAAAGACACAGTTCAACAAGAGATTCACACATCAAATTGAAGATTTAAGAAGAGTTGATGAACCTGAAAGACTTTAGAATTAAATTTTGATGATTCAATGTCTGTAGAACAAAAAGTGTCTGGTGACACATTGGTGGTTGAAGAAAACAACAAGAATGTGTCTAGTACGGGTGATGTAGCTAGTACCAGCAAGCCAACTTTAAGTACCGCTGGGCAAGAAAGTTCAAAATCAGTTTCTAAAGAGAGTGCAACATCATCTTTTGGAGATGAAAACACATTAGCCAATCTTCTACTTGGTCTAAAAGAGAAAACATCAGCAGAAAAAGGCTCAGCAAAAGGAAGCTGAAGAAAAGACACAAACTGGTGATAATAATCAAGTTGTGGATAAGAATAGTTATGAAGGTGAAGTAGAACCAAAAGATCCAGAACGAAAAGAACTTGATGAACAAGTTGAAGAGCCACAAATTCAAACAGAACCACAAGTGGAGCAACCTACAACTGTCATTGAAGCACAAGAACCAAAAGATAAGGAAAAAAGGTTCAAGCTTCTAAATCAAGCACCAAAGGCATTGATATTCGAGCTTAACAACCACAAGCAAGTGAAGAAGAGCAACCTCTCAGGCTTAAGAGGAAGCTACCAAAAATTATACCTAAGTATAAAGGTAAAAATCCATTGGAATCTGAGTCTAAAGAAGAAGGAAGTGACTCAGACAACATTAATGGAGTTGTGAGCAAATTCCAAGAGATGGAACATGATAAGGAGTTTGCTAAGAGAATGGAATCTGAAATGCACGAAGAAGAGTTACATTTAGATCTTGAAGCAAAGAGATTACAAGAAGAATGGTACATCAAGGAATTTGATGAAATTCAAGCTCAAATGGCAGCGAATGATCTTCTACCTAAAGCTATGATTGCTGAAGAACGAGATGCTTATGATAAAGAAGAAAAAGATAGGATTATTATGGAGTTGGTTAGAGAAAAGAAGAGGTTCTTTTCTTAGAAAAGGAGAAAGAAAAACAATCTAAACCACCTACTACAACACAACACAAAAATCAGATGGTTTCTTATCTGAAGCATACATGGCATTTCACACGTGCACACATAAAGAAGAAGAATTTTGATGAAGACAAAGCTTTATATGATAACCACAAGAAAAGATTTGAACAATTTGTTGGTATTGGGTCTGAACAAGATAAGAAAGCTGTGGAAGACTTCAGACTCAGAGAACAACAAAGAAGATTTGGAAGTACCCCTAGACTTGTTGAACCAAGGACTCTTGATAAACCAGAAGTTAGTGCTCCAAAGAAAATGAATACTTATGTTAGGAAGCATAAAGAAACAAAGGAGATGCCAAAGGTGATAGAAACACAAGGTCTGGATGTGGGAACCAAAATCCCAAGTATTGAAGAAACTGTCAATGTACATGCGGTACATGGACAACAAACGGTACATACAGATGAAAGAACGATACATACACCCCAAGAAGAAAATACTCAAACATAAACAGTATCAAAGGAAGATACATCACAAAAAAGGGAAGAATAGCTACTTGAGGAGGAACGTACTTCTACATGTAGAGGTTTGAAGAGAAAGACATCAAATCACAAGAAACTTCTAGCAAGAAAAAGGGTAAGAATTGCTGATGATGAAGTAAGTGATAGTTATGAAGACCATAGAAAACACCTAAAATTATAGAGTTTGATGATCACCTAATAGACACTGAGGTAATGGGAAAGAAGTCTTCTATAGCTCGATAGAAAAGTTCAATGACTAATGAGAGAGAATTACATGGTGTTTTTAGAGCTGATGGAACTTACAGGCTGTTTACTTGGTTGGAGGAAGTATTACACCTCTTTGACAGACATGATATTCAAGAATTATATGAAGCTATCAGAATTAGATGTGAGGGAAGAACATAAAAATTTCTTTTACATGATGAGTTAAAAGTCATGTATGAGACTCCAGACAAGTATGATGAGAAGTTATGGAAAGGACAAGAAAAGTGGATTCCCACCTAATGAAGGTATTTTAGATCATGTGGAGTTCATAACATAAAGATCAATAAGGTTACTTTCTATCTTTTGCAAGAAAGAAGATATCCATTTGAAAGAAGAGTGCTGGAAAGGACGTTGGATCTTCAGTTGGAAGTTTTAGAAGAATCCACAGGTGCTTTGGAGTTGATAAGATTGATCAAACAACAAATCAAGTATCTTGAAAGAGAAGAAGAAGCTGAAAGAGAAATCTAAGTGTTTGGCTTTCAGCCACATTTCAAAAATGGTAATCAGTTCAACATGTCTAATACACATAAGAACTGGCTAGTCCATAAGCAAACGGCTTTTGGTAAAGACTTCTCAAATCAGTTGATAGCTGGCAATTTGCTAAAAACTACATGGTCATTAAATTCGAGTCTGTGTAACCAACAAGCATAGACTTCATGTTTCCAAAAGTAATACACAATTTGTTGGTACCTCTTAGATATCTAATATCCATTTTACCGCTTCCCAATGCTTCTTACCAGGATTTGTTAGGAACCGACTGACAACACCAACCGCGTGAGCTAAATCCGGCCTTATACACAGCATATCATACATCAAGCTACCAACCGATGAGTCATATGGAACTCTATCCATCTTTTCAATTATCTTCTTGGAAGAAGCACAATCTTTGTCAATAAGCTTAAAGTTGGGAGTTAGAGGGGAACTAACCACTTTAGCTTTATCTATGTTGAACCTGCACAACACCTTCTCAATATATTGCTCTTGTGATATATGTAACGTCATGACACCTCAATCACGGAAAATCTGAATACCAAGGATCTATTTTGCTGGACCCAAGTCTTTCATTAGCAAAAGACTGGCTCAAATATCGCTTCAATTTGGTAATTCTTCCAATGTTCTTGCCAACAATCAACATATCATCAACATATAGCAATAAGATGATGAAATCATCGTCAACAAACTTCTAAAAGAAAACAAAGTGAAATGAAGAGGTCTTTCGGTAGCCTTGCTTCCCTATAACCGACTCAAAATTCTCGTACCACTATCTCGGTGCTTGATTCAAACCAAACAAACTTTTCTGAAGTCTACACATGTAGTCTTCCTTCCCCTTAACCTGAAACTCTTTAGGTTGCTCCATGTAGATTTCTTTATCCAGATCACCATGAAGGAAAGCTGTCTTGACATCCATTTGCTCGACCTCAAGGTCGAGTTAAGCCTACAAACCAAGAACAACTCTAATAGAACCTATCTTCACGTCTGGAGAGAAAAGCTCATTAAAATCAATACCTCTTTTCTGACTGAACCCTTTAACCACCAATCTGGCCTTATATCTCAGCCTCGAAGTATATTTTACAGTCTTCAATTTGAAAACACACTTGTTTTTCAAAGCTCTCTTGCTCTTAGGCAATTTCAACAACTCAAAGGTAATGTTTTCATGCAAGGAAGACATCTCTTCTTGCGTAGCATCAAACCACTCTTTCTTGTGGTCATCTTCCATAGCTTCTGCATAACACTCGTGCTTTCCTCCGTCAGTGAGTGAAACATACTCATTTGCAAAATATCGTGTGGGAGGATGAGGATCTCTATTGGACCGCCTCAGAGGAACAAATGGTGGCATTGACACTGGTAACTTAAGCTGAACGTCATCATCTAATTGATCTTCAACATCAACATCATCAACACCCAATTCTTCATCATTATGAATATAATCTCTAAACTATGCGTCAAGGTATTTTGAAGGAACCAGATCTAAGTCAACAGGATCATCATTATGTTGAGGAATTGTCTCCTTCTCGGTCTTCTCAACATCTTTCAAAGTTTGATCTTCGTGAAAATCTACATCTCGGATGTGAACAAGCTTCTTCTGATTTGGGTCATACAACCTATACCCAAGTTCGTCTTGACCATACCTGAGGAACACACATGGCTTATTCTTCATGTCAAGCTTTGATCTTTCATCTTTGGGAATATGCACAGATGCCTTGCATCCAAAGACTTGTAAATGAATGTATGAAACATCTTTGCCGCTCCAAACCCTGTTAGGAACATCAAAATTCAAAGGAACTAATAAGTGTGAAAACACTTATCCTTTTACCACTTAATTATAATAAAGACGAGACCAAAACGTGTATTTTATGTCGTAAAATTCAGAATTATGCGTGGTTTATGTTTTTATTGTGTTTTAGGACAAAAATATGAAAAAGGAAGAAAACACGGGCTTTCACGTGCTTTTATCGAAGAAAAAGACAAAAGACGAAGTCAAAAGATCAAAAGTGCAAGAAGAAAGGAAGTCAAAGGCCTATTCTGAAGATTTATCGAAGAAAAAGTCTAAAGACGGAAGTTTGACGAAGTCGAAGAACCAAGTCAACTAAATGAAGAAATTAGAAGATGAGTTCATATTATCATTTGACTAATCCCGAGACAAAGTCGAGAAAGACGAGTCATTTAAAAGGACGAGAAGACAAAAGGAAGAAAGAAGGAAGCATCCTACCAATTCCCTTCTCCTATAAATACCCTCCTAATGCTTCATTAGGAGGGTGTTAGTTAGTTAGATTGTCATTTTTTATTATTTTTCTTAGTTTTCATATCTTTAGATAGAAGTAGGTGATTCTACTTTCTCTCTCTATATTTCTTCCATCTTTTCTTTTAAGTTTTAAGCTTTTTATTTAATCTTGTATTTTGAATCCTTAATCGACAAGTTCAAGTTCAAGCCTTTCATCATCTATCTTATTCTACCTTTCTTGTTTTTGATTTTGATCTTGGTTCGGATTAAGTATGCATCTTGTTTAATCTTAATGCTTATTTGATTAAAAAGTTTATCTTTTTGTTTCTATCAATGTTTTTAAACGATTTAAGGTTTTAGCTTATTGCGATTTTTACTTATTTCATTTTAGCTTATTTCCTTTTAAGTGTTCTAAAAGTTTAATCTTTTCAAAGTTTTTATTTATATAAACCTTGCTTATTTAATATTTTGAAAGTTTCTTATTCGTGCTTATTTAGTTCCTTTCATTATTGATTTGGTCAAGTTTCGATTAGTGCTTATTAAAGCAAGCTTTTTCAGTTTTGCTTATTACGTGTTACGAACCATCAGAAAAGAGTTTACCTTTTCCGACGGTTATTCCGATTGTTTTCATCGGAATAGGGTTTTCCTTTCCGACAGTTTTTTCGATAACTTCTATCGGAAAAGGGTTTAGTATTCCGATCGGTATTCCGATAGTATTGGTGATCAGACATTCCGACGGTCTTTCCGACAGACTTTCCGACGGATTTTCCGATAAAAATATAAAATGACAGTTTTTACTGTCTATTATTCCGATACTGTTTCAGTTATTCCGACAGAATTTTTGATAACATTCCGACGGATTTTCCGATCATTATTCCGACGGTATTCTGACAGTGGGTATTCCGACAGGTTTAAGTTTTCCTTTTTGTTTCAAGTTAATTTTCGAATTTTCTTTTCCCGGCAATCAAGGTTAGATTTCTCTCTTTTATTTTTATGTTTAATAACTTTGTCGTTTATATTATCAGTAGAAATAGCTAATCAAAAGCTCCCCTTTTAGTTACCATTTACAATAATTCCACTTAAGCCGTGATCAATTCGAATTGAATCGAGAACGAACAACACACGAACAAACACACACAAAAAACCATTAAATAAAATGGCGCCGCGGCCGGCTCTTTTCGCAAAGATTAACAGTTTTTAGTGCGAAAAATTGGATTTTGGGATCCGTTCTTTTGGGAACGTTATTTTCAAGCATAAAAAAATTTTCAAAAAAAAAATCCTAAAAATATAAAATTTTCAAAAATCCAAAAAAATAAAAAAGATAAAAACAAAAAATATTGTAGTTCATTTTTAGTGTATGCGTACTCGATCTTCGTCTTATTCTGAGCCCGAGACTCGTAGAGACTTAGATATGGCTGGTGTGCATAATAATAACAACCCACCTCACCCCAATTTGAATAATAACAACCATGTCCCTCAACCCGACCTTCGTACGATGGAGGAGCTTTGTCAACCAACTATGAATGGACGTGGAGGACAGATTGCACCGATGCAAATCACGGCTCCCGAATTTTCGTTAAAGCATCACATGATCCAACAAGTTCAAAATGCTTGTCCATTTCTCGGATTACCAGATGATGATGCCAACAAACACCTCGATAAATTCATAACCGTCACTCAAAGCATGAAATTGCCCGGTGTTTCCATGGATTTTATCCGCCTTCATCTTTTTCCACACACTTTATCCTACCATGCCGAAAATGGTTTGATCATCTTCCTAAAAACTCAATTCATACATGGGACGAGATGACTCAAAAATTTTTGTCGCGCTACTTTCCACCATCCATGGTAACTAGTCTTCGGAATCAAATCAGTGGTTTCACTCAAGAACCTGATGAATCGCTTTTTGATGCTTGGAAACGTTATAATGTCTTGATCGATCGTTGTCTTAACCATAATATGCTCCCCGTATCTTTGATCGATACTTTCTACAATGGTTTAACTTTTCGTGATCGTGATATGATTAATGCTGCCGTCGGTGGTACATTCATGAAGAGAAGACCCGAGGAGTGCAGAGAGCTTATAGAGAACATGACCACTCATCACAAAAATTGGGATTCATCCGCATCTTCAAGAAATAGCCCGAGGGCCAATGTTTCTTCTACTTCATCAAACCCCGAGATAGCCGAACTCACCCAACTCACCCGTCAACTAGCCGAGATAAACAAAAATTTCTTAACCATGGCTACGAACCAATTTCAACAAGTTAAAGTTGTAACACCTTCTTGTGAGACTTGCGGTGGTTCTCATTCATACACCGATTGTGTCACAACCCACCATGGCGGAATATGGGGCGCGACGTATGGATATCATCACAACATGGCGTGTCTATAGAGATAACTATATGAATTAAGAAATGTCATAAAATGGTGACACAAAAGTCATGACAATATCTCAAAAAATGCAGGAGTCTAGGTAAGTAGGTAACAGTCCTACCACTTACCCAAGACAAACAATAAACATAAACCAAACAAACATATAGGTGCCAACATGTATCACTTATCAAAAAACATAAAGGTAAACTAAGAAGGAACGGGGATCTCCTTCTATATGCAATCCTAAGGCATCCAAGTCTAGCCACTTCTATCCTCAAGCTTAACCACATTCTCACCTGAAAGAGACACTAAAACACGTCAACATAAAGTTGGTGAGAGTCATAGGTTTAGACTCCAACGCTAAATCAGTTACAAGATGTGAATAACAATCATCAACAAAAGAACATATGGACAATGTGTTACAATTATGTATTAACAACTATCAATCAAGACCAATCATACCAAACAAATCCAAGGCTCCTACCTTGCCAAACAACATCATGGTACCATAGATGATCACACTATGTACCTATCCCAAGGCCACTACCTTGGCAAACCACAAGGCCACTACCTTGTCAAACCACAAGGCCACTACCTTGTCAAACCACAAGGCCACTACCTTGTCAAACCACAATAACATATCAAAAATCGCATAGCAGTTAATCACATAAGTATACACACAAGTCCATCACAACCATAAAACATTCACAGCAACATTTTAGAAACAACTCAACACAGTGTCTCTTCCATCCCATCTGGAAGTCAAAAAAATAAATAAGTATGGGACTATGAACACTCACCTGATAGCTCCTTCACACGTCCTTGCACTAGCAACAAGCTAACAAACCAAAAACACAAAATCAATAAACGAACCAATCACTAAGATGGCTCATTAACCTATGATGGATATATAGCCTATTCTCACATATATACCTCATTAATAAGCTCTAATTACCCCATTACCCTTCCTTAACAAGTCCTTAACTTGGTTAAGTTTAATAACTAACCTGTTCGTATTTTACCCAAAACAGTCCCAGTTTTAGGTCTCAAAACTTTAGGTCAAACTCCCACTTAAACCTGCCCATGGTTTCTGTAAAAGGAATATTCATACCCTTACATATGTTGGCTAACACCTCCCACTTGACCTAACCTTAAAGCCACTGTTAAGGCCCCGATATATATATATCTACTTTTGTCATTCCAGATTTCTTGATTTTAAACGTACTAAAAGTTTGTTACCATTAAGGGGTCTTACCCTAAACCACCACCTTAGCCCAAGTGCAGATATTAACTACAATATATAAACCATCTCTCACGTTCGTGAGAAGATCCCAATGCAACCCTAAGTGCCCCAAACAACCCAAAACTTAAAAAGAAAACAGGCTGAATTCAAAACTGTTTTGACTTCCGACTGTTGTAACCTGTTTTTGACCCACTTTCCGACCTACAATTTAGTTCGCGTTTCTTGCATTGGAAAGCCACTTCAAATATCTTTCCAGGGGTACTTGGATCGTTAAATAAGAGTTTATAGAACTCCCGATATGATCAAAACAATTGGCTCAAAATTTGCCCAGTTTTTAAAAACGGGTTTAAACAAATTGAACTAATTAATTACCCATAACCCCATCTAATACAAGCCCTAGATTATATGATCATCATATTATGATTATAACATCATTAATTTACTGATTTTATATAAACCCTAACCCTAATCCATCATAAGAATGATTAATTAAACATAAAAATAATTCAATCAAAAAGGTTTAAGAAGGTTTACCTTTGATTTATGAAAACCCCCAAATTTTATGAAGAACCCTAATTTTTTTTATGAAACCCACGAATTTTCTTTGTTTCCAGGAGATAATAATGAATTTTCTTGTTTAGTATAACTTTATATAGGGTATGGGTGAATCTTAGTCCAACCCATAGCCCACTTTCCTTTTTTCCTCCCTTTTTCCTTTTTTTTTTCTTTTCTGGCGTTCAAACCAACCCACACCCTCCTTAATTTCGTTTTTTTCCTTTTTTATTATTAATATATGTAATAATAATATTACCTTAATTTTTCTTAATTTATTTCAGCTCCTAAAGCCTCCAAAACCTCAAAACCGTAAAACTAGTCAAATTTACGCGTTTTACCGTAAAAGTCGTAAAATATACACTTTTATAAAAAAATCTCAAATTTTGAAATAAACTTTATATTTAAGTCCTAAATGACTTAAAACCATCCCGAAAAATATTCATATGACTAATTACCTCTTCCGAGACCTCTAAATGCTAAACCGTAAATCCTAAAAAAATACACTATTACTATAATACTTATACGTATACGTAACCACCAAAATATCACCATTTCATTTCATAGTCACTAATTGTGAGCTCATGAACATGAAATCATCACACATCGTTTCACTCACAAGGTACCCCGTACCGGAAACGATATCTAAACCACAATCTATACACACCAATTAGCACATAAACACGTAACTAACACAAAATAAAACTAAGTGACGAACCTCAAAACCAGGGTTGTCACAGATTGTCCTTCTACTCATGACAATCCGGAAAATGTGTATGCGGATAACGGTAACTTTTCCACGGGAGGCTATCAAGCACGTCCTCAAGGTGACCGAAATTTGCTAAGTTATCGTTCAAACAACTTTCTTTCACCACCCGATTTTCCTCCTCAAAACCAAAACAACTTCAATCGCAACAATCAAAACCAACCTCGAGCTCCTAATCAATATCAAACCCAAAGAAACCCATATTCACCTCGAGGAAATAATCAAGTTTACCAACAACCCACTTATCAACCACCCGCTTACCAAGTTCCTCCTCCCAACCAACCCACGGCATATAATCAAGAGGTTGAAACTTACATGAGGACTAAACAAGGGAATTAGTCAAACGAATAGCTTAAGGGATATGATGGCTAGTTTCTTCCCAAGTAATCAAACCTCTGCTTCGGGTTCTCTTCCGAGTAACACCGTTGCTAATCCAAGAGGGGAGATGAAAGAAATCACCACTAGAAGTGGCAAAGGTTATAAGGAACCCGAGATTCCTAAACCTACTCTGGTGATTGTGACAAAGGATAACGAGCCCCCTTCACCAATTTCCCCACCTTCTACTTCTACCCCTCATCCACCCAAGGATGTGAGTCAGAATTCCATTCGAAAGCCTTCGTCTCAACCCGATATACCTTATCCTTCAAGGTTGAGGAAAGAGAAGTTGAACTACAAGGATGATATTCAAGTTTCAAACTTTCTTAAAATGTTTAAACAATTGAATTTCAACATCTCCTTTGCCGAGGCTCTCGCTCACATGCCTAAGTATGCTAAAATGCTTAAAGATCTTCTAAGTGATAAGGAAAAACTCCTTGATATTGCTCAAACCCAACTTAATGAGAATTGCTCTGCGGTTCTTTTAAGGAAATTACCAACTAAACTTGGTGATCCGGGTCACTTTCTCATTCCTTGCAACTTTCCCGGGGTAGAGAGTTGTATGGCCCTAGCCGATCTAGGTGCTAGTATCAACTTAATGCCATTAAGCGTTTGGAAACAATTATCTCTACTCGAGCTAGTCCCCACACGAATGACATTGGAGTTAGCTAACCGTACGGTTGCTTATCCGGTGGGGATAGCCGAAGATGTCTTCGTCGGTGTCGACAAATTCACCTTTCCGGCGGATTTTGTTGTCGTTGACTACGATATGGATCCCCGTGTTCCATTAATCGTTGTACATCCATTCTTGAGGACCGGTCGTACTCTTATTGATGTAGCCGTGGACGAATTAATCATGAGAGTTGGTGACGACAAAATCGTCTTCAACATGGGTAAACTTTCTAAGCAACCTTATGAACACGAGAGAATTAATTTCATTGACATACTTGATGAGGCTTGTGAAGAACATTTCAAAGACGCTTGTAAAAGTGGTTTTTCTTCTATTGTTGAGACCGTTGCCTCTATTGATCCCTCATTGACTCCATTTGGAGAAAGTGAATTTCTTTTGAAAGAATTTGAAGCAAGTTTAGGGGATGTGGACTTAAAATATGACGACTCTCCCTCTGATTGGGATGAAGACATTCGTACCATTGAGAAACTTCTCAATGAGGACCATATTTCTCCACCTTCTCCTATGGAAATTACAAACGATGATCCAAATTTGACTAAGCCTTCCATTGACAATCCTCCGGATTTAGAGCTTAAGGATTTACCGTTTCATCTTGAATACGTTTTCCTAGAAGACAATAAGAAGTTACCCGTCATCATTGCAAAGGACTTAAAAGAGGATGAAAAATCTCGACTTATTGATGTGCTCAAAAATCATAAGAAAGCAATTGCTTGGAAAATTTCTGACATCCGCGGAATTGATCCTAACTTTTGTACTCATAAAATTCTCATGGAAGATGACTTTAAACCCGCAATCCAAAGCCAAAGAAGGGTTAATCCAAAAATTCACGACGTCATCAAGAAAGAAGTTATCAAACTTCTAGATGCCGGATTGATTTACCCTATTTCGGATTCGCCATGGGTTAGTCCCGTCTATTGTGTGCCTAAGAAAGGCGGAATAACCGTTGTTCCCAATGAAAACAACGAGTTGATTCCTACTCGACTTGTCACAGGTTGGCGAGTTTGGATAGACTATCGCAAGCTCAATGATGTCACTCGTAAGGATCATTTTCCTCTTCCTTTCATGGATCAAATGCTCGAGCATTTAGCGGGTAATGACAACTATTGCTTCTTATACGGTTTCTCCGGGTATTTTCAAATTCCCATCGATCCAAAAGACCAAGAGAAAACCACATTCACTTGTCCTTATGGAACATTTGCTTACAAAAGAATGCCTTTCGGCTTATGCAATGCTCCTGGGACTTTCCAAAGGTGTATGATGGCTATATTCCATGACATGGCTGAAAAAACTATGGAAGTGTTTATGGATGATTTCTCGGTATATGGTGATTCTTTCTCTACTTGCCTTGCCAATTTAGAACGTATGCTTAAACGGTGTGAAGACACTTGTCTCGTTCTTAATTGGGAAAAATACCATTTCATGGTAAAAGAAGGCATCGTTCTTGGACATAAAATTTCCAAAGCCGGTCTTGAAGTCGACCGTGCTAAAGTCGATGTGATTGCTAAATTACCTCCTCCTTCAACCGTGAAGGGTGTGAGAAGTTTTCTTGGTCATGCGGGCTTCTATCGTCGATTCATCCAAGATTTTTCTAAGATCGCTCGCCCGATGACCCACCTCTTGGAAAAAGATACTCCTTTTATCTTTTCTAAAGAGTGTATAGAATCTTTCAATCTTCTTAAGGATAAATTAACTAAGGCACAAGTCTTAGTTATCCCCAATTGGGAGTTACCTTTTGAATTGATGTGCGTTGCTAGCGATTTTGCTATTGGAGCAGTTTTGGGACAAAGAATCAACAAACATTTCCAACCAATCCATTACGCTAGCAAGACAATGACGGGGGCTCAATTGCATTATACTACAACCGAAAAAGAGCTTTTAGCCGTTGTATATGCTTTTGAGAAATTCCGCCCCTATCTTGTCCTTTCTACCACCATTGTGTATACCGATCATTCCATGTTGAAGTACTTGTTAACAAAAAAAGATTCTAAACCAAGACTTCTTCATTGGGTTTTACTCCTTCAAGAATTCAAAACTGAAATTCGTGATAAAAAGGGAGCAAGAAACCTAGCCGTGGATCATCTTAGTAGACTCGAGGGTCCTTATCAAGGGGAACTTCCAAATCAAGAGATTAATGAATCTTTTCCGTTTGAGGCCTTAATGTCTATTAACTCCAATCTTGATGATACCTCATGGTTTGCGGACTTTGCAAACTACTTGGCGGGTGGAATTCTCATCGAAGGGTTATCGTACCAACAAAAGAAGAAATTCTTCAAGGATGTGAAAATTACTATTGGGACGACCCTTATCTCTTCAAACAATGTGCTGACTTGATCCTTCGTCGGTGTGTTGATGGGCTGAAAACTTTACAAATCTTAGAAGCTTGCCACAAAGGACCCACCGGTGGTCACTTTGGTCCTAACTATACCGCGAAGAAAGTTTTCGATTCTGGATTTTATTAGCCCACCATTTATCGTGATGCACACGAAATGGCTAAGCATTGTGATGCTTGCCAACGACAAGGCAAGATCACACATAAAGATGAGATGCCTCAAAATTTCATCCAAGAGTGTTAAATCTTTGACGTATGGGGCATCGACTTTATGGGGCCATTTCCATCATCTAAAGGGAACAAGTACATCCTTGTAGCTGTTGACTACGTATCTAAATGGGTTGAAGCTAAAGCTTTACCTACGAATGATGCAAGGGTGGTTGTGAACTTTCTGAAACAATTATTTGCTCGATTCGGTGTTCCTCGTGCTATCATTAGTGATCGCGGGACTCATTTTTGCAATGATCAATTTGCTCGAGTCATGGCTAAGTATGGTGTCAATCACCGACTTTCCACCGTCTATCATCCACAAAATAATGGTCAATCCGAGATTTCTAACCGTGGACTTAAGAGAATCTTAGAGCGTACCGTGGGAGAGCATCATGCCTCATGGGCCGATAAGTTAGATGATTCTTTGTGGGCTTTCCGTACCGCATATAAGACACCTATTGGTTGCACTCCATATCGTCTTGTGTACGGAAAGGCATGCAACCTCCCCATTGAGTTGGAGCATAAGGCTTATTGGGCCTTGAAATAGACTAATTTTGATATCAACAAAGCCGGTGATCTTAGGAAGATCCAACTCAATGAACTTAATGAACTGAGGAATGAAGCTTATGAGAATTCATTGATCTACAAGGAGAAAACCAATCTCATTCATGATTCTAAGATCAAAAACCGAGAGTTCAAAATTGGTGATCAAGTTTTACTCTTTAACTCTCGGTTGAAAATCTTTTCGGGCAAGCTTAAGAGCCGTTGGTCTGGTCCATTCACCGTCACCAAAGTCTTTCCTTATGGCACCATTGAGCTATCGCAACCAAATGGGCCAAACTTTAAAGTGAATGGCCAGCGTGTTAAGTTGTACTTTGGTGAGGACATCTCTCATGAGATGATTCCATCCCTCACCATGTTTCCCTTGAATTAGTTCTTGGTTGAGTCAGGCTCGTGACTCGGTTAACAAAAACAAGCGCTTCTCGGGAGGCAACCCGTTGATCTATCCTTTACCCGTTTTCATAGTAAGTGTAGGGGGAGCTATGTAGGTGTTTGTTGTCTTGTTTCTTATGATGTGCAGGGATTAAAGCTTTCAAAGAGCACTTTTGATGATATTTGACGACCCGTGATCCCATGTACCCGTCTTCCCGGTTCTATCCTAAACTTTTGTGATTCAATATTTCATATCTTATATGTTGACATTGATACCATTTTAGTTGTCCTTTCCTTAGCGAGATTTAAACAAAGTGCATAATGTCATAAGTGTAGGGGAATTTACTCCCACATGCTTAAACATTGAGGACAATGTTTATATCAAGTGTAGGGGGACTTCCATCGAAGTTAAGTGGGCTTTTCCATTAATTTGTCCTCATTTTAACTGGAAAATTTAATTTTTCGACATTTTTCAAAATTTTTGATATAATTTGGCCTAGTAGTATTTTTCATTTATTCTCTTTAATATTCTTTCCTTTTGTTATCGCATCGTATGTATATATTTCATTTCAAAAATAAAGTCAAAAGAGAAAAATAAAGTTAAATAAAATGGTTTTAACAAGTTTTGACGTCTTTGATATATTAGGCCAATCATGAATTTTTTTGACTTAACTCGAGTTTACTTATCTAAGTTTACTCTAGCTAGTATCCTTAACGTTTTTAAATCAAGTTTTGCTAGGATTTTATATAGGGAACTTTAAAACGCGAAAGTCTTAACTCTTACGGGTTAAGAAGAAGAACTTTTCGCAAGTTCCTATAATTGATCCTAGAAAGTCGTTTATCAAGGGAACTTTAAAATGCAAATTCTAAACTTGAAAAAGTCTAAGAAGTTGCAAGATCCTATAGATGACTTGAAAACCCAAAACTTTGATTTAATAGGCTAAGCATCCACGAGTCTCATTCCTTGAGAGTTTAAATTATGGAGAACGAGAGATGATAGAGTCAATTATAAGTTTGGTATTCTTTCATGAATTTATGTGAGTTAATTATGAGCTTTTTCTCCCATCGCTTGTTAATAAATATAATTGCAATAAGTAAGGTCGTACGATTTGAAAAGTTACTTAGCTTCTAGCACAAGATCGTTTAAAAGTTGCTCGGTATTAATTAGAGTTCATAGCCAAGGCATAACTTATTGAAGCGGGATGCGAAGATTGGCGAGTCCGAAAAGGCCCTAACAAGGCATGAGGGCTACATTTTGTTGCTAAAGATCCTAATGGATGTGAAGAATCATTTATCAAAAATCAATATGAAGGATCGAGACACACGACGAAAAGCAAATACTCCCCTAAAGATCATGGAGAAGTCTATCCGAAAAGACCCTAGCAAGGTATGAGGATAAATAGATCCAAGTCCTAAAAGGAGGCGGATCGTTGTATATCAAAATCCAAAATAAAGATTGGAGAAAAATGAAGAAGTCGTGGTCCAAGTATGAAGAATCTCTCAAAAAATTCAAGTGAAGAAATTCCTATTATGATGAGAAGACCATTATTTCAAGAACGTCTCTCAAGATTCGAAGTATGAAGTCACTGCCAAATATCGGTCCGAGAAAGGTCTCAAATCGTGAAGCGAGTTATGCCAAGATATGAACTTTATGAGGTCCCGAGAAGCAGTTTTAAAAGATTTTGTCCTTTAGCTAACTGTTGATTAAATCGTCCTACTTTATTTTCAGCCTAAATAAACTATCGAAATAAGTCAACAATGCATCCTCGTGATCATTCAAGACAATAATAAAATATAAGAGATACACTTAGGAATAAGGGAGTCTAAGTGAATAATTAGGCCACATGAGTGAGTGTTAGCTTACTAACTTATAATAACAATGATCTCGTTTATAAGCTTGGTGTGGGGAACGTGAAACTTGAGGGTGATAAACATTCATGACGACCAAAGCCCAAATGTAAGTCTTCGATCTCTTTACTGGTTCTTCCTTCATGCATTTTGTAATTTTCTAATCTTTTTGGTTTCCTTAGTTTTTAGTATTTAATAAAGGCCAAGGTAGGTTAATTATGATGGAAAATGTAAACCGTGCTTTGAAATTAATGCATTGCATGAGGGTATTGCAATGGTCAAGTGTAGTGGATTTAATAAGTGTGAAAACACTTATCCTTTTACCACTTAATTATAATAAAGACGAGACTAAAACGTGTATTTTATGTCGTAAAAGTCGGAATTATGCGTGGTTTGTGTTTTTATTGTATTTTAGGACAAAAATATGAAAAAGGAAGAAAACTCGGGCTTTCACGGGCTTTTATCGAAGAAAAAGACAAAAGACGAAGTCAAAAGATCAAAAGTGCAAGAAGAACGGAAGTCAAAGGCCTATTCTGAAGATTTATCGAAGAAAAAGTCTAAAGACGGAAGTTTGACGAAGTCGAAGAACCAAGTCAACTAAATGAAGAAAATAGAAGGCGAGTTCATATTATCATTCGACTAATCCCGAGACAAAGTCGAGAAAGACGAGTTATTTAAAAATACGAGTAGACAAAAGGAAGAAAGAAGAAAGCATCCTACCAACTCCCTTCTCCTATAAATACCCTCCTAATGCATCATTAGGAGGGTGTTAGTTAGTTAGATTGTCATTTTCTTTATTTTTCTTAGTTTTCATATCTTTAGAGAGAAGTAGGTGATTCTACTTTCTCTCTCTAGATTTCTTCCATCTTTTCTTTCAAGTTTTAAGCTTTTCATTTAATCTTGTATTTTGAATCCTTAATCGACAAGTTCAAGTTCAAGCCTTTCATCATCTATCTTATTCTACCTTTCTTCTTTTTGATTTTGATCTTGATTCGGATCAAGTATGCATCTTGTTTATTCTTAATGCTTATTTGATTAAAAAGTTTATCTTTTTGTTCCTATCAATGTTTTTAAACGATTTAAGGTTTTAGCTTATTGCGATTTTTACTTATTTCATGTTTAGCTTATTTCCTTTTAAATGTTTTAAAAGTTTAATCTTTTCAAAGTTTTTATTTATATAAACCTTGCTTATTTAATGTTTTGAAAGTTTCTTATTCGTGCTTATTTAGTTCCTTTCATTATTGATTTGGTCAAGTTTCGATTAGTGCTTATTAAAGCAAGCTTTTTCGGTTTTGCTTATTGCGTGTTACGAACCATCGGAAAAGGGTTTACCTTTTTCGACGGTTATTCCGATTGTTTTCATCGGAATAGGGTTTTCCTTTCCGACAGTTTTTCCGATAACTTCTATCGGAAAAGGGTTTAGTATTCGGATCGGTATTCCGATAGTATTAGTGACCAGACATTCCGACGGTGTTTCCGACAGACTTTTCGACGGATTTTCGGATAAAAATATTCCGACAGTTTTTACTGTCTATTATTCCGATACTGTTTCTGTTATTCTGACAGAATTTTTGATAACATTCCGACGGATTTTCCGATCATTATTCCGACGGTATTCCGACAGTGGATATTCTGACAGGTTTAAGTTTTCCTTTTTGTTTCAAGTTAATTTTCGAATTTTCTTTTCCCGCCAGTCAAGGTTAGATTTCTCTATTTTATTTTTATGTTTTATGTTTAATAACTTTGTCGTTTATATTATCAGTAGAAATAGCTAATCAAAAGCTCCCCCTTTTAGTTCCAATTACAACAATTCCACTTAAACCGTGATCAATTCGAATTGAATCGAGAACGAATAACACACGAACAAACACACACAAAAAACCATTAAATCAGGAACACAAGGGGTTAGATTAATAACATGTACTGTCGTATTCAAAGCTTCGCCCTAAAAAGTAGCAGGAAACCCTGCATGTGAAAGCAAGCATTGACTCTCTCAACAAGAGTCTTGGTCATCCATTCGGCTAAGCCATTCAACTGTGGTGTCTTCAGCGGAGTCTTTTGATGTTGAACTCCATGCTCTCTACAATAAGCATCAAAGAGGCCAATGTATTCACCTTCATTATTACTGTGAATACATTTTAATTTCTTCCATGTCTGCCTCTCAACTAAAGCATGGAACTGCTTAAACACATCCAACACTTGATCTTTAGTCTTTAAGGTTTAAACCGAAACCTTCCTTAAATGATCACCGATGAAAGTGAAAAAATAAGAACACCCACCAAGTGTCTTAGTCTTCATAGGAACATAAACATCAGAATGTACCAGATCAAGTATGTTCTCCATTCTGAAAGAAGGATGACTCTTGAAAGCACGTCTAGTCTGTTTTCCTGCCAGACATTGAGAACACTTCTTCAAGTTGGTATCAGGCACATCGGATAACACATTCTTCTTAGAAAGAATAGACATACCTTTTTCACTCATGTGATCAAGTCTCTTATGCCATAACTCGGTCGTATAAACATTGACAATGATATTGGATATCTTCAGATGTGCCACATATATTTGGATTCCCTTTTACCTCTTGCTAGAATCAAGGATTAAAGAGTTACTTCCACAAGACATATCCAGAACTGTTGTGGTAACCATCTTCATCAAGAAGACCAATTGAGATAATATTGGGTCTCATATCCGGGACATGTTTCACATTACACAAACCAATTCCATCCATGTGTCAAACTTTAAACAAATATCTCCAATACCAGCAATCCTAGATAGCCCAGTATTACCCATCTTAACAACACCGAAATCACCTAGTGTGTAAGATGAAAAATACTCCTTTCATGTTCCAACATGACATATAACACCACTATCATATATCCAACTCGAATCATCACGAGCAAGGTTAACCACATCATAATTAGAGACAATAAAGAACTCATTTATGGTGGCAATTACTTCAGTACTGTCATTACCATCATCATCTTTCGTGTGCTTGTTCTTCTGATTATTGTAGTCTTTCTTCTTGTTATCCTTTTTCCACTGTTTGCAGAACTTCTTCGTGTGTCCTTTCTTAAGGAAATGGTAACACTCAACATCAACAAACTTTCCTTTGCTGGAACTACTGCGATGATTACTTATGTCACTCGGACCTTTACTTTGACTTCTCGCCGCCTTTCTATGACCAAGGCATCCGACTCTGAAGAGGAACCTTGTGACTTTCTTCTCATCTCTTCATTCAAAATACTGCCTTTAGCCAATTCTATGGTAATAACACCATCTGGTGCAAAGTTGGACAAATGTCCTAAAAGTCTCCCAAGTATCAGGTGAAGTACCAAGAAGCCACAAGCCTTAAATCTCATATTTAAACTTGATGCATACCCTGAAAAACATTCAGGATGATCAGTAATAAGGAACATGTCAGTATACTTTAACCTCATCATCTGATTAATTAAGAACAACTTGTTGTTCTAGTGTTTTGAGCATATATCCGTTCAAGTTTATTCCAAAGAGTACGAGCATGCGTCTCTTCACAAATATGGTTCAAAAAATTATCATCAACCCATTGCCTAATATATCCGCAGACCTGTCTATGCAAAATAGTCCATTCTGCGTATGTTTTGTTCTCAGGTTTCGTAGTACAAAAAACAGGCAAGTAGTAGTCTTTAACATAAATGAGATATTCCATCTTTCCTTTCCAAACATGATAATTAAAACCATTCAACTTAATCATCCTACTTGTATTAGCTTCCATCATTAAAAAAGGTAAGTCCCCAACCAAGAACCTATAGCTCTAATACCAATTTGACGGGTAACGTGCAATGGGTCACAACGGTAAAAACATAAATGTGTGGAAGTAGAACCTTCGTTTGACCACACTTACCTAAACCCGTATGAACCTATGAGGAAGTAACCAAATAATGAAAATTTAGAGCTACTCTAATCAGCCCCCAACCAAAATCAAGTCAACTCTGTTTAACATGTAGTAAAGTAATAAAAAACACAAGAATACCAAAACTTTTAGTGTGGAAAACCCTAAAATGGGTAAAAACCACGGGACAACTAGTGCCGCTTAAATCCACTATCAACCAAGAGAGGTGTACAAAGTCTTCTCTAGATAACACTAGATGCATACAACAACCATCATATATCTCGAAATAAACATCAAGAATATATGGATACAAATAAAGAATAAAAAGGATAAATATCATCAAATTTGATGCGATCTTCCTGTGCAAGAAAACAGAACAACGTGGCCTCCAAATCAGAAACCCAACGGTCGGGACCTTCCTTTATAAGTAAAAAAAGCTACAACCCAAAAATCGTGATGATCCAACGGTGAAAACTCCGGAGATCAACGAAACACTGCTGCTGAGTTTTTGGGTGATAAACAACTTGACTTCTCTCTTATTTTTTTGTTTCTCTCACTTCTCTCTTGATTCACACACTCCTTATCCTCTCATCAGCTGAGGAATGATATAAGAATGACTAAATCGACCCAAAATGAGCCGTTGGTTTGTTGGGCTCTAAAAAATAAGCAGTATTCATAAAGTTCTCCAAAGTAGAAAACTTTTCGAAGTTGGAGTACTTCTCCAAGCTTTCCATACTAGCTAGCTTAATCCTCATGTACTAAGAAAATAAACCAACAAATTTAACTTGGATTTATGATGAATATTTACTTAAATCCAACAAATTCATTACATAAGACTTAACCAACTTGAAAGTCTTAAATAATCATATCTGTTAACACACGTATTCAAAGTTCCATTTGTAGTTTGTATTGTTATATATATCACATATTGTAAAGGAATTTTCAAATTCATTTATGAATGCTATGAACGCGAACGAGTCAAGTTGATCGTGAAATCGATTCAGTAAAAGCTCAAAATTGTACCTGAGTTTGAGCTTAGATTGAAGCTCGTTCAATAAACATTCTCGAACTTGAGCTTCATACCCAAAACAAGCATCAGGTAAACATTTGGTGTATGCAAAAAAGATTGCGTTTGATAATTTGTTTGCCTTACACCTTGATAATGCCAACTAAACTCTTAATGGTCATATGGAAGAAGATCGAATTTCAATCTTAATCAGTTATCAAAAGGTAAACCAGAAACTGAAATTGAACTTCTGATTTAAACTTACTTGCATAACAATATATAGATGCGAGTTTTTGCAATTAAATGACCCTGAGTTAAAGTTTGACTCATGGGTCAATTGTAACCAAATGATCATCACGTCGTAGTTTTGTAGATTATCTGCTCAGGATGCCACGTTTCAGCATCACATTGGGTCACTGGTCAGTTTAGCATCGTGCAAACAAGTAATCCACTATCTTTGCACCAATCAAAGTCACGGAAAAATCCTAGTATATTGTTTTAAAATAAATATATCATTGAACAATCATTAACACAGCATCATATGATATCTATAAATACTCTACAAAGGTAGACACCAATAACACATCAAAAAACATTTGATATCTTCATCCATAATCACAAAGATGGAAGCAAGTACCACAAGAATTGCTTCGGCTTCCATTGTGCTACTGTTGTCAGTGATCGCAATGCTTGCTTCCGCGAATGCAGACAGTGGTTATGGGAAATCACAGCTTGAGGCATACGTGCCATCAAAACCTGATACACCAAAACAACATGTCACATACGAGAAGACCAAGCCTAAGGTACCAACAAAGCCCGTTGAACCAAAGAAAGAATACGTCACGTACGAAAAGACCAAACCTAAGCTACCAACAAAGCCCGTCGTGCCAAAGGAGAAACATGAATCCTATGAAAAGAACTATCCTAAGCTACCAACAAAGCCCGTTGTACCAAAAAAGGAACACGAGTCCTATGAAAAACCCAACCCGAAATTACCTACAAAACCCGTGCTACCAAAAGGGCAATATGGTTCATACCCAACAAAGCCCGTAGTACCGAAACCGGAAAACAAAACCTACGGCAAGGGCTATCCTAAGGCACCAAAGGTGTTAGAGCATCCAAAGAAGATAGCTGTTCAAGGGCTTATCTACTGTAAATATGGTGCTAAACTCCTCCCACTCCAAGGTACGTACATTCTTTGTAATACGTACTTATGCTAATAAGCTGATAATCTATAACATGCAGTTATATATTGCGAGCAGTATTGTAGTTACTATCATATTTCGGTACATTATTGATACTTCCTAGATTATATAAATAAATTCATGCATATAGTGTTACTTTTTCACTCATGCAAATTAACAATAAGATTATTACTATGAAAACAGGAGCAACCGCGAGAGTGACTTGCTTGGCAGTACGCAAGAACGGATATGAATCAGCACCATTTTCGTTCTCGAGTACCCCGGCAAACAAAATGGGTTATTTCTTGGCCAAAATACCTACATCAAAGTTCATAAATAACGAAATCTGGGAGATAACCGAGTGCAAGGCTTTCCTAGAGTACTCACCATGGACTAGTTGCAAGAATGCCGAAGACACCAACGGAGGAATTAAAGGTGCCCCTCTTGTATTTTCTCGTCATCTCGACTCCAATGGATTCTGTTTGTCATCAGTTGGTCCATTTATCTTCAACCCTGGACAGGAGTCTTTGCCCAAGGAAGGTTACTAGTCGTATCGATTACATTACCTAGCAATGTTTTGTTTTTTTACCAAACATAAGATGTTGTTTGTGTATTGATTTCTTTAATTTGTTGTAATTCTGTGATGAGGTTTCTAATGATGATTTATTTGTTCACGCTATCTCTTTTAAGTAACAAAAACTTAATCTTTTCTATTGACTTCTTAGTACTCTAGTAAACAAACTACACGGGTATTTGTGTATAACAGCTACACCATACAGCGACAAAGAGTTAGCATTCAGACATTGAGATTGAAATATAACATTCTAATATTGGCTAGCTTGTTTTTAAACGGCAAAATTTTATTAAAAAACACTAGCAATGAGTTCTAAATTTACAAAGATATAAAATGAGGGGTTTTAAGCCAACCTATCCACCTAATTTTTTTTTACGTATATAACGACACTAAATAAATGAACGAGTCACGGCATCATCAAACAACGATGATTTCAAAGGAGTATCCGAACCAAATATCAATTTGTTGCGAAGAATCCATATAAGCCACCATGAAATGTAACAGACACCTTCAAAAAGATGCTTATGCTTTGAATGTAGAGGAAGGTTCATTAATTGCAGGGCTCTTAACACATTGTATAGTAGTAGTACGTATTATTTATAAGAGCTAGCTTGACTACAATTATTATATCCAGTTGGCTAAAATCATTCACAAAAATACAAGGGGATGACTCATGAACCCACAAAAAGACTTAGAGACCAAAAAATGACTCTAAGAACCACAATTTATAGCAAAAAAATTTAGTAGCTAATTGGCTACACAAAATTATGATAACTAACAAATTCCCTTAATTATATTATATTACGTGATTATGCTATGAACAGTGAATAATATTACCAAATTCATCACATTTTTTTGTTATAGATTCTACATCATATTGGACTTGGGGCCACGTTTCAGCATCACATCGGGTCTTTACCATCGTGCAAACAAGTAATTCATCACCTTTCCACCAATCAAAGTCATGGGAAATGTATTGTATTGTTTTGAAATTAATATATCATATCATTGACATTTGACCAATCATTAATAGAACATATATCGTATGATATCTATAAATACGCTACAAAGTTAGACACCAACAACACATCAAAAAAACATCTGATATCTTCATCCATAATCACAGAGATGGAAGCAAGTACCACAAAATTCGCTTCGGCTTCCATTGTGCTATTGTTGTCAGTGATCGCAATGCTTGCTTCCGCGAATGCCAACACTGGTTATGGAAAATCACAGCTCGAGGTACCAAAACCCCATACACCAAAAGAACACGTCACATACGAGAAGGCCAAGCCAAAGCTACCAACAAAGCCCATTGTACCAAAGAAGGAATATGTCACGTACGAGAAGACCAAACCTAAGCTACCAACAAAGCCCGTCGTGCCAAAGGAGAAACATGAATCCTATGAAAAGAACTATCCCAAGCTACCAACAAAGCCCGTTGTACCGAAAAAAGAACACGTATCCTATGAAAAACCCAACCCGAAGTTACCAACAAAACCCGTGCTACCAAAAGGGCAATATGGTTCATACCCAACAAAGCCAGTAGTACCGAAGCCGGAAAACAAAACCTACGGTAAGGGCTATCCTAAGGTACCAAAGGCGCTAGAGCATCCAAAGAACATAGCTGTTCAAGGGCTTATCTACTGTAAATATGGTGCTAAACTCCTCCCACTCCAAGGTATGCACATTTTTTGTGATACTTGCTAATAAGCTGATAAGTAAAAAACTATAACATGCAATACAAAGTATTTTTGTAGTTACTATCATATTTAATACATGCTAGTTTATATAAATTCATGTAGTCTTGCTTTTATTATATGAAAACAGGAGCAACCGCGAAAGTGACTTGCTTGGCAGTGCGCAAGAACGGATATGAATCAGCACCATTTTCGTTTTCGAGTACCCCAGCAAACAAAATGGGTTACTTCTTGGCCAAAATACCAACATCAAAGTTCTTAAAAGACGATACCTGGGAGATAACCGAGTGCAAGGCTTTCCTCGAATACTCACCATGGACTAGTTGCAAGAATGCCGAAGACACCAATGGAGGAATTAAGGGTGCCCCTCTTGTATTTTCTCGTCATCTCGACTCCAATGGATTCTGTTTGTCATCAGTTGGCCCGTTTATCTTCAACCCTGGACAGGAGTCTTTGCCCAAGGAAGGTTACTAGTCGTATCGATCACATTATCTAGCAATGTTTTGTTTTTTTACCAAACGTAAGATGTTGTTTGTGTATTGATTTCTTTAATTTGTTGTAATTCTGTCTAGTGATGATTTATTTGTTCACGGTATCTTTTTTAAGTTACGAAATCTTATTCTTTTCTATTGACTTCTTAAAAAGTAGTACACAAACTAGACGAATATTTTTGTATAGCAATGAGATCTTCTGGCGACAAAGAGTTAGAACTGAGACATTGAGATTGAGATACAAATCCGAAATGGGAGCAAGAGTGAGTCGAATTTGTTTGACACTTTCTCGAGTTCTATGTAGATATCTTTTTATGTTGCTGTTACAATACAAAGGTTTCTCTCGTCCGAGGAAAACGCGTGGTTAGATAGAATTACCATAGACGGGTTGGAGGGCTAGGAGTTTCTTAGTAGTTTGCTTCTTGCGTTTTAAGGTTGTGAGTTCCATAGCTAGTTCCCTTTAGGTTTTTAGGCGTATAGTATCCCCATAGCTATCTTTTTATTATCCAGTGAATAAGTGGATATATAGAATTAAAATAAGTGGGTGTGGTAGAACGGCTAGCTTGTTTGAGGTTTTGAGGCAGTTTTTGCGTTTAGGCCTTTAGGAGCTTCTTAGGGGTGTTTGTTTTGGCTTATGAAACTTATAAGCCCCAAGACTTATGGGCTTATATAAGTTTATCATACCATAATAAACTTATATAAGGCGAAAATAAACCACATTTTAGCTTATATTTCTTAAGCCTCAAGCCCCAATTTTGTGGCTTATTTTACGACTTATGGGCGTATATAAGTTTTTTATGATATGATAAACTGTATATAAGCGCATAAGTCTCAAAGTAAGCCACAAAATTAGGGCATATGAAATATAAGCCAAAATGGGCTTATGCCGAAATTTGCTTCTTGCGTTTTAAGGTTCTGAGTTCCATAGCTAGTTCCCTTTAGGTTTATTAGGCGTTTAGTATCCTCCCTTTGTCCTTTTGATTTTCCCTTAGGTATAGATCGATCCCTATAGCATTAACTTCGCTACTCTCGTTGATTTTATTATTGCTTTTAGGCCCCTTTTCTTTGTGTGTGTTTATCCTTTTGTGCCCTTGCCGTTTGTGTTTTTGCCTTATGCTCTTATGTGCCGGTGTTGTGCGTTTGAGTTTGCCTTTTAGAAAAATAAGATATTGTTTAGATTTATGTTTTGTAGGTATAGTAGTAAGGATATTACTAAATTTAGATAAGCAAATGCGAAATTGATTGAAATGATAAAATTCGCGTTAATTATCTAAATGACCGGATTAGCAGGTGATGCTTACGCGCCATTCGTTCGGAATTATATTTTGTGGAATACATGATATTTGGTATTCCCATATTCATGCCAAATACATAAATGATGCAATTCGTGTCACTTGTTAGTCTAATGTTTGTTTACGGATACTGTGTATGTGTTTATGTTATTATTTGTAACGTTTCAATGGTGTTTACTTGTTAATCGTAACAGTTGTGCTAGTAATCGAGGTGTTTGGATTAGCTTATTTTTGGGCTTATGGGCTTATTTTTGTTTGGAATCGGTTATAAATCAACTTTTTTTTTCTTATGAGCTTATCATCAAGTTTAGCTTATGAACTAAGCTCAAGGTGATAAGCCGAAAAACTGGGGTTATGAGATTTAATCAAATAAGCCCGTAAATTCGAAAATTTGCTAAGAAAAACACCTTAATGTGAAATAGCTGTCAAACAAGTATATAATCAGCAGTAATTATATGATATCCGATGTTTGCCTGAAAGGCAACTTCGTATTGACAAGGCAAATAAAGTAGAGTCTGGTAGGGCTGCTAGACTTTAGGTATGTTGGAAGTTCTAGTGTAACGACCCACTTGGTGACCGTTATGTCATAATCATGGCGTGTCATCAAAGCATAATAAAGGCATAACGTCATAAAAAATACAAGACCAACAGGAAAGCCGGAATCAAACATCGGCTTCCAACATAAGCTCAACGTAAATGAAAATAAAAGAAAAAATAAAGGACAAAACATATGTATAACCCAAGCATAAGTATTAAAATGCATAAAGAGAATGAGACTAAGGTAGGTCTCATCCTATGCACGTACTCTCCATGATCAAGTCTGTCCTTGGGTACCTGCCGTATGGGACATAAAAAGAAAATACGGCTGAGCAACACGCTCAGTGAACGGATATATTGTCATGATAAGAATAAAAGAACATGAGAAATAAACAATGAAAGCAGCGGAAATGAATGTCTATGTCTTGAGGAAAACTTGTGAATTTAATGTATGAATATGAAAGATAACTGAAATGTCATAAGTTTTACATGCAATATATTTAAATGCCCACGAGCCCATATAAGTCATAACATATAATCAACGTGTGCATGAATACATAGAGGAGTGACCTCGTCATGCTATTAGAGGGGTGACCTCTAATAAAATAATATGGGTGGAGGGATCAACTCCAATGTGATGGAGTGTAGAGCACACACTAAACCAATCACCCTGTACATGTAAACATGTAACTAGGATGCACACATACGCCCTAAAATAATAATCATAATAATGGACAACATGTACGTGAAGGGATGCCACGAGAAATCACTCTCGTCACGGAAGAGTCATGACACAGGTGCCTCATATGTCATAGTTATGGTACCTCCATAAGTAGGTGGTCATGTAAGTCGTGGTCATGCATGTATATAGCTCTGACAATTTAGATGATAGCATGGCAAGCAATAAAAAGTTTTATAATATGAAAACTGGGGAAAACAGATAGCATAACAAACGGGAAATCCTAATCATGCATAGAAAGAGATGTCGTTACTAAAGGACGGAATATTCGTACCTTATGTCTAGTAATTGGTGAAAAGATGAACCGCAGAAAGTATTAGTCCAACTTCACGTAAGCTACATAATAAAGGACGTGTATGAGTTGCTTGTGCATTAATAAGTTACTTGTTCTTAATTTTTAATTACTTTTGTTCATGGTTTATCGTGTATTCCCTTAATATTGTACGTTTCATGTGTTCTTGATTAATGTATTACATGTTTCTTTTTTTATTATACTTGGTATTTCCATAATTAGTACTTTCCAAAAATAGCAAGTTTTTATATATAGTAACTTTCTACAGATAGAAGGTTTCCAAATATAGTAACTTTCCAAAAATAGTAAGTTTCCCTAAATAATAAGTTTCCAAAAATAGTAAGTTTTTATAAATAGTAATTTTCCAAAAATAGTAAGTTTCCATAAATAGTAATAAGCTCGTTTAATATACGTAAATAATTTACCTTGTTCATTGAATAAGCTGATTATATAAGTCATGGTTTAATAAGCATTGTTAATGCAAGTGATGCCTAAAAACATTATTAGTGTTAACTAATCTTTCTTAGTTTTGATCACAACAAACTATACAACACATTTAGTGTAAAACACAAAACGAATTATTTAACTAACACTATCATCAAGGTAATAATCATATCACTAACTTTTCTTAATCATACTTAGTGATCATCAAAGTGATTATCCTTAAAACTCACTTTTGTTAATATGACAAAAGATCTTTTAATAAACTTTCTTTTTAAGAAAATATTTTATTAAAATGGAAAATATAAATTTGAAAATGGCATATTCCATATGCCATAAGAATATCCTTTGAAGGTTTAAAAAACCTCAGATATTCCTACCCCACTAAAAGACAAAATCGGAGCGTAGTCTACTAGGCGGTCCTTTAAATATCTAGGCGGTTCTCTAGCGATAAGGAACCGCCGGGCTAGATAAGGAACCGTACCCAGCTAGCCGTTGCACTTTGTCTCCTATAAATAGTGGATCAAATCTCATTTTCCAATAACCCTTTTTGGATGTTTTTCTCAGCCTCCTTTCTCTTTTCTATAACATAATCATTAGAAAAGGATCACTTAATGTGTTAAGTATGTTTACATATGATTATCCTCTTGATCCCCTCCTTTACATTGTCCAAAGAGAAGACCACTCACTCACTAGTGTTGTGATAAAGATGAATCCATGAATTACTCATGTTCATCATGTTAGCCTTTTTGTTTTATGTTAATCCATTGTATTTATGAATACTTGGACTAGTTGTGTTTATCCAAGCTATTTGTGAATACTTGGATTTGTTGTGTACATCCATTGCATATGTGTTTGCTTGGATTTATGTTGTGTATATCCAAGCTATAGTGTGTACTTGGATATGTCTAGTTAAGTTGTAATAGATTGTGTAGTAGTTCTCACTAAACTATAAAGTGATGTGGTTGTGTCTTGTGAGTTCTCACTAAACTTGAAAGTGATTAGTAGTTGTGTTGTGTGAAGTTCTCACTTAGCTTCAAAGTTAAGAGTCTTAAACATTGGTTCTAGCTTTGGATTAGAACTCGACATCTAGCCTTGTGTCGTAAAATGGTGAAGTAGGCAACGTCGTGAAGATTGGTTCTACCTTGAGATTAGAACTCGACATCTAGCCTTGTGTCGTTAAATTATGAAGTAGGAAACGTTGTGTAGATTGGTCCTAGCTAAAGATTAGGTCTCGATATTTAGCTTAATGTCAGAAAATAATGTAAGCGACGATGTAAGGTTTTCTCCGCCAAGAAAGGAGCTTGTGGATATAGTGGAAATCTCGAGTAGGTGTACTCGAGGAGTGGAGTAGAAACGAGGATAGAGCCTCGTTGTCGAACCACTATAAATCTTGGTGTCTTCTCATTAGGTTGTCTCTTTCCTTACTCTTTACTTATTTCATTATCATTACACTTACCTATTACCATTGCTAATGCATTTGAATTGAACCTAATCATTATGCAACTTAGCTTCAAGTAAAAGATAGTTTTGATACAAACCTAATTGAAAGTAATTTTAATTAGGTGACTAATCGAAGAGAAACTATTCAACCCCCTCCCCTTCTAGTTTCTACAATTAGTATCAGAGCGATGGTCACTCAAGATCTTTGAAGTATATTGTACTTTAAAACTTGGATCGATCCATTGTCTCCTCAAATTAGAAGGTCAAGTTGTACTAAAGTTTCTCGTTGGTCAAACTATTTTTTTTTTGGAAAATAGGTCTTTTAATTGGTAATATTGCATCCCTATTAGATTAGTAGCTTTTATGCATTTTAGATCTACTCTTGAAATGTATCTACTAGTTTGCATCTTGCTTTGTGTAGGTACTCATGAAGATCAATCATTTAATTGGTTGTGGATTGAGTTACTTGCACTTGTAGAAGACTCATCTTCATTGATCTTCAACAACTTTGAATGATGATATCAAGATGATTGGGAATGATACTAGTCCTTGAAGACTTAGTATTCATCATAGTCATTGTTGGGCTTTACATTGATTCCTTAATGTATTGGAATGCTCTTTGTGGCCAAGGTACGCTTTCGTTCTTCCACACGCCCTTTGATCATTCTTTTGATCATTACTTGACTATGTGCTTGTTCTTGGAATCCTTGCCTTGACATTTTTTTGTGGTTTGTGATTCTTTTCTTTTATCCTCTCAAACCTTCATTGCTTGGATACTTGACTCACTATGGTGATGTAGAGTGAGTTAGTAGTAGCTTAAAGTATCAAGCATGATATTCATGGTTTGCACCCATACGGTTAGTAGGCCCTTTGCGGGAGAGAAAGTGAATTAATACCTTGCTCATATTTTTTTAGACTAACACTATTATTGAAAGTGATCTTAGTCTATGCATCAATATTTGCTTTGTGTTTATTCATTACCAAAGCCGTTTAACACTTCGCCGGAAAGGCACGTCTTAAACCACTATATATGACACAAGATCTTCGTCTCCACGATTTGAAGATTGTCATTAGTCCCTTGAGTATTGGTCTTAGTCTTGATTCACTTCCCTTGACTTCTCTCCACTTTGCTTTTTCGCTACGAGTAGTCGTTTGTCCGTTTCGGTTCTTTTCTATTTCGATTCAACTCGTAGTTCTTCATTAAGGCATATTGCTTAGTGTTATGATGATCCAATGATATTCTAAAAGGTTTAAGATATATTTTTAAGTATTTTAGAAAACATGCCTCTGTAGGCGTATCTCATTGATAAAAACCTGCCTCTGTAGGCGGTTCTATATCTCTGGCGGTTCAAACCCGCGGTTCTCTATCGATAAGGAACCGCAGGCAGTAAAACTTGTCAGAGCGCCAGTTTTATTAATTTAATCTTTTTCAGACAAAACCCTCTCTCTCCCAAAAACACACAGCCGTCGGGTTCCCCCTTTTCCACCATTGTTGAAGCTTCAAAAACCTTCAATCACTCATATTAATTGATTCCAAGTTGTGGGTTTCACTCATCCTTCATCAAACATCAATTAATTGTAAGTATTTTCTTTCAATTTCATCTATTTTGTTCTAGGGTTCATCCTTTCATAATTGGGAATTTTTAAAATTGAAATTGAATTAGAACCTTAATAGGAATATGGGTTGACATGGTTATTTTACTATGATTCCTTAGGTTCATATTCATTGAGATTTCACTAAAACCCACTTGTAGAACAAATCCAAATTTTGGCTAAATGATTTTGGTTAAAAGATGGAATTGAGATGAACCCATGAACAAATAGGTAATTGCATTGTTAATGCTTACCTAAAAACCTTGTTTTGAAAAACCAATGTTCTAGTCCATTGTTGATCCAACATAGTTCATATGTTCTTGGTTAATAATGGAATAGATACATTGTGAACATGAGAATGATATGGATTCAATCCTTTGTTTGTCAAGAAATTGATATAACACATTCTCATATTTTCATTTTTGATTTTATTTTTCATATGAGTGATTTGGAAATATATTTTCTTGTGTTTATTTAGGTACTAATCATGCCTTCACAATACCAAAAGGATCATCAACTCACTAAACAATATATGCCTAACCTTTCCGACTTTTCTCACTCAACACATCTCGTCCATACTTATTCCTCCCTTTAATCCCGTTGTTTTCATGAGGGTAGAGTTGTCCAAAAGGATATTAGGGATTATGTCTACATCAAATCTATGTTTGTAAAACATTTGGTTTGATTGTTTGTTGCACATTAAGGAAGACATCTATCCCCGATTCCTATTGGAGTTCTTTAGCACATATTCCGTCATTGAAAACAATGATGGAATATTTGTTAGGTTCATCTTGAATGGTCAACTCATATAATACTCTCTCGAAGTCTTCGGTCAAATTCTTGATGTCCCATTTGTAGGCACTTGTCGCTTCACGGATAAATGGAAGCTTAGTGCTCTCCTTGAATCCAACAATTGTCCTCCAAATGATCATGCGAAAATTGATCTTGACTACATTGTTGACATTGTCTCCAAAAAGCGTAATCGACCCATTGTAAGAAGCCTTCATACTAAGGTACGTTCGGTGAAACGTCATGAGGTTCTCTTAAGCGACCTTAATGATAATATGGTCCAATGGACCAATATCCTTAGGGAGAATGTATCTTGTCTTGGTGGAAACCGAGATCATATCTCGGCTTGTATGGTGCATATGTTATGTTGCATCTTTACATCAACCAAGTATAATTTGGCATACTATATCGCTCGACGAAGAAATTATGCTATTTCAAAGCCCAAAACAAACATTTCGTAAGCTATGCTTCTTACTCGCCTTTTCAAAAGGGTTGTTCGTGACTTTCCCCACCTCGACCTTTCTCGCTTTCACCCGGTTCATCGGGTTATGTTGTCTATTCAAGAGGTATATGAAAGAAAGCCTAGAAGTGATCGAGGTTCGCGAAAATTCGATCATCAAGAGCCGGATGATGAGGACACCTATATGCCAACAAGTGATGGTGATGGCATAGGTTCTAGTTCTCATTTCAACTCTTCGAGTAATTCCCACCCATCCTCAAACTCATTCGTGGATGGACTTGAAGACTTAGCTCCTCCACCTCATTATTCCTCTAGTGAAGTACCGGAAGATCTCAATATGGAGCATCTCTACCATGAAAATCTTAGGACTCGAGGTGAATTACATGAACATCGGGTTGAGTCAAGGAAGGGATTCAAGTACTTGGGAAACATGATCAAGGGATTGGGCAAGAAAAGAAGATGAAGACTTTGAATTGTTTCACAGTATACATGTTGCTAAACATGTAATGTGATGTTGAACATTTGCTTCTTTTACCTTTTTATTTGGCTGTGTATTAACTAATACTACTTGTTTGGATTACTTATTATGTTAATCCTAATGATGTCTATGCCATCGTGTTTGCGATTTGCATAGCTTTGTGCATCCTATGTGCTTGTTAGCTTCCTAGATTTTGGTCAGTAGTTAACTTTGGCTTGTTAATCCTTTGGAAAAATCTGGGCTAACCAAAGTTTGAGGAAGTGTGATTTTTAAACACCTCTGGTCGCGGTTCCATATCGACCAGCGGTTCCTTATCGATAAGGAACCGCCCATCCTAGATAGGGAACCACCGACTACTGTGTCCGACAGAATCTTTGCTTTACACTATTTTCCTTAATCTGTGTAAACCTGGCTTGATTCTTTGCATAAACCCGCACATTTCCTAAACTAGGTTACCTAAATTCGTTATTCAAATAAAATGTTTTTAACCCATTACTAGTTTGGATCATCCTTTCACCCTTTTAAACCCACATTGTTAGCTATGTTCTTCACACATCAAACCATTCATCCTTAACCCGTAAACCACTCATTACAACCATGGTTTCTACAAGAACCTCAAATTCATCCAAAACCTCCACTTTAAAGAAAAACCTTAAGATTAAGATTAAGTTGCCCAAACTTAACTCTTCACCCTTTCACACACCCAAGAATGAGATTGCTCCAATTCTCATCTCTTCATCACCCTCATCACCTCTTGCTCCATGCAAGAATACCTCAACCCATGGTACCAACCATTCTCATGGTTCTACCTCCTCTTCATTCAAATCTAGAATGAATGAGCTAACCTCACCCTTCACTCCAAGTACTCTCTTGGATGTGACTACCCAACCTTAACCCATCCAAAGCATTCCCATTGTGAATGACTTTGTTGATACCTTGGTGACTTCACCTTTTACCCCTCCAAACTCACCACATCACCCATTTCACCCTTGGAGAACATACCTCCACACTCACCCACATCACCCTTGGAGAACATACCTCCTCCACCTCCACCTCCCTCAAACACTACAAACTTGGGTGATCCTCTCTTTTATGATTATTTCATGCATAATGGCACTAATTTCCCTTGTTGCCTCAACAACTACTATCTCATTGATATCCTTACATTGGAGATGATTGGGGCTCACATAAAGTTGCAAAGCCTTTTGTTGAATCTCTTTGCCAATCATCCTCCTAGGAGATAAATGATGATTTTCCTTAATAAGTGTTTTTCAAGAAAAACCAAGCCAAAGAAGACTACTCATCAAGAACTAGTTTTAAGCTAACTTTATTTTAGTTAGTTGTTTTCATTTCCTTATTGTATTTCCTTCCCACCATGAGTTTTTCATGAGGATGATTTATGGATTTAGCTTTATGTGTTTCTATCTTTATGTGCACATTAATCAACTTTAATTTTAAATTAAAATTGAACCTAAATCTATCACAACCTCTAAAACTTGACTAAAATTGGTTCAAAATGTTATCTAAATATTTTGTCACCCTTTGTCAAGACATTCTTTGTGAATGTGTTGCTTTTATGCAACCCTAGCATAATTTAGTGCTAATAGAGGTAAAATTCCAAGATTTGCAATTTTTTTGAAAAAGTCTTAGTTTTTCTCAAAACCCTGGAAAATCATGGTTTCACGTCCACTGTACGCGGCTCATTAAGTCGCGCGGTCCCTTAAGTGCTAAGGAACCGCCGGTCCCTATAAGGAACCGCGGACTGATAGCCAATTTTTGGCTCGCTTTTGGTCTTTCTTCATCACCCTATCCCCTGTCAAGATTCCATGTTTACTCAATTTGGCTAAACATTCCTTGACACTTCACATTTTATTTTCAAATCTTTGCCTTGTCTACTTTCTTCTTATACCCCCACCTTGAGATTTCATTCTCACACCTCAACAATGCCTAACTCCTCCTTTCATAACCTTGATATTTCACAAACCTCCTCACCCAAAGCTTCCTCATCCAAGATTTCCAAGAAACCGAAGATCTCGGTTCGACCTATTTGGATCAAGAAAAATGAACCCTCTTCTTCCAAACCACCCAAGAACCCCACCTTCTCTCCAATCAAGTATTGGAATGAGACCTACTCCATTAACCCCATCACCGGAGAAAAGGAAAATGTTCCCCCACCACCAAAACCTTTCGACACCCCTCAATTTAATGACCTTTCAACCTTCCCAAACCTCACAAGGCATTGTGAAAATATTTCCTACCCACTCTCCTCACCACCACCAAACCCTAGGTTTGATGGCCTTCCCCCATCAGCCGAATTTGTTTTGCATCATGGATCCTCGTGTGCTTGTTGTCGATTTCAAAAAATTGAACTTGCTCATGTGTATGAGAAGTTAAATTTTCTTGAATTCCTCCTCACTCGACCTCCTCTCAAAGTTTTCGTTCCTGTGGACAAAACTTCGAATGATGCCTCGTCGTCTTATTTTCCAACTAAAGGACTAAGCACTCTTGGAGTCAATAATACTTTAGTTTGATTTGGAGTCAATAAAATTTTAAGTAATCTTGGAAAATTATCACTATTAGAATAGCTTATGCTTTGTGTTATTTTCCATATTTTTTGCTTTAGATACTCATATTGTGTGTATGACTATCTACCTTGTTTGTTTCTTTCATATTTTTGTAATATGAAACCTTTGTGTTGTTTTTGTTTTCTTTCTTTGATCATTCTCTCTTTTTCTTTTGAGTTGATCGTGGTTAATCTTTACAATTGATTATGGGTGATTCCATCATATCTAAACTTTAACCCCTTGACAAATTTATCATCTTCATTGGTTGGATGTTTCTTTTCTACCTCCATTCCACCAATTGAACTTTGATTTTGTCATTTACCTCTTTGGACATACTTAGCAATACTTGCTTCTAATTTGGGATTTCTTCTCCTTCTCCCTCTCAAGTTACTTAGTAGGTAGTGATCATATATACATTGGTGCTTCTTTTCTTTCTACTAACCTTTGTGTAGCATGTCATCTTAGCTCATACACTTGGTGCCCCAAGCAAGGGGGAGCAACCACCAAGGGGGAGATACTAGCAAAGTCCGGTTTTCTACAAAGACTTGTGCTAACCTTTTTGCTACGACAAAGGGGGAGAAATGATAGTGATAAACTCGTTAATAATTCGATATTTTGTGTTTCTACGTAAATGAGTTTATAGTTTGTCGTAATCAAAAAGGGGGAGATTGTTAATGCAAGTGATGCCTAAAGACATTATTAGTGTTAACTAATCTTTCTTAGTTTTGATCACAACAAACTATACAACACATTTAGTGTAAAACACAAAACAAATTATTTAACTAACACTATCATCAAGGTAATAATCATATCACTAACTTTTCTTAATCATACTTAGTGATCATCAAAGTGATTATCCTTAAAACTCACTTTTGTTAATATGACAAAAGATTTTTTAATAAACTTTCTTTTTAAGAAAATGTTTTATTAAAATGGAAAATGTAAATTTAAAAATGGCATATTCCATATGCCATAAGAATATTCTTTGAAGGTTTAAAAAACCTCAGATACTCCTACCCCACTAAAAGAAAAAATCCGAGCGTAGTCTACTCGTCGGTCCTTTAAATAGCTACGCGGTTCTCTAGCGATAAGGAACCGCCGGGCTAGATAAGGAACCGCGCCCAGCTAGCCGTTGCACTTTGTCTCCTATAAATAGTGGATCAAATCTCATTTTCCAATAACCATTTTTGGACGTTTTTCTCAGCCCCCTTTCTCTTTTCTATAGCATAATCATTAGTAAATGATCACTTAATGTGTTAAGTATGTTTACATATGATTATCCTCTTGATCCCCTCCTTTACCTTGTCTAAAGAGAAGATCACTCACTCACTAGTGTTGTGATAAAGATGAATCCATGAATTAGTCATGTTCATCATGTTAGCCTTTTTGTTTATGTTAATCCATTGTTTTTATGAATACTTGGACTAGTTGTGTTTATCCAAGCTATTTGTGAATACTTGGATTTGTTGTGTACATCCATTGCATATGTGTTTGCTTGGATTTATGTTGTGTAGATCTAAGCTACATGTGTGTACTTGGATATGTCTGGTTGAGTTGTAATAGATTGTGTAGTAGTTCTCACTAAACTATAAAGTGATGTGGTTGTGTCTTGTGAGTTCTCACTAAAGTTGAAAGTGATTAGTAGTTGTGTTGTGTGAAGTTCTCACTTAGCTTCAAAGTGAAGAGTCGTGAAGATTGGTTCTAGCTTTGGATTAGAACTCGACATCTAGCCTTGTGTCGTAAAATGGTGAAGTAGGCAACGTCGTGAAGATTGGTTCTACCTTGAAATTAGAACTCGACATCTAGCCTTGTGTCGTTAAATTGTGAAGTAGGCAACGTTGTGCAGATTGGTCCTAGCTAAAGATTAGGTCTCGACATTTAGCTTAGTGTCGGAAAATAATGTAAGCGACGATGTAAGGTTTTCTCCGCCAAGAAGGGAGCTTGTGGATATAGTGGAAATCTCGAGTAGGTGTACTCGAGGAGTGGAGTAGAAACGAGGATAGAACCTCGTTGTCGAACCACTATAAATCTTGGTGTCTTCTCATTAGGTTGTCTCTTTCCTTACTCTTTACTTATTTCATTATCATTACACTTACCTATTACCATTGCTAATGCATTTGAATTGAACCTAATCATTATGCAACTTAGCTTCAAGTAAAAGATAGTTTTGATACAAACCTAATTGAAAGTAATTTTAATTAGGTGACTAATCGAAGAGAAACTATTCAACCCCCTCTTCTAGTTTCTACAAGCATATTAAATAAGCAAATTCTTATAAGTCATGGTTAATTATAAATATTATATTAATAAGTCATGGTTTATTAATAAAGTCTATTTTAAATAATTAACTTCCATATGTCATGTATTTATAAATAATTATTAATTAATACGATGTCATGGTTTATAATTATCGTAATTAATAATATGTCATGGATTCAAATTAATTATTAAATAATAACATGCCATGTATTTTATAATTAATTATTAGATTATAGTATGTCATGAATATAATTAATTATACATTAAGCCTTAAATTTGATAAATAATTTAATTATAATAAGCCCTTTTGTATAAGCCAAAACATAATTAAGCAATTGGATTAAGCCATGATTACTTATACAATTAATTTAAATAATTAACATTTAATAATCCCGAGGTCAAAGCCAAAATAATAATCCAAATGCCCCCTTGGTCATCTCGGTTTAACTGAGTCCCAAAACAAAACACCACCGACACTTAAAAGTCTCGGCTGCCAAGCCATGACACCACCGCAACCCCTGTTGCGGCTGCCACTGCCTTCGTTCCCACTGTCCAGACAGAACTCCCACTGGCGACACATTTTTCCTACCGAGACCAAGTCTCGGTTGCCACCGATCGGCCGATTTTCCCACCGTGGCCCTGCTGGGGGGGTTGCGGTTTTCCACACAAACCAACCACCGAGCCTTAAGGCCGGCGGCTGCTGGGCTTATTAATCCACCAAGAGCACCTCAAAGAGGTTCTCGGTTTCAGTGCAAACATCACCCGATTTGTTTCTTGTGTTAATTAATGAGATTACATGTTCATACATTTACCTAATTAAATTCATGATTCATTAAACTTAAATAAGAAAAGAAATTGATGATTACCGAATGATGAAATGTTTTAGAAGATAAACACGAACACCACCTTATATTTCACGATCCAAAGATCAAAACCTTCTCCTCTCCCTTTACTTTTTTTATGCCGGCGGCCAAAACACACCCCATTACGGTTTCCTTTTATTTTTCTTGTTTTGTTAAAATGAAAAGAATGACAAGGGTTTTTGCTAGTTACATTGTTAGTGGGCCAGGCTTGAAATTTTGTTCTTGTAAAGCTTGATTAATTACATGGAGCCCATTTATACTTCCGTGTTAACATTATAACTTGTGTTCTTATAAATTCGTGTATTCGTAAATTTTATGTTAGTATTAAATCTTGTCGTGTAATATTAATTATACGTAAATACTTATCGTGCATTAATTTAAATACTTTTCATGTTGTAAATACAATATACGTTATTACTTGTCATGTATTTAAGATTTTTAATTTCGTGTCATACCTTGTCATACCGTATTAAATATGCGTAGTTACTTGTCGTGAATAAATTAATTAATAAAAGTTTTAATTTAATGGTATTTTTAAGCGGGTTTTACATCTAGCATTTTGTTTGTACACATTCCTATGGTGTTTTCATACTGCATAAGCTAATCCGAAGTCCGAACACTATCTCCTACACTATGATTTGATAGTGCATAAGTTTAGAACTTGTTTCTACAACCAAGAATAAGTTGTTTAAGTAAGCTTAGCCAAATACGTACTTCCACAAAATGGATTATCTACTTATCGGAAATTAGTATAAGCTGCTTAAAACAGCTACATGCATTTGTTAAAAAAAGCTAGAAAGCCAATAAACTTATAGACAGTTTTGATTATAGGTATCATGTACCTTTCCAGGTTATCAGATATTCATTTACTGGTATCATGTACTTTTCCAGGTTGTTAATGCTAGAATGTTCCTTGGCGTTACTTGCAAAACTTAGGATGACTGCTAGTTAGTTTGAGTTTTAGGCCTAAGCGTTCTAGTTACTTGTCAAACTATGTATATGGGGATGGTCAGGGTGAATCAGTTTGAAAATGCTGATTCTTTATAAAACCTCGTCCCTTCTCTTCTTCCGTATTTGTCTGATGATCTGATTAACTCAAACAAGTAGTGTAATTTTGCTACAGTACATTTTGAGTATCTTAGTTAACTATTTCTAAAATTAATCTAGGTCACTTCTTCATCTTAAATTGATTTGTAGGCACTACATGCCCATGTTAAAGAGTATGATTAGGGATTATAAGTTATAAACGCTTAGTTATAAACGCTGATGATCATGATGCAAATGATCAATTTTAGGTTATGTTTGGTTGTATAAGTTGGGCTTATAGTATTCTCCGGTATGCAGGTCATAAGCTTGCTAAATTAGAGATAAAGAATGCATCGTTATCCATAGATAATTTGTATCCAATGCTGATGCATACAAGTTTGACACTTCGAATTGATAAGATTAGATGACGAGGATCTAAATGATCGAGTTGAACAGGTGCTTCCCTAAATCTTTAAGTTCTTAACTTGATAGGTGTTGGAGGGTTTAAACTACCTAAGATTCACCTTTTAAACCTGAAGACCTATCACTGAAGTGTATATAATGTACCTTCATGATTAGCTCTAATTACACCCAATCTTGTTACACTCAAGACTCGAATATATAAGATCCATGTCAGTTTATATTCAAGCTCCTATGCTGTTTAACTTCCATCTCTCCCTTGATCAGCCTGAGGCATTCACAGCTACAAAGTTTCAGAATTTGAAAACACTTTTGGCTTGAATCTTTATATATAGGATCTTTACTTTCCAAATTCCCGATTACAGAAACTGTAGAAAATTTACCCTGGAAAAAGGTTTTTATTGTTTTCTGGAATGTGAATAGTTTATGTCTTAATTCGAGTGCTTGGTCCGAGTTAGAATCTTGTTCAGATCTAGAAGGTTGGGAGATAACAACTGGAAGGAAAGGATTGAAAACATTCAGTGCCTATCTGTTGTTAGTTTTGACCCCTCGTTGACTTTTTCATCTGTAGCGTGTGTGTTGGACCGTTGCGTCTGTTGGGAAACACACGGGGCTTTTTAGGCTAATACTAGAGGAAGAGATAAGTTTTAGGAATGTAGGTTTATTTGTTGAACTTTCTTGGTACAAGTTGCAAATGTTTACTAACACCTATTTATACTAGTCCATGGAACTTTCCAGATACAAGATATTTCCATGGATACTTCTTACATTTTCTCCATAATACTTATCTAATCTAGAATAGTTTAACTAGATATTTATAGTATTATTCTAGATATTTCTTAAGACATATATTTCCATACTTATCTTCACATTTCTACACATTTCCATAGATATTTTCTATGGTCTCTTCTTTGACATTCTAGAGCCTTCCAGTATGAGATCGTGTCTTCAGCGAGGCTTTCAGCAACTAAATCAAGTTTATGATCTAACACTCCCATTTAAATTTTATTTCCCGACTTCAAGCATCATACTTTGTCTTAAGAAATCTCGCTCGTTGAGCGGCTTAGTGAAGATATCTGCAACTTGATCTTTAGACTTTGTATGTATGACTTGAACATCCTTCCTTGCAATTCATTCTCGAATAAAGTGATAACGAGTGTTGATATGCTTACTTAGACCATGGTAGAATTGATTATTAATTAACTCGATCCCATGCTTCTTCTTGTAGCCTTTGGCCACATGTCTTGTCTTGTGCTTCTCCACTACGCCTTTGGTTTTTCTATTTTCCTTGTATACCCACTTGATTCCACTATCCTTTTGGCATTTTAGAAGGTTCCTCAACTCTCGTGTATTCTTCTTTGAATGTATCTCCTTATCCATGGCTTGTCTGCGTTTCTTTCCTTTCATAGCCTCCACAAAGGCTAAAGGTTCAAAATCAGCATATAAACAAAGTAGGGGTATCTCATCAGTTACCTCGTAAAGCTCCTACAGACTTCTAGTCTTTGGTTCTCTTTCACTTGAACTTGAAGGTGACTCTTGGGTTAGAGTTGGAGTTAGAATTGGACTTTCAGGTTGTTCGACTTCTTCTCTTGATTCACATGTCTCCTCTTCGTCGGTCATAGGAAGAAAGTGATACTTTTTATTTTCTTTAATGCTCCAATCCCATGATCCTTCTTCATCGAACTCCATGTCTTTGCTCACTACCACCTTCCTAGTGATCGGGTTATAGAGCTTGTAGCCTTTCGACTGCTTGTCGTAACCAACGAACACATGTTTCTCACTTCTATCATCTAGCTTGATTCACCTTTGGCTCAGAACGTGAACATACGTTATGCTTCCGAATATCCTTAGATGAGACACGGTAGGCTTCATCCCATTCCATGCTTCTTGTGGGGTCTTTTTGTCCAAACTCTGCGACGGACACCGGTTCGATAGATACACCGCACAATCAACTGCTTCAACCCAAAACTCCTTTGGCAATTCTTACTTTTCAACATGCTTCATACAATGTTGAGAATAGTTCTATTCTTTCTCTCCACCACTCCATTTTGTTGTGGGGAGTAAGGAGCTGTTATAAATCTCCGGATCCCATTATCCTCACATAATTTATTAAATTCTTTTGAAAAGTATTCTCCACCTCTATCCGATCTCATGGATTTAATCTTTAAACCCTTCTCCTTTCAACCATAGCTTTAAATTTCTTAGAAGCTTCAAAGGCTTGGGATTTTTCTTTTAGAAAATAGACCCAAGTCTTTCTAGAATAATCATCAATAAAAAGCATAAAGTTGAGATTCATACCATGAGAAGGTGGAGTAATGGTGTAACACCCCACTTTGATAAGTGGACCGTCACGTGTATTTATGGCGTGTTATCAAAACATGCAAGGTAATATATACTAAAACATACATGACCAAAAGGGAAAAACCGAAATCAAACATCGGTTCCCAACATAAGCCGAAAACAAAATAAAATAAATGAAATGAGAAGGACAAAACAAGTGTCCAAACCAGCATAAGTGTAAGAGGGCAAAAAGGAGAAGAAGTCTAAGGCAGCTTCCATCCTATGCACGTCCTCCAAATGCTCAAATCTATCCTTGGGTACCTGCCGTTTTAGGACATGGAAATGAAATATACGGCTAAGTAATACGCCCAGTGAACGGATATATACATGGTATGAATGACTGAAATATAAGTAAAGACTGAAAAGCAGTTGAAATGTATAAGTCCTGGAAAACCTAGAACATGTTTACAAAATTGGTTTTATTCTTTGAAAAGCGTATGATTAACTTATGAAAACTGTATTTTAAATTTAGCCAAGAGCCCATATAGGTCATGAGGTAGCAACGTGCATGAATACTTAGAGGGGTGACCTCATCATGCAATTAGAGGGGTTGCCTCTAATTATAATGGTCTGGGTAGGAGGGATCAACTCCTCGTGAAGGATGCAAGGCACACACCATATTCACCATGAAAATCCGGACTGATGTAACTAGGATGCACCCATACGCCCCACATGATAATAAGAATAAATGGCCAAACAGAAGGGACTCGTAATCACTCCGTCGTGGGGAAGTCATAACACTGGTGCCTCCAGTGTTATCGTTATGGTACCTCCATAACTAGATGAACTGGCATGCATGTATATAGCTCAGGTATTTAAAATATAACATAAGCGTTCAAAACATATAAAATAACTGGGGAAAACAGATGGCTGCAAACGGAGAATCCTAATCAAACATGCAAAAGAATGTCCATACTGAAGGACGGAATATCCGTACCTTATGTACAGTGGTAAAGATAGAATGGAAGCTGAACAATCTACTCCGACTTCACAGATACTACATAAATAAGGGACGTGTATGAGTTGTCTGATTACTATGTGTTTTACTGGTTCTGTGCGTTCTTAGCTAATTTCATATGTTCTTGTCATGTTTTACTATTTTAAGTGTTATCGTGTACTTAATCATGTTTTACATATATTCTGATTATGTATTTCATGTATTCTTGTATTACTATACTTGTAGTGTCATAATAGATAACTTTCTAAAAATAGCAAGTTTCCAAAAATAGAAAGTTTCCAAAAATAGAAAGTTTCCAAAAATAGTAAGTTTCCTTAAAGAGGAATAATATTGATTTTTACGTCCAAAACATAAGTAAATGCTTAATAGTCTTAATCTATGAGTCATGATAATTAAATAGTAAAGTTTATTAAATTAAATACTTTAGGTTACACTGATTATTAATTTATAATACGATGCATGGTTTTTATATGGATTATTAATTAGTAAAATGTCATGATAAATTTAATAAAACTTTACCTATTCTTGTAATAATATAATTACATTAAACCGTGGAAATAATTTAATTATTCCTTAATAAATACTTAGGTTATATCGTGAATTATTAAGTTTAATAATTTAAGATAAGTCATGATTTAATTAATTAATTAAACTACAATGTAAATTAAATTAATTACTTTGTTAAAAAAATGTTATAGCCAAAACCCTTGTGCACCCGAGCCCCAAACCCGAGACGAAACCAAACCAAACACCATCAGCCGACGGCTTGGTGTTTGCTTCCGGCGGCTAGAAACCTAAGCTGTTGTCAGGTTGCCACTGATTGGCTAGGGGTTCCCACTGGCTAGCCAGGGGTTCCCTCTGTCGTGTCCAAACTTCCTACCGAGAGCCCATGGCTCTCGGTTCCCACTGACTGCACAAGGTCCCGCCTGTTGGGGCCTTGTTGCTTGCGGCTGACAGAACCCAAACACCACCGCCCCACAGTGGGTCGCGGCTGGTGGCCAGAAGGGAACACCGAGACCATGGGGGTCTCAGTTTGTGTGCAACCGAACCAAAAAACAAGCAAACGCACCCTTTCTTGTTTGATCTTTTAATTTCATGATTTCTAACAATGGTTTAAGATGATTCAAGCATAATAAACATAATTAATTAAAAAGATTTAGGATTAAGAAATACCAAAAGTGTGGTTATTAAAATTTTATGATCACGGACACAAACACAAATCCAATTCGAACCAACATACTTTTCTTCTTCCCTTTTCTCTTGATGTAGACGACGACCAAAAATGGGGGCTAGGGTTTGATGGTTTTCTTGAAATGTGTGTCAAATGAGAAAGTTTAGTTTCCTGACATGTAGTTTGTAAAATGGGCTTGGGCCATAAGGCCCCCTTTCTTTCTTCTTAGTTGCGGCCAACCACAAGCCCAACACCAATTCCGTTTTGATTTTTCATGTTTTATTATTTCTCGTATATGTTTTTGTTATAATTGTCGTGTTTTATACCTTGTCATGGTTAAGTATTATTCGTAAACATTTATCGGGTATTAATAATATACATCATACTTGTAATAAAATGCTCGCGACACGCGTCGTATATTATTAATGGAGAGTTTTATTTAAATCTTGATTTTGTGCATTTAATGTTCTTGGTATTTGTGTGCAGGTTTTACAACTCTTCCCCTTTAAAAAGAATAATTCGTCCTCGAATTAGAGATACGATAATTTGGAAAGGACATGGACGTAACATGACTGTAAAGGACATGGAACGTGACGTGACTGAAAAGAACATATCTATCTAATGGACGGAAAAGAGGATAGAAAGTCCGGATGGACTCCTCCGCTCCAAGTGGCGTCCCGCCCGGAACGGTTCCTCTACAAGATCTTGACGAAGTAGAAATCCTGGTCTTCATGACCCTGACTTGACGATACGTAAAAGTTTCTAGTTCATCAACGTAAGATAAATTCTCATGAATCTGATCGAGTGGGTAAGAAATAACATGCAAGGTTAAATGAACGTTACGATGCAAAATAACCGGGAATACCTGACGTTAGTAACGTCTGAGCAACAATGCGTGAGACATACTGAAACGTAGTACGTGAACAATTGTGAACGTGATACGTGAACATTTATGAACGTGATACATGGATATATGGTGACTGTAATATGAGAAACATATGAAGGACGACGATATGTGCAACATATCGTGAACGTGATATGAGAAACGTAGAGTGAACATGACATATGTAACATTTCGTGAACATGAGATAACTGAGGAGGTAAATTCAAACGATAAGGAGTGAGGCGTGAAATGTGACGTGAACCGTCTGTCTAAGGATGGAAAGTTTATCAAACTTGAGTCTGGTCTCCCAAGCTTTCTACAAAAATTTCCAGAATGAAATGTGAAACGTAAATCGTAAGCTAACATACGATCATGAACGTGAATGGTGTCATGAACGTGAATGGTGTCATGAACGTGAGTGCGAATATAGATCGTAAAATTGAACAAAGATATGAACGTAAATAATGAACACGAACGTGAACCTCTATCTGATTGGATAGCTGAAGGAGTGCCAAGTGATTGTACGATCTTTGACTGGAAAAAAAATGTTTGATAATCTGCTAATTGTGAAATTCCTGTAGATGGAAGGGTATGCAGACTTGGTCAAACTGTTGTCAACAACCCAAATAGAATCATGCTTCTTCTGAGCCTGCGGTAGTCCGGTGACAAAATCCATGGAGATCTGTCCCTTTTCCATTCACAATTTCTAATGGTGGAAATAACTCCTAGCCTGTTGGTGTTCTATCATAACCTGCTGGATACATAGAACTTTGGAAAACTATGAGTCTCTGAAATTAGACTTCTGTTAGCATAGGATCCTCTAGAACACCTAATTTAGTGTAGGGTTCTCTTCTTTACGCGTAAGCTTAGTCATGGTAAAAATAGTCGTGAGAAACAATGTGATTCATCGTGTCACTGTAATCAACCAAAATTCATACCTGAAAAGGGTTCAGTGTACCATTTCTCCGGTCTTAGAATTCGTAACATATTATGAAGATGGTCTTCGTGCTCTTCTCTGGACTTAGATGAAATCAAGCTGTCATCGATGAAAATACTAACGAATTTGTTCATGAGCTCATGGGGAACTCCATTCATCAAGTCCATAAATGCTGCTGGAACACTCGTGAGGCCAAAACAAAATTATAAATTTAGCATGACCAAATCGTGTGCGAAAAGCAGTCATGGAAATGTCCTGCCCTTTCACTCGTCACTGTTAGCAGCATGATCGTAAATCAATCTCAGAAAAGTGTTTAGCACCCTGTAGTTGATCGGACACGTCTTTAATAAATGGAGGAGGATAACGGTTATGAATGGTGATTTGTTTAAGTCAATGGTGGCCGAGACATAATCTCATGTTACCGTCCTTCTCCTTAATAACAGAACCGGTGCACACCATGGCGATACACCTGGAGAATGAACTCCTTCAAGTATCTCTTGAAGTTGTTCCTTCAACTCCTTACCCTCAAGGAGGCCATGCGATAACGAGCCTTGGAACAGGTTCTGGTCCCTAAAATGCTCAATGTTAATTCCCACCTTGTGGATAGAAGTATACTCGGAAGTCTTTCCGAAATATATATGGGAGAACCTTGAAATGATTGGCTGATTATGCACAAAAGAACTCATAAGTCGTGTCATAACAGATAGCTAGAAAATCTTCGCAGCCATAGGATAACAAACACGTGCTTGTAAAGCATAAATAATTTGTACTGATTTCCCGATGGAAAACCATGATGAATGTATTCAGGAGCCTGCACTTTGCTGTGCACATCCTGATATGAACGGCGACCAATCATAGCATGGTGTGCTGTTCATAGTCCATAATCAGAATCATAACTAACTCGCATATGTCCGAGGAAAGTGCGTTAACCGAATGGATCTTGTCGTCAGACTGAAAGGAAGCCTTTGTATTTATGGTGATACTAACGGTGTCCTTATGGTTATATAAGAATGCGATTGAAAAATGAACGTGTCATGTTAATTATGACAACCCATAAAAATTTGCAAGTATAATATGTGCTATGCTATAATAGGAGCGGATAAGCCACTAGAAATTTTTGCTTTTTGTGTATTACTTGAAAGAATGAACTGCTTCTCACACCATAAACTATCATAACCACACATTATAATGATAAAAGACACAAGTCTAAGCTATGAAAGAAATCTAATATTAATAAGAACATCTCAAATATAACTATGATGCCCTAAATTCCCTTAGAAACCCTAGAATTCCTATAAATGAATTATAAACACAAGAATGGTAAAACATAAAGGATGAAAACTTATAAATGAATCATTGTGAAACATAAACAAGTTATAAAATATACTCTAAAGACATAATAAATACCTAAGAATGGCAAGAACAAACCATACAAACCTAAGTACAAGTAATTGTACATAATAGTCTAGATCACCACCTAGAAACTTTGATAAATAGTATTTCAAGCAATGTAACGACATAAAATCCATGTAATATTATCAAAAACAATGTACTAATTACAATCTATCATCTAGAGGAAAGTTAATTAATCACAAATTACTAATATTCACTAATCCAAGGCTAATTATAAGTTAAGACCTAGTAACCAAGATTAGCATATAAAATCCATTATACATCGAATTAGAGTCTAATATTTTGCCATAAATTATAAAACTCAACTATACATCATATTAAGATTATACATTCATTTCAAGTCAAGTTACAAGTTGATAAAGCACAAGGTACAAGTTATCAAAGCATAGGATCTTAAGCTCCCTTAATCAACCCTAGAATATGATCAACTTATATAAACCCTCAAACTAAGAATTTAGAACCCATAGAAGATATAACAATATCATATAAGCCCTAGAATAAGCATACATGTGGATATAATCCCTAATTACCCAAGTTAAAAAATCATTAGGATTAATGACCTAAAAACCCGAATATTAAGAAATCTACATGGAATCACTACCTAGTTCTTTTTGGACAAGTTTATAGATATTCATAGGACTTCAATAAGATTATAAGATGATATTAAGACAATTTAAAAGTACCCTAATGCACAAGGTACAAGATTTCAATGCATGACTTGTAGATTAGGTCAAAATAGGTATTATCACTCTTTAGACATGTTAACCCTAACTAAACCCTTAAACTAAGTGTGAGGACCCATTGGACACTCAAAACACAATGTATAGGACCTAATTAAGTTTACATCAGTAACAAATTGAAGGATAAATCCTTTTACTAAGATTAAACCCTAGATCATTAGAAAACCCTAATCTACAGATGTATAACTCCCATTTTCACATCAAACCTTTGTTAAAGTTCAAACCAAAGCCCCAAATCTCTTATATAGAATTTATAAACCCTAATTAAGCCCTAATCATTCACTAATATTTTTCATAAGCCCTTAATCACCAAAAACACAAAGCATAAGTTACAAGCCCTAGTTTTAGGATCCGGTTTTGTAAATTCCCTCCAAAACTCATTTTCAAACCATTTCCCTCCACTGCAAGATTAAAAACCAGATATTTATCCATCCTAAAATATTTTAGGAGTGTGAAAAGTAGGTGGATCACCTCCTTGCTTGCTACACATCACAATTCCTATCTAAATGTTGTCGTGACTTATTTTAGACCACAAAGAAAGATTGGAACAAACCTAGAGTCTAAGAACTTGTGTAGATCTTCACTAGCCTTCATTAGTCACCCTTTTATCTATCTTACACGTTTGAATGCAAAACTTGGAGGCTAAGGCTCATTTCAAGTATAAATAGGGGCGTATGTACTTCATTTGAACTTGCACCCCATTTACTTTGTATCTCATACCCATTATCCATTTACACCTCTATATACGTCTTAGGACATCCCACAAGACCAAAACCAGGTCTAGAAGCTAGCCATTGAAGCTATTTAAGCTTTGATAGCAAGTTGTGTTCATAAGAAGCCATAAGGAGCCATTTTGGAGCTACCTAGGTTGGTGTGAGATCACGTTCTTGTTTGTTAGCTCAAGTTGATATGTGTGACATAAACCCGACAAGATTAATGGACATAAGGTGAGTTCATAGCCTCACTTCTAAATACTTTCTAAATGATTTGAAAACCCGTGAGGGGGATATACGTTAAAATGGAATACAAGTGTTTTTGGTATGATCTTCAGATATGATTCATTGACACTATGTTTACTGCTGCCTATGAAAGTCCCTTTTTAATTGTGAACAGCTAATCATTTCTCGAAATGAGCGCTAATATCATAAATAGTACTATTGGAGACTGACATCTCATGTCTGGGAAAATCGCACTTGCTAGCACCTCTGTGGTTAAACATGCATACTTTATTTTGCAAACAAGGATAGTTTGGCAGACTTCATCATAAGGGAAAAAACTGTTGGTTCCTATGTCTAGTCGCGGTATCATGAGCTTAGTGCAATTAAATCATCATTTTATTCAAACTTACGAGCAAATAACAATGTAGCTTAGGAAAAAGGTCTTTCATTCAAACTGATTTTAAAACCTATGAATTCACTCAACCATTATATTGACTTTAAGCATATATTTCAGGTATTGAAATTGATAGCATGGAGCATCATACTAATGACATGGAGAGATATAATCTTGGAAGATTTTGTCATTCAAACCTATTTTCTAGATCTCGGGAACCTGTCATATATAGAGTATGTACAATTGTTTTATTGAAAATCTCTAATTTCGAATGATAAATTTATAAAGAATAAATGAAGTTTATTCAAACACTCTTTTGAGTTGTTTTCTATCACTTTGCTTTAATATCATGAAGTAATACCCCTTAAAATATTAATATGTTGCGTCAAGGTAAAAATGGGGGTGTTATAGAGTGGTATCAGAGCTATAGTTATGGAGAATTAAGAGATTAAAAAATCATAACTATAATTGCGTTTCTTAAATAAAATTCCAATTGAAGTCTCCGCATCAAAAATCATGATGCTGCAAAAAGTTGTAAGTGACATTTAAGATTTCTAGTAATGTTATTATGTGTATTAAATGTTAGTATGTGTAAATAATTTAGTGCTAGCTACTGATAGAAGTAATTTTTCTTTTTACCGACGTCATCAGAAATATGTCTTCCTATTCTCATCCCATCGTTATATCTGATTCGGAACCAGAAAATCTTTACCTTTTGGATTTTCCTGAACCTTTAGTACTAGCCCTTTATGCTAATAATAACAATTACCTTAACCCATTTTCACTAGAAAATAATCCCCAACCAAATTATGAAAATATACCTACTCCACAGTATCAAACTCCTTCATCCCAAGCTTCCAATAATATCCCAAATAACCAAAACCTATTTGTAGAACAAATGGAGAATATGATCAACTATTTTAGTGAAGTGCCACCCAACCGTATTGAGGATTTAGAATATGAGGTCGAAAGGCGAAGGTGTGAACAAGAAAAGATGCAAGAGGAAATAGAAAAATTAGAGAATAATTTTGTAAGAGTAAGCAATGAGAATTTTGAGTTACGTAATAGGCGAAGGATAAATGAAGAGGAAATCACCTTAGCAAAAGTAAGAATGACAGCAATGGAAAAACTTATTGAGGATATTCAAGTTCGACACCGAGACAACATTAAACGTCTCTTAGAAGAAATTAAGAATCCCCAGGAAAAGAAATAAACCTGCTTTTAATATTTCAGCTTCCCAAAAAGCCTTGTAAATATTTTAGCTATCAGTCTTTACTTTTATGTAATACAAAAGCTTATCTGTCCATCAGTGAAGCAGATTGTTAATAAATAAAAGTTTCTTTTTCATCTTTCCTTTATTTTGCATATTATTCTAGAAAAGTGAAATACTTGAAAAGTATAAGTCTTTAAAAGAATTATAGCAAAAGAGAGATATTATCTTAAACTAAAAAGAACTTCTCAAGTCTATTTGGTTAAAAAGAGTATCAATCTAAATAAAGGATAAATAACCTAAGAAACCTAGGAAAAGTTATTAGTTGTTAGAACCCTTTAAACCTTTTATGTTTCTAAAAAGTTTTTGGAAAATTTATGCACGTAAAGCGTTATATGTATACACATATGACAAATGCTTAATAGACAAGTATATCTAATTTTCAAAAAAAAAAAATTCTAATTTCAGAATGACACATTTAAGGACATCAGTATCTTCTACCCAAACTCCCGAAAGACTTTAGCGAATAACTAACAATGAAGTAGCTACAGCCTTGAAAATGCTAGTCTTCAAAATAGTAAGGAATGTTAAGCCAACGGAAGACTATATAACTAGCCAGTTATATAAATTCCAAGGAAATGAAGATGTTGTTAGTATTTCCAATTGGATTAAGAGGACGAAAACAATTTTCTCCCAAAATAGTTGCGTTGAGGATCGTCAAGTAAAGCTTGCTATTAGTACCCTAACTAATGAAGCATTTTCATGGTAGAATTACTATACCCAACTTGTTGGATTATATGAAACATATAAGACGAAATGGTTAGATTTTAAGTACCTCCTAATAACCCGATATAATCCTTCAAAAGAAATCGAGAAAGTGAAAAAGGAATTTTGCAAACTAGTAACCCGAGGAATTGATCTCAACGCCTATTTGAGAAAATTTCAAGAGTTAGTAGAATTGTACCCTATCACTGATTCACAAAGGATGATGAAAGATTTAATCAAAGGATTTCCCATAAGATTCAGAATGATGATTACTATTTCTAAACCCCACAATTTAGAAGAAGCCATTAAGATTTCCCAGAAATTAATGAATCATGTGATCAAGCACAATCCTGTGCAAGGATCCAGCTCCCTTAAATGTAAATTTATCAAAGAAGAAGAATCTGCTGAAACTAAACCCGATCCCTTAAACTTTACCTATGATCCCTATTTTCCCTACCTATATTACTCAAACACTAACCTAGTTAACTATTCCCAACCAATAAAATACGAAGACTATGCTAGACACATTCCCCATTGTATGAATTGTCTATTACATCACACTGGAAACTGCACAACAAAGTGCCAGAACTGCTTCAAAATAGGTCATCAAACCCGATACTGTTATAGCAAGGCGAATTTTTAGACTTTTTCTAAGATTTCTGTGATTTGTAAATAAATAAGTGTGTTAAACATATGTGAAGGCAAAACTTGAAGGCTAAGGGTCATTTAAAGTATAAATAGGGGCGTATGTACTTCATTTGAACTTGCACCCCGTTTACTTTGTATCTCATACCCATTCTCCATTTCCACCTCTATATACATCTTAGGACATCTCAAAAGACCAAAAACCAGGTCTAGAAGCTAGCCATTGAAGCTATTGAAGCTTTGATAGCAAGTTGTGTTCATAAGAAGCCATAAGGAGCCATTTTGGAGCTACCTAGGTTGGTGTGAGATCACGTTCTTATTTGTTAGCTCAAGTTGATCTGTGTGACATAAACTCGACAAGATTACTTGACATACGGTGAGTTCATAGCATCACTTCTAAAGGCTTTCTAAATGATTTGAAAACCCGTGAGGGGGATATATGCTAAAAATGGAATACAAGTGTTTTTGGTATGCTTTCCAGATATGATTCATTGACACTATGTTTACTACTGCCTATGAAAGTCCCTTTTTAATTGTGAACCACTAATCATTTCTTGGAATGAGCGCTAATATCGTAAATAGTACTATTGGAGACTGACATCTCCTGTCTAGGCAAATCACACTTGCTAACACCTTAGTGGTTAAACATGCATACTTTATTTTGCAAATAAGGATCAAACTGTTAGTTCCTATGTCTAGTCGCGGTATCATGAGCTTAGTGCAATTAAATCATCATTTTATTCAAACTTACGAGCAAATAACAACGTAGCTCAGGAAAAAGGTCTTGTATTCAAACTGATTTTAAAATCTATGAATTCACTCAACCATTGTGTTGACTTTAAGCATATATTTCAGGTATTAAAATTGATAGCATGGAGCAACATACTAATGACGTGGAGAGATATAATCTTGGAAGATTTTGTCATTCAAACCTATTTTCTTGATCTCGGGAACCTGTCATGTATAGAGTATGTAAAGTTGTTTTATTGAAAATCTTTGATTTTGAATGATAAATTTATAAAGAATAAATGAAGTTTATTCAAACACTCTTTTGAGATGTTTTCTATCACTTTGCTTTCATATCATGAAGTAATACCCCTTAAAATATTAATTCGCTGCGTCAAGGTAAAAATAGGGGTGTTACATTAATACACGACGTAAACGTGGCAGATTTCACTGAATGTGTTTCTTCTGTCACATGCGGAACGAACCCTGTGTGTTTGAACGTGAACAATACGCCGGTGATGGTACCGAATTTCTGGAGGCCTGACTAATACATGGCACAACAGAGTGGTATACTCCTTGGAGGGTACCCTAAGTTTTTTTATAGGTCCTGGTTGAAAAGTTATACATGAGTCATGTGTCCTGATTCATGTATTGAGAAAATATGTGTATGACATGTGTCTTGATTGGTGTCTTGACATGTGTCTTCAGAAAATATACGTCAGACATGTGTCTTGACTGATGTCTTGACATGTGTCTCGAGATGTGAAACAAATAAAATAGAAGATCTTAGGTTGTCATGCCAGAATTGGCGGATCAGTTAGACTGCTGACCCTTTGTATTTCCGATCACGTCCGTTACCGGAGCTTTTGTCGTTATTGCTAGATTATTTGCTATCACGATAGTTTTCACTACCTCCTTATTTGTTAGTTCCATGACGGTCATTATCATGACTGTAATTCATGTAACTACTCAGCTGAGTGGTCGACTGGTACCGGTTCCTACTCATATGTTGGAAAAGACAACTGAATGGCACGTGACATATGACTGAGAGTATAAAGATATGAAATGAAATGGTAACGTCTGGTGGATGAAGTATAATTCTAGTCTGGTTGCTCTGATCTATAGCATTCATCTTTGTTCTATAGAATCTCCAAGCTGTGAGTCGCCTCATCTCTTGATCAACATTGGTAGGTGGAAAACATCTGAGAAAGTAGAGAATCGATTAGCACTACACATGGAGTGCGGTGACTGGAATACCTGTGGAATGTGGCACATGAAGTAAACATGTGGTTCGGTACGTGGAGTACACATGGAATACGGTACGTGAAGTACACATGAAATTCACATGAGATGATTGATATGGGTATCAAACATCTGATATGATCAAAGGAAGGTAAAAGGTCAATGGCTAAAACCAAACGAACAATACAGCGTAATAGCCCAACTAATTTAGCGTAGACTTAGTTCTAGTTTCATAAGAAGCACAAAAGCATGATTAAACAGAATCGAATGATGTCCAGCATGAAAACATGATTAATGAAAACCCACCATGAAAGCATGATTAAATACAATCCATCAATGTCTAGCATGAAAGCAAAATCAACACGAAGAAACATGGAACAAAATTAATATAAAGGAGCATAAAAAACATAATCAGCATGAAAACAAAGTCAACCATGAAAGTATGATAACATAATTGACATAAAGAACATAACAATGAATGAGGGGACATGAAAGCACATATGACTGCAATGAAATGACATTTGAAAGTCGTTGGTGAAGACGACTATGAGTCGGTTAACAAAACAAGATTGACATGATCAAGGGTGAACGCCTATGGGTCGGTTCACAAAACAAAATTGGCATGAGTAAGGGTGAACGCCTATGGGTCGGTTCACAAAACAAAATTCAAATGAAAAGCACATGCGACTAAGTATGACCAGTCATGTACCAACCGTTAGCTAGTAAAAAATTTAGCGAAAAACGTGTGACTAAGTATGAAATAATGTGATCAGTCCATACTAGTCAAAATTCGCAAGGAAACATCATGCATAAAACAACGACATATAACTAAGTATGGATGACTGTTGTTCAATCCATATTAGTAAAAACAAATCAAAGAGAAAACATCATGGTTAAAGACAATAAGGTTCTGAAATTGTCAATACGTGGAATGACAAGCGTCGGCTTAGGAAGATCCTGGTGACTACCAACTAGTCACATGTCAAGTTTTAGAGCCTACACGTCGAAACCTTGGGCTCTAATACCATAATTGTAACACTCTACTTTGATAAGTGGACCGTTACGTGTATTTATGACGTGTCATCAAAACATGCAAGGTAATATATACTAAAACAATTGTTGGGAATTATTTGTTAAGTGTCAAGTACCGTTAGTGATATTGAAGTCCTGTTACTTATCTTTCAAGTACCGTTAGTGTTAACGCGGTACATAGTAAGTACTGCTACTTATAAAGTAAGTACTGCTATATTGATTAGGACAAATATATCTTTGTATAAGATATGTCATAGTTATAGTTAGAGTATATCTTATGTGATATACTTAAATAGTTAGAATATTGATAATATATTGTCTGTGATATAGTTATCTTTATAGAATATTCTAAGGTTTCTAGGGTTCCTTACTCTATAAAAGGAACATAGATACAATGTCATTCATGTACCTCATTCAAGTCGATTAATAAGAGAATCGAATAGTTAAACGTAATTATGTTCTTCTGTGCTTTATAAGTTAGATTCCGCATAACTTATTTAGCTTGAGTAAGAGTTCTCAAAGTGTTTTAGTTTGATTACAAACTACTATACTAGTTCTTAACAGAATATAGATCCAATCAAAGGGATCAACAAGTGGTATCAGAGCTTGTTGAGAAACTCTGAAAAAAAAGAACACCACCCCATACACTCCACTCACACCAAAACTCAATGTCTAAACATGGTGATGACGCTCACTTGGATGATGTTCAAAATCCTGATCCAATACCACAGGGACAACCTCAAGTTGTGCATCTTGCACCAATACAAGGTTTTCAAGCCGTGAATGTTGTAGCTACCTCTACAACTACAACACCTTCTCATACTCTTTCTGCTGTCAAACTCCCAGTGCTCAAAGGTGACAATTATGAGACATGGGCTATGCAGATGGAACATTACTTGAATAACACAGATCACACTGTGTGGCAAGTTATCAAGAATGGGAATACACCTAAGAAGCTACACTGGTTGCCTGATGGTACATGTTATGCTCTACTTGCTGTGACTGCTGAGGAGGTACAAGCAGAGACCAGAGAGAGAAAAGCCAGAACTGCTTTGGCTATGGCTCTTTCAGAGGACATCTTACCTACATTTCATCATTATAAGGATGCCAAGGCTATGTGGGAGGCCATCAAACTTAGATTTGGAGGTAATGACAAATCTAAGAAGATGAAGAAGATTGTTCTTAAGCAAGAATTTGATAACTTCTCAATTTCCAGTATAGAAGGAATGCATGGTGGCTATGGAAGATTCAGTAAGCTACTTATTCAATTGGCAGTTTATGGACAAGTAATTCCTAATGAAGAAGCTAATCTAAAATTCTTAATGAGTGTTCCACAAGAGTGGAAAGCAATGGCTATGCACTTCATCACAAGAGATGATCTAGATACAATTCCTTTTGATCATCTCTACAACAATCTTAGAGCATATGAGATGGATGTAAAACGCATTGAGGTGACCAAAGCAGTAACTACAACAAAGTCTAACTTAGCTTCTGTGTTAGAAGGAAATAGCGGTACTTATTTTCATAATACCGCTAGTGGATCAAGCAGCGGTACATACTTCACAAATACCGCTGGGGGACTTACAAGCGGTACTTACCCACAAAGTACTGAAGGCAGCCCAATAGTCTCTCAAAATCCACATGGAAGATCTTCACCATTCTTTAGTGACAATGATGCCTTGTCATTCTTTGCTGGACAAGACAACATGCCAAGATTAACACTCAATGACTTGTTCCAAATGGATGATGCTGATGTTGAAGAGATGGATCTTAAATGGCAAGCTACTATGGTGTCAGTAAGATCTAACAGGTTCTTCAAGAAGACTCGAAGAAAGATGACTGTTGATCCTAATGAGCCATTAGGATATGACAATTCCAAAGTTAAATGCTATAACTATGGAAGGAATGGACATTTTTCAAGAGAATGCACTAGAGACAAAGCTGAGAGTAGCAGTCAAAAGTCCAAGAACAACTATAAAATGAGTCCAAGAATAACTGAAAGTTTTCGAAAAGGAAATAGAAGGAGTCCTAAAGGAACCAAATCATTGGTGACTGTAGATGGAGTGGTGAACTGGCCTGAAGATGAAGAAGAAGAAGAGCTTGGTTTAATTTCTCTCTCACATGAAGATAGTGAGGTACATCCTTGTTCTAAAGACTGTGTTCTTAAATTTAATAGCTTAAAAGTAGAACTAGATGAACAGTATCAAAAAGTCAACACATGCACTATAGAACTAAATGCTTTTAAACAAGTTGTTGCTAAGTTAGAAGAAAATATAGTTTTGTATAAAAAGGGTCAACAAAACTATGAAGAGAAAATAAGAATTTTAACTCTTCAAATGAGGGAAAAAGATGTGGAAATTAAAGCCTTTGAAAGACAACTTTTGTAAGTGTCAGCAGAAAATGAAGCTTTAAAAGTCAGTCTTTATAATGAAATGGAAGTGATTAATCATTGGCAAAAGTCCTCTAAAGGATTGGGATAACTTATTAATTCACAAATGGGGTATTATGATAAGTCAGGCCTATGATATATTGAGGACCAACCTGGGATAACTTTAACTGACAAGGACTTATCAAAGGGGATTTTTGATAGTTCTAGTGAGTCAGATAGTACACCTAAGAATGATAGATATGCTGAAGGAATGAAGGCAGTTCCTCCACCATTATCAGGAATTTTCATGCCCCTAGTAATGATACAAGTATAGAGTTAGAAGAACCAAAGATTAAAAATACCTCAAACTCTAGTACTTTGTCCCAAGATAAGACTGTTGTGACCAAGAACATTATCCACCTTTAATGAACAATTTTGTTTATGAAGAATCTAAGACTAGTTCTGCTCCCAAGTAGGTAAAAACTCCTAGCAAGATATTGGATAATGATGTAAAACATAATAAAACCAAGAGGGGTGGGTTAGGTTTTGAGAAAATTAAGGCAAAACAACCTTTTGGATCTTTTTGAGAAGAAAAGGATGTTATGTTTGTGGTGGTCTAAGTCATTTTATCAAAGATTATACTTTGCATGAAGATAAAATTATGAAACAAAAGGCTGCACAAAAGGTCATGAAAAATAATAATGGGAGAAATGCACAGGTTAATAGGAAACAGAAACTTAAGAATGACAAACCTAAGTTTGATCACTCAAAAGGGGTAGCTAAATAATACTCGATTTTGCAACCAAGTATCAAAATTCGTAGTCCCAAGTCTTTTCGAATTGACTAATGGTTAAGAGTGCGACTCAATTGTCTTTTGGTGAGCAAAATGATTTGGTTTGGTTGTCTAATTTAAAAGCATGTATGAAAATTGTCGATGAGTAAAGTAGAAGCTTTGACAAAATTAAACTTAAAGTTAATTAGGAAAATACTTGAAACTTAAAACTTTGAAAAACTTTAACTCTTAAAAACTTAGTCAATCGAAATAATGCAAATCATGTCCATCGGAATACACCAAAATTACAACCATCGAAATACATAACAAGGCATCGGAATAATTCAAGTTAATAACCATCGGAATAATCAAGGTCCATTCTATCGGAATGTAGGGTGGTCGCAATATCTAGATCGGAATAATCCAACACTTCTGTCGCAAAGTGGTTCAGATCGGAATGATGTAAAGTAAAATTGGGCAGCACTTCGTCTTAACAAGACCTTAGTCCCGTCGGAATGTGCGATCGCAATGAGCGATCGTAACCCAGATCGGAATAAAGGGGAATTACCAAACGATCGCAAAGTAGAACCCTAATGGGTTATTGTGATCAAAACTTTGAAATCTATCGGAATGTGTAGAAACCCGTCGGAATGTATGAAGCCCCAAGATTACGATGGGATGCACTCTTAATCCGAAATTCGTGGCAAGGATAAAACTCAATAAGCACAATCAATAATCTAATTTATCCAAAACTTAAACAACTCGAAAAGCTTAAATTTGATAACTTCTAAGACGTGAAAGATTACAAACGTTATGAAATGGCTTTGGAAATGACTAGAACCTTGTGAAATCCGAAAATCAATAAGCTTAAACTTGTAATAAGTCAATAAGCATTATGAGCTTATAACTTATACGTGTAAGAGCTTAAGTATAACCAAAGAAGATTAATCCTTCAATCACGAAATCATTAAATCATACGCATGAAGTATGCAAATCGGATCAAAGGTAAAGTAAATCAAGAAATGTAGAATGAGATTAAGGATTAAAAGCTTAAATAGAACTTGATTAATAAAATAAGCAATACACAAATGTTTAATCTTGAAAGATTAAAAGAAAAGATGAAACTTAGTGAGAGAAAGTTTAAGACTTTCTCTCTCTAAAACTAGAAAGAAAAGTAAAAGATGAAAAACTAAAAATTAAAGACTAACTCCCTCCTAATGACTATTAGGAGGGTATTTATAGGGAAGGTGGAAGGGGTGCATGTGTTGCATCTTCTTTCTTTCTTTCTTCACGTCTTCTCGACTCGACTTTAATTCTTTGTCTTTACTCGATGTCATCTCGGGATTTGAACTTGTCTTTTAATTTTCTTCTTCTATTAGACTTAAGTTCTTTGACTTCGTTAAACTTCCGTCTTTAGACTTTTTCTTCGATAAATCTTCAGAATAGGTCTTGGACTTCCGTTCTTTTTTGCACTCTTGATCTTTTGACTTCGTCTTTTCCCGTTTTCTTTGATAAAAGCCCGTGAAAGCCCGTGTTTTCTTCTTTTTTCATATTTTGGTCCTAAAACACAATAAAAACACAAACCACGCATAATTCCGACTTTTACGACATAAAATACACGTTTTGGTCTTGTTATTATTGGAAATAAGTGGTAAAAAGATAAGTGTTTACACACTTATTAAATCCCCTACACTTGACCATTGCAATGCCCTCATGCAATGCATTAATTTTAAAGCACGGTTTACATTTTCCATCATAAATAACCCACCTTGGCCTTTATTAAATACTAAACATGAAAAGATAGAAACAGGTAAGGAAATCAAACACTTACATTAGTTTTGGCAGCCATGAACGTTTATCATCCTCAAGTTTCACGTTCCCCATACCAAGCTTAAAAATGAGATCATTGTTATTATAAGTTAGCAAACTAACACGAACTCATGTGGGCTAATTATTTACTTAGACTCCCTTATTCCTAGGTGTATCTCTTATATTTTATTTTTGTCTTGAATGATCACGAGGATGCATTGTTTGACTTATTTCGATAGTTATTTAGGCCGAAAATAAAATGAACGATTTAATCAATAGTTAGCTAAAGGACCAAATCTTTTAAAACTGCTTCTCGGGACCTCATAAGGTTCATATCTTGGCATAACTCGCTTCACGATTTGAGACCTTTCTCGGACCGATATTTGGAAGCGACTTCATACTTCGAATCTTGAGAGACGTTCATGAAATAATGGCCTTCTCTTCCTAATAGGAATTTCTTCACTTGAAGTTTTGAGAGATTCTTCATCTTTGGACCACGACTTCTTCATTTTTTCTCCAATCTTTATTTTGGACTTTGATATACAACGATCCGCCTCCTTTTAGGACTTGGATCTATTTATCCTCATACCTTGTTAGGGTCTTTTTGGATAGACTTCTCCATAATCTTTTAGGGAGTATTTTCTTTTCGTCGTATGTCTCGATCCTTCATATTGATTTAAGATAAATGATTCTTCACATCACTTTTGGATCTTTAGCAACAAATTGTAGCCCTCATGCCTTGTTAGGGCCTTTTCGGACTCGCCAATCTTCGCATCCCGCTTCAATAAGTTATGCCTCGGCTATGAACTCTAATCCGTACCGAGCAACTTTTAAACGATCTGGGGCTAGAAGCTAAGTAACCTTTTAAATCGTACAACCTTATTTATTGCAGATAAATTTATTAATAAGCGAAGGGAGAATAGGCTTATAATTAACTCACATAAATTCACGAAAGAGTACCAAACTTATAATTGACTCTATCATCTCTCGTCCTCCACAGTTTAAAATCTCAAGGAATGAGACTCGTGGATGCTTAGCCTATTAAATCAAAGTTTTGGGTTTTCGAGTCATTTATAGGATCTTGCCAATTCTTAGACTTTTTCAAGTTTAGAAATCGCATTTTAAAGTTCCCTTGATAAACGACTCTCTAGGATCAATTATAGGAACATGCGAAAAGTTCTTGTTCTTAACCCGTGAGAGTTAAGACTTTCGCGTTTTATAGCTCCCTATATAAAAGCCTAGCAAAACTTGACTTAAACACGTTAAGGATACTAGCTAGAGTAAACTTAGATAAGTAAACTCGGGTTAAGTCAAAATGTTCACGACTAAGAAATATTTAAAACCACTTTATTGAAAATTTATTCTAGCAATAGAAAGAAAATAAACATAACAAAGGAAAATACAACTATACAACTAGGCCAAAATAGATTAAAAATTTTGAAAAATCAAATTTTCCGGTTAAAATGGGGGCAAATTCATGGAAAAGACCACTTACTTCGATAGAAGTGCCCCCTACACTTGATATAAACATTGTCCTCAATGTTTAAGCATGTGGGAGTAAACTCCCCTACACTTATGACATTGTGTACTTTGTTTAACTCTTGCTAAGGAAAGGACAACTAAAGTTAATTCAATGTGAACATATAGAATATGAAATATTGAATAACAAGAGTTTTAGGATAGAACCGGGAAGATGGGAACACGGTATCACGGTTCGTCAAAAGTCATCAATGTGGATCATTGAAGCTTTAATCCCTGCATAGCACAAGAAACAAGACAACAAACACATACGAGGCTCCCCCTACACTTATTATGAAATCAGTAAAGGATAGATCACGGGTTGCCTCCTGAGAAGCGCTTGTTTTTGTTCACCGAGTCACGAGCCTGACTCGACCCAATTTAGTTCATGGGTAACGTGGTGAGGGATGGAAGTATCTCATGAGAGATGTCCTCACCAAAGTACAGCTTCAAACGCTGGCCATTCACCTTGAAATTGGGCCCATTTGGCTGAGAAAGGTCAATGGTCCCATATGGAAAGACTTTGGCGACGGTGAATGGACCAGACCAGCGGCTCTTCAACTTGCCAGAGAAGATCTTCAACCGAGAGTTAAAAAGTAAGACTTGATCACCAACGTGGAACTCTCGGTTCTTGATTTTTGCGTCATGAATGATCTTCGTCTTCTCCTTGTAGATCAGTGAGTTCTCGTAAGCTTCATTCCTCAGTTCGTTGAGCTCGTTGAGTTGAATCTTGCGATGATCACCGGCTTTGTTGATGTCGAAGTTAGCCCACTTCAAGGCCCAGTGCGCCTTATGTTCCAGCTCGATGGGAAGGTGGCATGCTTTTCCGTACACAAGACGATAAGGTGTACAACCGATCGGGGTCTTATAAGCAGTACAGAAAGCCCACAGAGCATCATCTAACTTATCGGCCCACGCGGCGCGATGCTCTCCCACAGTACGCTCCAAAATTCGCTTTAATCCACGGTTAGATATCTCGGCTTGCCCATTGGTTTGGGGATGATAGGCGGTGGAAAGACGGTGATTGACACCATACTTAGCCATGACTCTTGCAAATTGATCGTTGCAAAAATGAGTCCCGCGATCACTGATGATAGCACGAGGAACGCCGAATCGAGCGAAAAGCTGCTTCAAAAAGTTCACAACCACCCTCGCATCGTTCGTAGGGAGAGCCTTGGCTTCAACCCATTTAGAAACGTAGTCGACGGTGACGAGGATGTACTTGTTCCCTTTGGAGGATGGAAATGGCCCCATAAAGTCGATGCCCCATACATCAAAGATTTCACATTCCTGTATGAAATTTTGAGGCATCTCATCCTTATGTGTGATCTTTCCTTGGCGTTGGCAAGCATCACAATGCTTAACCATTTCGTGAGCGTCACGATAAATGGTGGGCCAATAGAATCTAGAATCAAACACTTTTTTAGCGGTGTAGTTGGAGAATGTCAAAAGCTGTCGGTCCGTCAACACAACGACGAATGATCAGATCAGCACATTGTTTGAATAGATAAGGGTCATCCCAAAAGTAAGTCTTAACATCATTCAAGAACTTCTTCTTTTGTTGGGATGTTAACCCTTTGATGAGAATACCACCCGCTAAGTAGTTTGCAATGTCCGCAAACCACGGGGTGTCATCAAGATTGAGATTTATAGACATTAAGGTCTCAAGGGGGAAAGAGTCATTGATCTCTTTGTTCGGATGATCCCCTTGATATGGATCCTCAAGTCTGCTCAGATGATCCGCGGCCAGGTTTTCGGCTCCCTTCTTGTCACGAATTTCAATGTTGAATTCTTGAAGGAGTAAAACCCAGCGAAGAAGTCTTGGCTTAGAATCATGCTTTGTCATCAAGTACTTTAACGCGGAATGGTCCGTGTATACGATGGTGGGGGATAAAACAAGATAGGGGCGAAATTTTTCAAAAGCATAGACAACAACTAAAAGCTCTTTTTCGGTTGTCGTATAATGCAATTGAGCCCCCGTCATTGTTTTGCTAGCATAGTGGATTGGTTGGAAGTGTTTATTCACTCTTTGGCCCAAAACCGCACCAATAGCAAAGTCGCTAGCATCGCACATCAATTCAAAAGGTAGCTCCCAATTAGGGGTAACCAAGACCGGTGCCTTAGTTAGCTTATCCTTAAGAAGATTGAAGGCTTCAAGACACTCTTTAGAAAAGATAAAAGGAGTATCTTTTTCCAAGAGGTGGGTCATCGGGCGAGTGATTTTAGAGAAATCCTGAATGAATCGACGATAGAAGCCCGCATGACCCAGAAAACTTCTCACACCCTTCACGGTTGAAGGTGGAGGTAATTTAGCTGTGACATCTACTTTAGCACGGTCGACTTCAAGACCGGCTTTAGAGATTTTGTGTTCTAGCACAATGCCTTCTTTTACCATAAAATGGCATTTTTCCCAATTCAGAACAAGGCGAGTGTCTTCGCACCGCTTAAGCATACGTTCCAAATTGGCAAGGCAAGAAGAGAAGGAATCCCCGAAGACCGAGAAATCATCCATGAAGACTTCCATGGTTTGCTCAACCATGTCATGGAAGATAGCCACATGCACCTTTGGAAAGTCCCGGCGGCATTGCATAAGCCAAAAGGCATTCGTTTGTAAGCAAATGTGTCACAGGGACAAGTGAATGTTGTCTTCTCTTGATCTTGAGGATCGATGGGTATTTGGAAATAACCCGAGAAACCATCAAGAAAGCAGTAATATTCATTACCCGCTAAACGTTCAAGCATTTGGTCCATAAAAGGTAGAGGGAAATGATCCTTTCTCATGGCATCATTGAGTTTGCGGTAGTCTATACAAACTCTCCACCCAGTAAAGAGACGGGTAGGAATCAACTCGTTGTTTGCATTGGGCACAACGGTGATGCCGCCTTTCTTAGGCACACAATGGACTGGACTAACCCATGGTGAATCCGAAATAGGGTCAATCATACCCGCATCAAGAAGTTTGATAACCTCTTTTTGATGACTTCATGGATTTTAGGATTCACCCTTCGTTGGCTTTGAATTGTGGGCTTAAAGTCGTCCTCCATGAGAATTTTATGTGTGCAGAAGTGAGGATCAATTCCACGGATGTCGTAGGTTTTCCAAGCGATAGCTCTTTTATGCTTCTTCAACACGGCGATGAGTCGGGATTTTTCTTCGTCTTTCAGGTCCTTAGCGATGATGACCGGTAACTTCTTGTTGTGTTCAAGGAAAACGTACTCAAGATGAGGAGGTAGGTCCTTAAGCTCAAGAGTGGGAGGATCCTCAATAGATGGTGAAACTAACGATAGATCATCATTAGTCACCTCTTTAGGAGAAGGAGGAGAAAACGGGTCTTCATTGATAAGTCTCTCAATAGTACGAATGTCTTCATCCCAATCGGTGGACGAATTATCATACTTAATATCGAGAGGACCCAAGCTAGCTTCGAAATCATCCAAGTCACTTTCTCCAAAAGGAGTCAATGCCGGAGCAATTGAGGCAACGGTCTCAACATTGGGTAGAGAAGAGAGAGTACTTTTGCAAGCATCATGAAAATGTTCTTCACAAGCCTCATCGAGAACATCAATAGCATTAACACTCTCATATGAATAAGGTTGCTTAGAAATCTTACCCATGTTGAAGACAATTTTATCGTCACCAACTCTCATGATTATTTCTCCCGCGACTACATCAATGAGAGTGCGACCGGTCCTCAGGAATGGACGTCCAACGATTAATGGAACACGAGGGTCCATGTCGTATTCAACGACAACAAAATCCGCCGGGAAGGTGAATTTTTCGACGCCCATAAAGACATCTTCGGCTATCCCCACTGGATAAGCAACCGTACGGTTGGCTAATTCCAAAGTCATTTTGGTGGGGACTAGCTCGGGGAGAGATAATTGCTTCCAAACACTTAAAGGCATTAAGTTTATACTGGCACCTAGATCGGCTAGGGCCATGCAATTATCTACTCCCGGGAAGTTGCAAGGAATCAAGAAGCGACCCGGATCACCAAGTTTGGTGGGCAATTTCCTTAAGAGCACTGCGGAGCAGTTCTCATTAAGTTGGGTTTGAGCGATGTCAAGAAGCTTTTCCTTATCACTTAGAAGATCTTTAAACATCTTAGCGTATTTGGGCATGTGAGCGAGAGCCTCGGCAAAGGAGATGTTAAAATTCAATTGTTTAAACATTTTTAGAAAGTTTGAAACCTGAATATCATCCTTGCTCTTTTGCTTCTCTTTCCTCAACCTTGAAGGATAAGGTATATTGGATGAAGAAGAAGGCTTTAAGGGAGTAGGATCACTCACAACCACGGGTGGTGGGGAAATGGGGATAGAAGGTGAAGGAGGTGGGGGAAGTTGCTCTTTTTCCTTGTTCACAATCACGGGTGGAGGTGTAGGAAGCTCGGGTTCCATATAACCTTTACCACTACGAGTGGTGATTGCTTTCATCTCCCCTCTTGGATTCGCAACGGTGTTACTCGGAAGAGTACCCGAAGAAGAGGGTTGATTACCTTGGATGAGCGAACCAATCATATCAGGAATGTTAAGCGCTTGAGTGCTGAAAGAATCTCTGATGCCGGCACGAATTTCATTGCTTTGTTTTGCCATATCATTCCTTAGCTCGGCTCGAATATCGTTCCCTTGTTTCGTCATTTCGCCCTTCAAGTTGATGACTTGACTCTGAAGATTCGTCACCAGCTCCCGATTAGTCTTCATGAACGTCTCGACGTCTGGATTCACTGCCATCGGTTGATTGAGAGGTGGAGCTTGGTAAGCTTGAGAATTTCCTTGAGTTGGGTATGGGTTTCTTTGGGATTGATATTGATTGTTAGCACGAGGTTGGGATTGGTTGTTTCGGTTATAGCTTTGTTGTTGGTTTTGGTTTGCAGGAGGGAAACCGGGTGGAGCAAGATAATTGTTTGAACGATAACTGAGCAAGCTACGGTCTCCTTGAGGCCGAGCTGGATAGCCTCCCGTGGGATAAGTACCGTAAGTTGCGTTAACGTTTTCAGAAAAATTGCCTTGGGTAGAAGGACAATCATTATAAGAATGAGGACCACCACATGTGTCACAAGAAATAGCAACGACTTTAGCTTGTTGAAAGTGGTTTGTGGCCATGGTCATGAAATTCTTGTTCATCTCAGCGAGTTGTCGAGTAATTTCAGTTATCTCAGGATTGGAAGTGGTAGAAGAAACATTGACTCTCGAGTTAGATCTTGAGGATGCGGATGAATCCCAATTCTTGTGGTGAGTAGTCATGTTTTCAATCAACTCTCGACACTCCTCCGGTCTCCTTTTCATAAAAGTACCACCGGCGGCGGCGTTGATCGTGTCACGATCACGAAAAGTGAGACCATTGTAGAAAGTATCAATGAGAGTGACGGGGAGCATGTTGTAATTTGGACAGCGGTCGATCAAATCATTGTATCGTTCCCAAGCATCGAAGAGCGATTCATCATTGTCTTGCATGAATCCACTGATTTGGTTACGAAGGCTAGTGACCATGGATGGTGGGAAGTAGCGCGACAAAAAGCGTTGAGTCATGTCATTCCACGTATGAATAGAATTTTTGGGAAGACGGTCAAACCATTTTTCGGCATGGTGGGAAAGCGAGTGGGGAAAACGTTGAAGGTGAAGGTCATCCATAGAAACACCGGGGCACTTCATGCTTTGGGTAATGGTAATGAATTTGTCGAGGTGTTTGTTGGCATCATCATCCGTAATTCCGCGAAATGGGTTAGTTTGCACTTGTTGGATCATGTGATGCTTCAACGAAAACTCCTGAGCCGTGACGTGCATTGGCGCAATCGGGCCTCTGCGTCCGTTCATGGTGGGTTGACACAATTCCTCCATTGTTCGTAAATCAGGTAGGTGGACATTGTTGTTGTTGTTGTTGTTGTTATTGTTGTTATTGAGATTGGGTAGAGGTGGGTTATTATTGTTGTTATTAACACCAGCCATATCTAAATCTTCACGAGTCTCGGGCTCAGAATAGTTCGAAGATCTAGTACGCATACACATGCAGAAGAAAAATATACACATAGAGAATATCTATATAATATTTTTGGTGCAAAACCTTTTGGAAAAGAATTGCTTTTTATGATTTTTAATGTTTTTGTATTTTTGAAGAGTTTTATATTTTTTTAGGATTTTTGAAAATTTTTAAAGCAAGGAAAATAACGTTCAAAGAACGGATCCCAAAATTCAACGCGTCTCTTACTAGAAACCGTTAATCTTAACGAAAAGAGCCGGCAGCGGCGCCATTTAATACTCGATTTTGCAACCAAGTATCAAAATTCGTAGTCCCAAGTCTTTACGAATTGACTAATGGTTAAGAGTGCGACTCAATTGTCTTTTGGTGAGCAAAATGATTTGGTTTGGTTGTCTAATTTAAAAGCATGTATGAAAATTGTCGATGAGTAAAGTAGAAGCTTTGACAAAATTAAACTTAAAGTTAATTAGGAAAATACTTGAAACTTAAAACTTTGAAAAACTTTAACTCTTAAAAACTTAGTCAATCGAAATAATGCAAATCATGTCCATCGGAATACACCAAAATTACAACCATCGAAATACATAACAAGGCACCGGAATAATTCAAGTTAATAACCATCGGAATAATCAAGGTCCATTCTATCGGAATGTAGGGTGGTCGCCATATCTAGATCGGAATAATCCAACACTTCTGTCGCAAAGTGGTTCAGATCGGAATGATGTAAAGTAAAATTGGGCAGCACTTCGTGTTAACAAGACCTTAGTCCCGTCGGAATGTGCGATCGCAATGAGCGATCGCAACCCAGATCAGAATAAAGGGGAATTACCAAACGATCGCAAAGTAGAACCCTAATGGGTTATTGCGATCAAAACTCTGAAATCTATCGGAATGTGTAGAAACCCGTCGGAATGTATGAAGCCCCAAGATTACGATGGAATGCACTCTTAATCCGAAATTCGTGGCAAGGATAAAACTCAATAAGCACAATCAATAATCTAATTTATCCAAAACTTAAACAACTCGAAAAGCTTAAATTTGATAACTTTTAAGACGTGAAAGATTACAAACTTTATGAAATGGCTTTGGAAATGACAAAAACCTTGTGAAATCCGAAAATCAATAAGCTTAAACTTGTAATAAGTCAATAAGCATTATGAGCTTATAACTTATACGTGTAAGAGCTTAAGTATAACCAAAGAAGATTAATCCTTCAATCACGAAATCATTAAATCATACGCATGAAGTATGCAAATCGGATCAAAGGTAAAGTAAATCAAGAAATGTAGAATGAGATTAAAGATTAAAAGCTTAAATAGAACTTGATTAATAAAATAAGCAATACACAAATGTTTAATCTTGAAAGATTAAAAGAAAAGATGAAACTTAGTGAGAGAAAGTTTAAGACTTTCTCTCTCTAAAACTAGAAAGAAAAGTAAAAGATGAAAAACAAAAAATTAAAGACTAACTCCCTCCTAATGACTATTAGGAGGGTATTTATAGGGAAGGTGGAAGGGGTGCATGTGTTACATCTTCTTTCTTTCTTTCTACACGTCTTCTCGACTCGACTTTAATTCTTTGTCTTTTCTCGATGTCATCTCGGGATTTGAACTTGTCTTTTAATTTTCTTCTTCTATTAGACTTAAGTTCTTTGACTTCGTTAAACTTTCGTCTTTAGACTTTTTCTTTGATAAATCTTCAGAATAGGTCTTGGACTTCCGTTCTTTTTTGCACTCTTGATCTTTTGACTTCGTCTTTTCCCGTTTTCTTCGATAAAAGCCCGTGAAAGCCCGTGTTTTCTTCTTTTTTCATATTTTGGTCCTAAAACACAATAAAAACACAAACCACACATAATTCCGACTTTTACGACATAAAATACACGTTTTGGTCTTGTTATTATTGGAAATAAGTGGTAAAAGGATAAGTGTTTACACACTTATTACTAAACAGGTTAAAAATAACTCTACCAAAAGTTTTGTTCCTAGAGCAGTACTTATGAAACAAGGTCTAGTACCTTTGAAGTCTGGTAAACCAAGTACCGGCAAGTCTAGAACTACAAGTACTGCTAGACCAAACTCAAGTACTGTTGGTTCAAAGTTTGTTAAACCAAAGTTCTCCAAGACTTCTAAGAATGTTGTTGAAAAAGCCAAAACATCTAGAAGTAAGTTTAATAACAAACCAGTGCAAATGTGGGTTCCTAAAAGAGAAAAACCATGTGTTAAAGCAAGTACTGCTAAAGCAGTACTTAAGGCAAAGAAGTCTAAGCACATAGAGTCACCCTATGTCTTTGACTACATAACTGAATCCATGAAGTATAAGAGCAAAAGCAGCATTACTGGGAATGCTTCTGAACAGACTCTTAAGTGTGTAGGTCCCACAAGATCCGAGCCAAATGTGGCTTGGGTCCTTGTTAAAAACTAATGAGTTTTGTTTATGTGTAGGGGCATCTAATTGATGAATTGAAAGACAAAGGTATAGTAGATAGTGGATGCTCAAGACACATGACAGGGAACAAATATTTCCTTGCTGAATCTGAAGAATTCAGAGGAGGACCAGTAGCCTTTGGAGGTAGCAAAGGTAGAATTACTGGTAAAGGGAAAATCAATACAAGGAAGTTGGAATTTGAAGATGTGTTCTTTGTGAAAGAATTGAATGAATTCAATCTCTTTTCTGTATCACAAATGTGTGATAAGAAGAACAAGGTGCTATTCACAGACAAAGACTGCTTGGTGCTGTCTAAAGACTTTGAGATGCCTAAAGAATCTCAAGTACTGCTTAAAGTACCCAGGAAAGAAAAATGTACACCTTTAATCTTCATACTATTACTCCAACAGGTGGTATTACATGTTTGCTAGCTAATGCTTCTTATGATAAGTCTAATTTATGGCATAGAAGGTTAGGTCATGTGAATTTCAAGAATCTTAACAGATTAGTGAATAGGAATCTGGTTAGAGGGTTACCTAACAAATCTTTTCAAAATGATTTCACATGTACTACTTGTCAAAAAGGTTAACAACATAGAGCCTCTTTTAAGACCAAGACTGTCAATACTTTGACAGAGCCTTTGCAACTCTTGCATATGATTTTGTTTGGTCCAGTTTCTGTAAGAAGCATTAGTCATAAGACCTTTTGTCTAGTCATAACTGATGATTATGGTAGATTCAGTTGGGTTTTCTTTTTAGCTCTTAAGAGTGAAACCAATGAATTACTAAAGGATTTTATCACTTAATTTGAAAAGAAGTTCACTAAACAAGTTTTAATCATCAGGACAGATAATGGGACATAATTCAAGAATGTTGTATTTGATGAATTCTGTAGGTCTAAAGGCATTAAGAGATAATTTAGTAATCCTAGGACTCCACAACAAAATGGAGTAGCTGAAAGGAAGAATAGGACACTAATTGAGGCTGCTAGAACTATGTTGGCTGATTCTCTTTTGCCAAATACCTTTTAGGCAGAAGCAATCAATACTGCATGTTATGTGTTAAATAGAGTCTTAGTGACCAAGCCTTAAAACAAAACACCTTATGAACTTTTGACTGGTGTTAAGCCAACCATAAGTCATTTAAGACCTTTTGGGTGTCATGTGTCTATACTAAATACTCTTGATCATTTGGGAAAGTTTGATGGAAAGTATGATCCAGGATATCTTGTAAGATATTCACTGCAAAGTAAAGCATATAGGGTTTATAATTTGGCATCTAAAAAGGTTGAAGAAAATGCCCATGTTAATTTCTTAGAAAATAAACCTAATGTCCAAGGAATAGGTTATGCTTGGATATTTGATTTAGATTATCTAACTAACTCCATGGATTACTATTCTGTGCAAAAGGGTTGTCAAACTAACAATGCAGGTGAGGAGTCTAGTGCAACTAATGCAGGTACTCAAGAAGAAGTTTCTTCATCAGATGATGATGTTCATATTTATGTACCCAATATGCCTACTGTTACTCCCATGTCTGCTACTCCCAAGAAGCAAACTATGCCATCAACAAATGATCAAGCCTCCCAAGAGCTTCAGAGGCTTCAAGATCAAGAAAAGAATGCTACATCTGCTAATAAGCATTCAGGAGAAGAATCTTTTGAGTCACAACACTCAGTAGTACTTACTCACCTAGCGGTACTTCATCTGCAAGTACTGCTAAGTCAAAATCTGCAAAGTCTGCTGATTCATTAGAAGATATTTTACAAGCTATGGACGATGAAGACGTGTATGCTAGTCCAGATGAAGGAATCTTCTCCAAAGCTTCCTATGACGAGCAGGGTTCAGTAACTGATTTCAACAATTTGGAAACTAAAATTCCAGTCAGTTCTATTCCCACTCATAGAGTCAACAACAACCATCCTACTACACAGATCATTCGAAATCCCAAGTCTGCTGTACAAACTAGAAGACAACTTCAAACCAATACTGAAACTCATGCACTTGTGAGTTATTCCAAACAACAGCAGAGAACTAATCATAAGGATACTCATCATTGTTTGTTTGTCTGTTTCTTATCACAAGTAGAGCCCAAAAACATTTCTCAAGCTCTTGATGAAGAAAGTTGGGTAGATGCCATGCAAGAAGAATTAACCCAATTTGAGCTACAAAAGGTTTGGATTATTGTGGATCTTCCCTCAGGTAAGAGAGTAATTGGTACTAGATGGGTTTTCAAAAACAAGAAGGATGAGAGAGGAGTTGTTGTGAGAAACAAGGCAAGGCTTGTTGCTCAATGCTATAGATAGGAAGAAGGGATAGACTATGATGAGGTTTTTATACCAGTGGCAAGGATAGAAGCCATTAGGTTATTTTTTTGCCTTTGCATCATATATGGGTTTTATAGTCTATCAGATGGATGTGAAAAGTACCTTTATTTATGGTACTATTTCAGAGGAGGTATATGTCTCACAACCTCCAGGTTTTATAGATCCTAAATTCCCCAACAAAGTCTACAAGGTTATCAAAGCACTTTATGGTCTGCATCAAGCTCCAAGGGCTTGGTATACAACTTTATCCAATTTTCTATTAGAGCATGGATATAGGAGAGGGACCATTGAAAAAACTCTGTTCATCAAGAAGAATGCTAAGGACATTGTTCTAGTTAAAGTCTATGTTGATGACATCATTTTTGGTTCTACCAATAAATCATGGTGTAAAGAGTTTGAGGCTTTGATGAAAGGAAGATTTCAGATGAGTTCTATGGGAGAACTAACTTTCTTTTTGGGACTGCAAGTCAAACAAAGGAAAGATGGAATATTTATCAGCCAAGATAAGTATGTTGTTGAAATCTTAAAGAAATTTTCATGTATGGATACAAGGAGTACAAACACACCTTTTGAAGCTAAGAAGTCTTTATCAAAAGATGAACATGGAGAAAATGTTGATATTCATCTATACATATCAATGATTGGTTCATTGATGTATCTTACTGCTTCAAGGCCAGATATTATGTTTGTTGTGTGTGCCTGCTCAAGGTTCCAAGTCAATCCAAAGGTGTCACATCTACATGCTGTAAAGAAGATTTTTAAGTATCTTAAAAGTCAACCCACTTTAGGATTATGGTATCCTAGAGATTCCACCTTTGAATTGGAAGCTTACTCAGATAGTGATTATGCTGGAGCTAATCATGATAGGAAATCCACAACACAAGGTTGTCAATTCCTAGGAAGAAGGCTCATATCATGCCAGTGTAAGAAGCAAACCATTGTTGCTACTTCTACAACTAAAGCTGAATATATAGCTGCTACTCATTGCTGTGGACAAGTACTTTGGATTCAAAATCAATTGTTAGATTATGGGTTTAACTTCATGAACACCAAGATTTACATTGATAATCAAAGTACTATATGTCTTGTCAAGAATCTATTATTTCACTCCAAGACCAAGCATACTGAAATAAGACATCACTTCATAAGAGATGCCTATGATAAGAAGCTTATTCAAGTCTTAAAGATTCATACAGACAACAATGTAGCTGATTTGTTGACCAAGGGATTTGATACAAAGAGATTTAAATTCTCGGTGACACATATTGGTATGCTCAACCTATAAACTGCTGCATATGTTGAGGGGAGGTAACAGCTGTACAATTTTTATACTAATTTTTATTGTATAGTCTATGTTTTTGTGTCTTTGATGTGATTGCAGGTTGATAGAAAAAGATAAAAGAGGTTATAATGATAGTGGAATGCATGAACTGGTCAAAATTGGGAGGTACCGTTATAACTCCAAGTACCGCTAGCACAAGTTCAAATACCGAGTATGTTCCATGTACCGCTACATGTCCGTTGTACCGTTAATGGTCTCTTTTGTAAATTTGGCGGTTTCTTCGCGCTTGGGTTTGTTATTTACTTAAATACTTACTCCAATTACACAATTGATTCACCTAATATTTTATTTTTATCTCTTGATTCTATAACCTTCTCTCTAATTTTTCGTTCTTCAAAAATACTAATGGCTGCTTTACAAGATATCTCTAAGCATAATTTGGTTGAGAATCTTGCTCTGAATGATGACTCTCTTGGATTCCATGAGATTCTTGGTTTCTTATCTCAAAGTCATGTTCGTCTCACACTCACTGTAAGTCCCATCGTCTTTGTTTCTATTGTTGAACAATTTTGGAACACTGTTGTGTTAGGTACTCGGTTTGATCAACCTTGCATTAAGGCTAGGGTAAATCATCAAAATATATATGTGACTGAGGTACTGCTAAGGGCAAGTTTGAGATTAAATGATAAAAATGGACTTAGTATGCTTAATAATACAGAGATACATGATGGCCTTGCAGCCATGGGCTATGAGGGTGGTAGGGAAAGTCTTACTTTCTTTAAAGCTTTATGTTAATGAAATAAATGCCTAAAAACGTTACTTGCATTTTTCGGTCTCGCCTTGTTTTGATTACGACAATATGTAAAAACAAGCATTTACGAAAACAACGAAAAACGAATTCTTGAGTTCAAGTATTTTTCATTTTACACATTTTCACTTAAGGTATGGATAAACAAGTACTAACCTTAATCAAGTGATCAAGTGATTTAATCTTTTCTTAAAACTCACTTTTTATTAAGTGTGACAAGTTTTATTAAACTTTCTTTTTAAGAAAATGTTTTATTAAATTAATTATTTGAAATTTGAAAATGGCATATTCTTATTTGGTTAAGTATATCCTTTCAGGATATTTTTTATATCCAGATAAGACCTCCACCACTAAAGGACAAAAAGGAGCGGAGTCTAGTCCGGCGATACCTTAGCACCTAGGCGGTACCTTATCGATAAGGTACCACGGGCTAAGATAAGGTACCGCGTGCAGAACTAGCCGTTGGCTCCTTTGTCCTATAAATAGTGGACCATTCTCAGCTTTTCATCTCACCTCTTTTGCACATTTATTTCCAAATTCAAACCCCTTCTTTAATCACTCAAATCTTTGATCATTTGTTTGATTATTACTTGTTTAAGAAGTGAATCTTGTTCTTCCATCCATTCCTCTCCAAGTACAAAGAGAAGAACACTATCCTTGTGAAGTGTTGAGTCCACCACCAAAGATCCATTGAAGATCTAATTTTATACATTTGTAGTTGTGTCATAGTTGTGAAGATCCAAGTAGTTGTGTCTATTTGGAAGTTGTGTATGTACTAAGTATAGTTGTGTAGATTGGTCCTAGCTACGATTAGGGCTCGACTTTTAGCTTAGAGTCCGAAATTGGTTAAGCGACGTGTACGGTTTTCTCCACCATAAGGAGCTTGTTGTGTAGTGAACTCTCGAGTAAGGAGTACTCGAGGAGTGGAGTAGGAACGAGGAGTGAGCTTCGTTGCCGAACCACTATAAATCCTTGGTGTTCGGTTTGATCTTTCTTTACACTTAACTCTTTACATTCTTTATTCTTTATGCATATACATGTGTTAGTATTAGATTAGTTACACTATCATTCTTTATTCTTTGTGGATATATTTTTGTTAGTATTAGTTTAGTTACACTATCATTGTTCATATTGTGCATAAGAAGATTTCACATATTTCCTCAAGCCTAAGTTTTTGAAAAAGGATTTTTGGAAACCACATTTTAACAAGTAAATATAAGAAACTATTCAAACCCCCCCCCCTTCTAGTTTCTACAATTGGTATCAGAGCGGGTTGCTCAAGAATTTTTAAAGTATATTGTATTTTAAAACTTGAATCGATCTATGGATTCCAACAAATACCTAGAAGGGCAATCTATGCAAAGACCACCACTTTTTGAAACCAATAGTTTTATTTATTGGAAAAATAGATTTGAAACTTATGTGAAATCAAAAGATTTAGATCTTTGGCATGTTATTACCAATGGTGATTTTTTATCCTTTCAATTTAATAAAATTTCTAAAACAAAAGAATTGGTCACTTTTGACAAAGCTAATGACGATACTAAAAAGAAACTTTCAAAAAATAATGAGGCTAAAATGGTGATTTATAATGCTTTGCCTAAGAAAGAGTATGAAAGAATTTTTATGTGTGAAACCGCTAAAGATATTTGGAACACTCTTTTAGTAACCCACCAAGGTAATAGCCAAGTCAAAGAAAGCAAAATCGATCTTCTTGTCCAACAATATGAACAATTTGTCATCTTAGAAGATGAAACTATTGATAGTGCATTTGCTAGGTTTAACACCATTATTACTAGTCTAAAAGCACTTGATGAAGGTTTTTCTAGCAAGAACAATGTTAGGAAGTTTCTAAGGGCCTTACATCCAAAGTGGAGAGCAAAAGTCACGGCGATTGAAGAGTCGAAAGATCTCTTAACTTTATCACTCGATGAACTCATAGGAAACTTGAAGGTTCATGAGATGATAATTTTGAAGGACTCGGAATTATTGAAAACCAAGAGTGAAAGGAAATCTCTTGCACTTAAAGCCAAGAAGGCGCAAAGTGACCATGATAGTTCCTCGGAAAGCGATGACGAGGAGTATGCATTGGCGGTGAGAGATTTCAAGAAGTTCTTCAAGAGACGAGGTCAACACGTTAGGCAACCCAACTATGACAAGAAACCATTGTCAGAGAAACGGTTTGTCAAGAACGAAAAAGGTGATAGGAATTGCTTTAGATGTGGTGATCCAAATCACTTCATTGGTGATTGTCCAAAGCCCGCTCGTGATAAGAACCACACGGCGTTCGTTAGTGGCGCTTGGAGCGATAGAGGTGAAGATGATGATGACAACCCCAAAGAGGAGAAATGTCTAAGGGCTCACACTTCTAAAGAGGTACATTCCGAAACCGAATATTATAGCAATGATAGTTCCACTTGTGATGATATTGAATTTGAAGGCAAATATGATAGTTTACACAAACTTAGTCTTAAATTCATAGAAAAGAATAAAACCTTAAAAACAACCAAAACTAAGCTTGAAAATGAGATCAATGAACTTAGGGAGAAATTGGCTACACTTGAGAAAAATAAAGAGGTTGATTTAAGTTGCTTAAGTTGTGAGAAACTTAGATTAGAGAATGAAGATCTCAAGAGCACCTCCATTAAATTGGAAAAGTTCATGAAAGGAACTAGTGCTCTTGATGATATGTTAAACAAACAAGTTCATTCTAAGGAAAGACTTGGTCTAGGTTTTAACTCAAATGAAGCCTCAACTAGTGAACCAAAACAAGTCAGGTTTTCACAAAAAACGCCCACTGTACGCGGTTCCAAATTGTATGGTGCGGTTCCTTATCACTATGGAACCGCCGCCATAGATAAGGTACCGCGGGCAGAGGATGATTTTGGTGAAAATCCAGAACTTTCTGAAAAGTCTAAGTTAGATGAAAAACTAAAGCATCTTACTGTTAATAAGGTAAAATTACCCATACTTGACGACAATGCTATTGGTAAGTTCTACAAGCCATTAAGTAAACCTCTCATGGGAAATAAAAGTTTATCTAGACTATCCTCTACTTCACCTAGAGTACGGAATGAGTCTAAGCCTAGAAGTAGAACGACAACGCCTAGAAGAGATAATCAAAACCATTCACGATCTAGAAGTAAAACTCCAACACCTTGAAGGAATAATCATAACTCTAAACCTAGATCAAATACACCTAGGAGAAATAATGAACAACAAAATGGTTACATGAATTACTACCCTCCTCCATTTTGTTCTCCATGGGGAACCCGTTCTTCATTCATGTATCCCAACCAAATGCAAGGGATGTTTGGAACTAACAATTTTGGACCCATGAGATATTGGGGACCAAATGTTTAATCTTGTGTGTTGTTACCTAGATATGCTTGGGAATTGATTTGGAGCCCGATGAGTGGATTAAGGATAGTGGATGTTCTAAACACATGACGGGTAATCGAAGTTTGTTCTCGCATTACAAAGCATATGATAGAGGTAACTTCACATTCGCTAGTAGTCTACGTGGTAATATAATTGGCAAAGGTACGGTTTCTCTTGACTCCATGACCATTGAAAATGTTGAGCACGTAGATAACTTAGGATTTAACCTTTTAAGTATAGGTCAAATTTGTGATAATAAGTGTAAGGTCATCTTTTCGGAACATGACAGTGAAATCGTAAAAGATGGAAAAGTCATCAGAAAAGGTGTTAGAAAGCATGGGATTTATGTCATGAAGGTTAATAAGAAGTCAAAATACAACATATGTCTTGCGACTATAGATGATAGTTCTACTCTTTGGCATAGGAGATTAGGTCACGCTAATATGCGTTTAATTCAATCTTTAGTCTCTAAGGAGTTGGTAAGACACCTCCCCAAGATTAAGTTTGATAGTCACTTTTGTGATGCTTGCAAAGTTGGAAAGCAAGTTCACTCAAGTCACAAAGCCAAGAATTTTGTTTCGACCTCTCGGTGCTTAGAGCTCCTACATATGGATCTTTTTGGACCTTCCGCCATACGGAGTTATGGAGGTAACCTTTATACCCTAGTTATAGTTGATGACTATTCTAGATTCACTTGGACTAGATTTTTGGCATCTAAGAATGAAGCTTTCGATCACTTCGAAATCTTTAGTCGAAGAATTCAAAATCAACTAGGATGTTCAATTGTTTCTATTAGGATGGATCATGGTAGGAAATTTGATAATGAAGTGCAATTTGGTGCCTTCTGTGAAGCTCATGGTATTACCCATAACTTCTCGGCTCCTCGCACTCCAAAATCAAATGGGGTAGTTGAAAGGAAGAATAGGACTCTCCAAGAGATGAGTAGGACGATGTTAAACGAGCAATCTTTGCCTCAAAAGTTTTGGTGCAATGCCGTGGACACATCGACTTATATTCTCAACCGAATTCTTATTCGACCTTTCCTAGGAAAGACCCCCTATGAGATTCTTAAAGGTAAGAAACCCTCATTAGAATACTTTAGGGTGTTTGGAAGCAAGTGCTTTCTCTTCAACACCAAAGACTACCTTACCAAGTTTGACCCAAAGTCTTACGAAGGTATCCTTTTAGGTTATTCCCAAACTAGTAAAGCCTACATAGTCCTAAATAGAACCACGGGGGTTATTGAAGAATCACTCAATGTAACCTTTGATGAAACCCCTCCTTCGCCCAAGACACCACCATTGGTTGATGATGACTTGGATGAATTAGAAGTAGTTAAAGCCAAAGAGGTTAGAAAAATAGGAGTTGAAGACCTTAGTGTTGAAAAGGAAGTAAACATTAAGGAGTCTAGGGATCATACTCTCAATAATGTCATTGGTGACTTAAATCAAAGGACCTTAAGATCTCAAGTTCAAAACCAAAGCAACTTCTTTTGTTTCGTCTCCTTGATTGAACCAAAGAATGTTAAAGAAGCTTTGTCGGACGAGAGTTGGGTCATTGCGATGCAAGAAGAATTGAACCAATTCGTTGCCAATGATGTTTGGGAACTTGTTCCTCCACCTAGAAGTTCTACCATTATAGGAACCAAATGGGTATATAGGAATAAGTTAGATGAAAATGGTGTTGTGTCTCGTAACAAAGCTAGACTTGTAGCACAAGGATATAATCAACAAGAAGGGATTGATTATGACGAGACATATGCACCGGTAGCTAGATTAGAATCAATTAGAATCCTTTTAGCCTACGCTTGTGCCTTAGATTTTAAGCTTCAACAAATGGATGTAAAGAGTGTATTTCTTAACGGTTTGATCAATGAGGAGGTATATGTGGCTCAACCTCCCGACTTCATTGATTTTGAGAAACCGGACCATGTTTACAAGCTTAAGAAAGCACTTTATGGACTCAAACAAGCACCCAAAGCTTGGTATGATAGACTTAAAGCGTTTCTTGTTAAACATGAGTATACCATGGGAATGGTAGACAATACACTCTTTATAAAGAAGAAAGGTCCTCACCTCATAATCATACAAATATATGTTGATGACATTATATTTGGCTCAACTTGTCAAGAATTGTGTGATGACTTTGCCAAAATCATGCATGATGAGTTTGAAATGAGTATGATGGGAGAACTTAACTTCTTTTTAGGACTCCAAATTAAACAAATGGACGATGGTATTTTCTTTAGTCAATCTAAGTACGCTAAAGAAATGATAAAGAAATTTGGATTAGAAGAATCTAGACCAATGAAGACCCCTATGGCCTCGGATACTAAACTCACCGTAGATGATGATTGTGAGTCGGTAGACAACACCAAATATAGAGGTATGATTGGTAGTTTGTTGTACCTAACGGCAAGTCGACCGGATATCATGTTTAGTGTTTGCCTTTGTGCTCGCTTCCAAGAGGCTCTCAAAACCTCTCACCTTGAAGCGGTTAAGCGTACCTTCCGATACATTAAAGGCACTATACATTTAGGATTATGGTATCCTAAAGGGACCGGCGTAGAAACCATTGTCTACGCGGACTCGGATCATGCGAGAGACTATGTGGACCGGAAAAGCACTAGTGGAGTTTGTACCTTCATGGGTTGTTGTTTAACTTCTTGGTTCTCCAAGAAACAAACCGCTCTTGCAATATCGACCACGGAAGCCGAGTATGTGAGTGCCGGAAAAGCATGCCAACAAGCTCTATGGATGAAGCAAGCGCTTGTTGATTACGGGATTTCTCTTGATGATGTTCCCATCATGTGCGATAATAAAGGCGCTATAGACCTAAGCAAGAATCCCGTGCAACATTCACGAACCAAACACATATAAATTAGACACCATTTCCTTAGGGATAATGTTCAAAAGGGGAACATTACTATTGAAAAGGTGCCCTCCGAGGACAACTTAGACGATATCTTCACTAAGCCACTTAAGAGGGAAGCTTTTAATTACTTGCGTCTAGGTCTAGGATTAATGGAACATCTTCCTTAAATTCTTTTCTTCTTGTGTGTTTTATTTTACCACTTTGAGTCATTGGGTCTGCCAAACTCTTTTTTTGAAAAAAAAAAACAAAAAAAAACCCTCTCTTCTCTTTTTCAAAATTCTCAAAGTCTCTTTCGAAAATGGTTGAGAAATTCGTTTGACATTGTTAATTCAATCTAAAAATGTTTTTTCATAGATTCTCGCTATTAATCTAGAGCTTACATAATTCATATGTATGATTCTCTCAAACATAGCAAGAACAAGATAGAATCATAGAGGATCATTGTGTCATGACTTAAGGTCTTGTCTTACACACCTCCTACATCGATTTTTTTTAATCCATGTATTTTGGTCAAATCTCTATTTGGTAAGTTTGCATATGTTTTCTTTGTCTATCTTTGCTTTTAAGCATATCCCTATGATAAGTTAGACTAGAAAAATAAGATTTGCTGAAAAATCTTCCTCCAAACACCAAACCCGCTTCTGCAGGCGGTTCCATAGAACCGCTGTACCTTATTGATAAGGTACCGCCACCCCAGATAAGGAACCGCCTATAGTGCCTTCCTTTTTCGGGTTTTTGTCTTAAACTCCAGATTTGCTCCAACATTTTTGAGAATCTTTGTTTCAAACCCTTTGACCACCCAAAAAATACCCTAAGCCTTCCCTATTTAAACCATAAGCATTTTGCATTACTTCACATCCAAAATGTCTTATTCTCCCAATGAAAGCCTTGAATCTCCTCCATTTTCTCCAATTCCTTTCAATCCAAACCCACCCAAGAACACTCTTAATCACATGTCTCCTACCAAGAATGTTGATTGTGGAACATCTTTTCTTCCACCACCACCCTTTAGTGTTCTTCCTCCTTCTCATGATAATGTCATGCATCATGGAACATAGTGTCAATGTTGTCAATATCAACACCTTGCTATGGCACACATCTATGAGGAGTTGAGCTACATCAAGAGTCTCTTAATCAAGCATTCTCTTCACTTTGATTATGAGATCTCCAACAAGCCACCACCACCACCCTCCGCTATTACCTTGTCTTTCATATAAGCATTGGTTGCTTATCCACAAGACACCAAATTCAATCAAATCTTAGAATTCTAGAATAACTAGGATAAGATTTATGCTTTTGGCTTGTTCCTTTTTCCATACTTCTTTGTATGATGTCCTTTTAGTAACCTATCTTGGATCTTTGTCTTTGTGTTTTCTTCTCTTTTATTTTTTTATGTGACCTATTGCTATATATTGTTGGTTGTTTCTTTTGTTCAACTAACCCTTCTATGTAGCTTGTCACCATATCTCGATTCCTCGGTGCCCCAAGCTAGGGGAGTAAGCACCAAGGGGGAGTCTTTGCGAAGTCCGTTTCTTCAAACACCGACTTGTGCAACCTTTTTGCTTCGACAAAGGGGGAGAAATGAATAAACTCGTCTTCGAAAATCTTGTTTTTGTGTGATTGAGTTTATGTATTGTCGGAATCAAAAAGGGGAGATTGTTAATGCAATAAATGCCTAAAAACGTTACTTGCATTTTTCGGTCTCGCCTTGTTTTGATTACGACAATATGTAAAAACAAGCATTTACAAAAACAATGAAAAACGAATTCTTGAGTTCAAGTATTTTTCATTTTACCCATTTTCACTTAAGGTATGGATAAACAAGTACTAACCTTAATCAAGTGATCAAGTGATTTAATCTTTTCTTAAAACTCACTTTTTATTAAGTGTGACAAGTTTTTACTAAACTTTCTTTTTAAGAAAATGTTTTATTAAATTAATTATTTGAAATTTGAAAATGGAATATTCTTATTTGGTTAAGAATATCCTTTCAGGATATTTTTGATATCCAGATAAGACCTCCACCACTAAAGGACAAAAAGGAGCGGAGTCTAGTCCGGCGGTACCTTAGCACCTAGGCGGTACCTTATCGATAAGGTACCGCGGGCTAAGATAAGGTACCGCGGGCAGAACTAGCCGTTGGCTCCTTTGTCCTATAAATAGTGGACCATTCTCAGCTTTTCATCTCACCTCTTTTGCACATTTATTTCCAAATTCAAACCCCTTCTTTAATCACTCAAATCTTTGATCATTTGTTTGATTATTACTTGTTTAAGAAGTGAATCTTGTTCTTCCATCCCTTCCTCTCCAAGTGCAAAGAGAAGAACACTATCCTTGTGAAGTGTTGAGTCCTCCACGAAAGATCCATTGAAGATCTAATTTTATACATTTGTAGTTGTGTCATAGTTCTGAAGATCCAAGTAGTTGTGTCTATTTGGAAGTTGTGTATGTACTAAGTATAGTTGTGTAGATTGGTCCTAGCTACGATTAGGGCTCGACTTTTAGCTTAGAGTCGGAAATTGGTTAAGCGACGTGTACGGTTTTCTCCACCATAAGGAGCTTGTTGTGTAGTGAACTCTCGAGTAAGGAGTACTCGAGGAGTGGAGTAGGAACGAGGAGTGAGCTTCGTTGCCGAACCACTAAAAATCCTTGGTGTTCGGTTTGATCTTTCTTTACCCTTAACTCTTTACATTCTTTATTCTTTATGCATATACATGTGTTAGTATTAGATTAGTTACACTATCATTCTTTATTCTTTGTGGATATATTTTTGTTAGTATTAGTTTAGTTACACTATCATTGTTCATATTGTGCATAAGAAGATTTCACATATTTCCTCAAGCCTAAGTTTTTGAAAAAGGATTTTTGGAAACCACATTTTAACAAGTAAATATAAGAAACTATTCAACCCCCCCCCTTCTAGTTTCTACACTTTATTTTCACCTCAATGGAAATTGCTTTTTCATGCCATTATTCACTGTTTAAGCTCTAAAAGTACATCTTTTGATCAAATTCCTGCTGCATTAGCATCAGCTGGTATTTGTCTAGCAAATAACAGGGTTTTTAATTTTTCAAGATTAATTTTTGAAGGCATGACTAGGAATTTGGAAGGAACTAAGAAGTTTTTTATGTATCCTAGATGCATTCAGACTTTAGTTAGTGACCAAATCCCTAACCTACTAGAGTTAACTGATACATGGGATGTTCCTATATTCACAAAGAGAACTTTCTCTTTCTAGACCAAACAAGGCAATGCCTTAACAGGAATAGTTACACCATTGTTTGCTCATACGTTAGCCCAACCTGCCAACCAAAAAGGTGAGGAACCTAGCAATGCTAGTGCTTCTCAGAAAACTCCTTCTCACCAGAGTTCCCATTCCTTAGAAGATTCACAATCTTCTTCTCACAATATTGGTGCTCCACCAAATACTAATGAGATGATCCGTACACCTGCTGCTTCTATTGTTGCTAGTGGTTCACCACCAGCACAAGCACTAGAGGTGGTGGATGTTGCAAATTTAACTGCTTTGTGTACTAGTTTATCCCAACAGGTACATGTGTTGCAAAAAGAAAAACTTGTTCAAGACAAGAAAATTGCTGAATTGTAAGCTAGCCTAATCAAGTTGAGGAACAAAGTATCACCTTGGATGAGGCAACATAGATCTATTCAAAAGGCTGCACTTAAAAAGCAAAGATTTAGAAACCACAAGAAAATCCAACTGAATGCAACCAAACAGGGGAGGAATTATGAAGAACAACCACCTTCTTCTGATAATTAGACAAGGATCTCTGGAAATGACATCGATTTTGAGCTGGATGAAGATGTCATTGGGACTTATGAAGATAGAACTGTTTAGAGACTGGTGTGGATGAACCAACAAACATGGAGTTTCAACAGGAAGAACCACAACCTACTCATGAGGAGCCACGAGTTAAAGAAATGATGGTAACTCAGCCAACGCCAACACCTCAATCACCACTTCAAGTGAATTGGAGTACTTTCTATGAGAAGTTGGAGGAAATAAATGTTCAATTTCCTGTATCTTCAACTCCACCACCATAAAGACAAATCTGGTTACACAAGAAACAGTCTTTGCAAGTACTATCCAGATCAAGAATGAGCGTTAGATCAGACTAGACTAAATAGGTTCAAGTTGAAAAGATAGCTTCAGTGGAAGAAAGGGTATCTAGAGATACACAAGTGATTGAAGAAACAAATGTGTCTAATACTGGTGAAGTCAACATTGTTGAAGATCCAAGTACTGCTAAGCCAACTAAGCCGTCTGCAAGTACTGTTGACATTGTTGAAGACCCAAGTACTGCTAAGCCAACTAAGCCGATTGCAAGTACCGCTGGTGATCATCATTCACTAGAAAGTCAAACTCCTTTTGGAGAGGATGAGACTTTAGCCCAAATACTGCTTGACTTAAGAGAGAAGAATTCAGCTGAGAAAGCAAAACAAACAGAGGCAGAGAAGAAGACACAACAAGAAGTTCTTGCCAAAAAGGATCAAACTAAAGGTAAGAAAGTTCAAGCTTCACACTCTACTAAAGGTATAGTTATTCAACAACAAGATGATGAGGAAAGACCTTCTAAGCTGAAGAAGAAGCTACCTAAAATTAATCCAAAGGATAAGGGGAAGAAGCAAATACTATCAAAATCTAAAAATGAAAGTGATTCAGATGAAGATATAAGCAAAGTCATGTATAGATTTAATCAATTAGACCATGATGAGGAATATGCTCTTAGGATGCAAGCTCAGATTCATAAAAGAAGACTTGCAAGAAGAACTTGAAGCTAAGCCGCATTTGCTAGAAGCTAAGAGAATACAACAAGAATGGAACATACAAGAGTATGATAGGATTCAAGCTGAATTACATGCAAGTGAGCTTCTTGCAGACTCATTGATAGCTGAAGAAAGAGATGCTTATGATGAAGAAGATAAATCAAAACTGATTGATGATTTGGTAAGGGACCAACAAAAATTCTTTGCTGAAAAGAGAAGAATAGAAAAGATTAAGCCTCCAACTACCATGCGATTATGAATCAAATGACGAACTTTCTCAAGAAAGTTAAGGGTTTCACTCATATTCAGCTGGTCAAGAAGAATTTTGAAGAAAGCAGGACTTTGTATGAACAACATAAAAGAACTGAATTGAATTTTGTTGAGATTGGATCTGAAGCAGATAGAATGGCTGTTGAAAAACATAGAAGACATCTTCAACAACAAAGGTAATTTGGAAGTACTCCTAGAATTGAGCCAAGTACTACTGAACCTACAAATACATCTCCAACTATCAAGACCACTTATGTGAGGAAGAATAGAAAGGAGAAGGTAAGTTCAAAGGAGGAAGAGACTGCTCAAAGAATGAATGAAGGAGATAAAGCTCAAGATGTTGCTCGGACTAAAAATGTACAAGGAGTACATACACAGTCAACAATACATACTAAAGAAACGGTACATACAAACTTGGAAGAGGGTTCAACAGAATTTGAAAGAACCTCAAAGGGTGTTAAAAGGAAAAGATCAACAAAGAGGAAGCAGAAAGCCAAGAGGGCTAAGTCAACAGCAGAAGATAGTGATGATAATGAGAGCTTAAAAAAGTACTTGAAGATAGTAAAATTTGAAGATCAATGTATTGATAAAGAGATTTTTGGAAAGAGGTCATCTATTGCGAGATGGATATACTCTATGGATCAAGGACTCGAAGCTCATGGAATTCAAAGAACTGATGGCACAACAAGAATATTCAGACTTTTGAAAGATATTCTTCACAATCTTGACAGACAAGATATTCAGGATCTTTTCGGGTTAGTTCAAGAAGCTAGTGCAGGTAAAACTGAAGTATCACTATTATATAGGGAATTGCTCTTCATGTATGAACCACACAACTGTGATCAATAAATTGAAGGAATTAGAGAATCAGGTTCCTAGTTACTGGAGATATTATAGGTCATGTGGATTGCATATTTTGGATATAGATGATGTTACCTAATATATGCTACAAGAGAAGAGTTATCCATTCAAAAGAAGATTGTTGGAAAGAATGTTGGAACAACAATTGGAAGTTACAGAAGAATCTGTTGATGCTTTGGAGTTGATCAGAATGGTTAAACAACAAATCAAGGATTTGAAAGATGAGGAAGAAGTTGAGAAAGAGCCTTAAGTGTTTGATTTTCAGTCACACTTCACAAATGGTTCTCAGTACACCATGTCTAACACACATAAGAACTGGCTAGTCCATAAGCAAACGGTTTGTGGTAAAGACTTCTCAAATCCGTTGAAAGCTGGTAGTTTGCTAAAAACTATATGGTTCTGACTCACCTTGTTTCGAGACAAAGAGTTGGCTAGTCCTAGACAAACGGTACTAGGTAAAGACTTCATCAAATCCGTTGATGGTTGATAATTTACCAAAAATTGTAGGGTTATCAATACACCTTATTCTTCATGAATAAAGTATTGGCTATTCCAGAGTGTACGACTAACTGGTAAAGAATATATCAAATCCGTTGATAGCTGGTGATTTGCTAAAAATCACGAAGCCGATACAGATTGGTTTTTTTTGTTAACTATTTTATTTCAGGTATGAAGATTGCAAGCAAAGAAGTATACAAGAAGAAGATACTTAGAAGATTTTGTCTCATCAAATCAAGACTGAAGTTCATGATTCAGATTTCATAGATTTAACTCAAGAAGACAATTACTGTTGCTGCAAAGACAAATGAATGTTTACAAGACACAAGAAGATCATAGTTTGAAGATAAAGATGATGTTCATGATGTTTGAAGATTGTATTATCAGAAGAAGATCTACATTGAAGTGTTTAACTACATTTAGTTGGATATAAATACAAATTACCAAGTTCAATCCAAGGATGAAGGAAAGACCGAAGACATGTATTCTAAATACATCCAGTACAAGAGAAACAAGAAGACAACAAGTTATCATTCTTGTTTAGGGGAGGATTGTTGGGAATTATTTGTTAAGTGTCAAGTACCGTTAGTGATATTGAAGTACTGTTGGTTATCTTTCAAGTACCGTTAGTATTAACGCGGTACATAGTAAGTACTGCTACTTATAAAGTAAGTACTGCTATATTGATTAGGACGAATATATCTTTGTATAAGATATGTCATAGTTATAGTTAGAGTATATCTTATGTGATATACTTAAATAACTAGAATATTGATAACATATCGTCTGTGATATAGTTATCTTTATAGAATATTCTAAGGTTTCTAGGGTTCCTTACTCTATAAAAGGAACATAGGTACAATGTCATTCATGTACCTCATTCAAGTCGATTAATAAGAGAATCGAATAGTTAAACGTAATTCTGTTCTTCTGTGCTTTATAATTTAGATTCTGCATAACTTATTTAGCTTGAGTAAGAGTTCTCAAAGTGTTTTAGTTTGATTACAAACTACTATACTAGTTCTTAACAGAATATAGATCCAATCAAAGGGATCAACAACATACATGACCAAAAGGTAAAAACCAAAATCAAACATCGGTTCCCAACATAAGACCAAAACATAAATGAAATGAGAAGGACAAAACAAGTGTCCAAACCAGCATAAGTATAAGAGGGCAAAAAGGAGAAGAAGTCTAAGGCAGCTTCCATCCTATGCACGTCCTCCAAATGCTCAAATTTGTCCTTGGGTACCTGCCGTTTTGGGACATGGAAAGGAAATATACGGTTGAGCAATACGCTCAGTGAACAGATATATACATGGTATGAATGACTGAAATATAAGTAAAGACTGAAAAGCAACGAAAATGTATAAGTTCTAGAAAACCTGGAACATGTTTATAAAACTGGTTTATACTTTGAAAAGCTTATGATTAACTTATGAAAACTGTATTTTAAATTTAGCCAATAGCCCATATAGGTCATGAGGTAGCAACGTTCATGAATACTTAGAGGGATGACCTCATCATGCAATTAGAGGGATTATACTGGTCTAGATAGGAGGGATCAACTCCTTGTGAAGGATGCAAGGCATAAGCCACATTCACCATGAAAATCCTGACTGAAAACATGTAACTAGGATGCATCCATACGCCCCATATGATAATATGAATAAATTGCCAAACTGAAGGGATGCCACGAGCAATTACTCTGTTATAGGAAAGTCATAACACTAGTGCCTCTAGTGTTATGGTTATGGTACCTCCATAACTAGATGAACTGACATGCATGTATATATCTCAGGCATTTAAAATATAACATAAGCATTCAAAACATATAAAATAACTGGGGAAAACAGATGGCTGCAAACGGGAAATCCTAATCAAACATGCGAAAGAATGTTCATACTAAAGGACGGAATATCCGTACCTTATGTCCAGTAGTAAAGCTAGAATGGAAGCTGAACAATCTACTCCGACTTCACAGATACTACTTAAATAAGGGACGTGTATGGGTTGTCTGATTACTATGTGTTTTACTGGTTCTCTGCGTTCTTAGCTAATTTCATATATTCTTGTCATGTTTTACTGTTTTAAGTGTTATCTTGTACTTAATCATGTTTTACATATATTCTGATTATGTAATTCATGTATTCTTGTATTACTATACTTGTATTGTCATAATAAGTAACTTTTTAAAAATAGCAGGTTTCCAAAATAGAAAGTTTCCAAAAATAGTAATTTTCCTTAATTAGGAATAAGCTTGATTTATAAGTCCAAAACATAAGTAAATGCTTAATAGTCTTAATCTACGAGTCTTGATAATTAAATAGTAAAGTTTATTAAATTAAATACTTTAGGTTAAACTTATTATTAATTTATAATACGATGCATGGTTTTTTATAGATTATTAATTAGTAAAATGTCATGATAAATTTAATAAAACTTTACCTATTCTTGTAATAATATAATTACATTAAACCATGGAAATAATTTAATTATACCTTAATAAATACTTAGGTTATATCGTGAATTATTAAGTTCAATAACTTAACCTAAGTCATGATTTAATTAATTAACTACACTACAATGTAAATTAAATAATTAATTTGTTAACAAAATGTTCTAGCCAAAACCATTGTGCACCCGAGCCCCAAAACCCGAGACGAAACAAAGCTAAACACTATCAGCCGACGGCTAGGTGTTTGCTGTCGGCGGCCAGCAGCCTAAGCTGATGCCGGGTTGCCACTGATTGGCTAGGGATTCCCACTGGTTAGCTAGGGGGTTCCCCTGCCGTGTCCAAACTTTCCACCGAGAGCCCATGGCTCTCGGTTCCCACTGACTTCACAAGGTACCCCCCCCCCCCCCCCCCCGTTGGGGCCTTGTTGCTTGCGACTGACAGAACCCAAACACCACCGCCCCACAGTGGGTCGCGGCTGGTGACAGAAGGGAACACCGAGACCATGGGGGTCTCGGTTTGTTTGCAACCGAACCAAACAAGAAGCAAACGCACCCTTTCATGTTTGATCTTTTAATTTCGTGATTTCTAACAATAGTTTAAGATGATTCAAGCATAATAAACATAATTCATTAAAAAGATTTAGGATTAGGAAATACCAAAAGTGTGGTTATTAAAAGTTTATGATCACGAACACAAACACAAATCCAATTCGAACCAACATAACTTTTCTTCTTCCCTTTTCTCTTGATGTAGCCGGCGGCCAAAAATGGGGGCTAGGATTTGATGGTTTTCTTGAAATGTGTGCCAAATGAGAAAGTTTAGATTCCTGACATGTAGTTTGTAAAATGGGCTTGGGCCATAAGGCCCCCTTTCTTTCTTCTTAGTTGCGGCCAACCACAAGCGCAACACCAATTCCGTTTTGATTTTTCATGTTTTATTATTTCTCGTATATGTTCGTGTTATAATTGTCGTCTTTTATATCTTGTCGTGTTTAAGTATTATTCGTAAACATTTATCTTGTCGTCTTTAAGCACTTAGCTTCATCATGTTGAATGTACAAGATGAACATTCGGTTTTTAGTCATAGGCACATTTGCTATGAGCTTTACTTTAGGATTTCTTATCGTGGCACTACGATCTTTGAAATGAATATCGTAGGTTTTCTCCAATAGTCGTCCCATACTTAAAATGTTACTTTTAAGATTGGGCACATTGTATCCGTCTGAAATATATTGGTGACTTCCATCTTTAGCTCGGATAAGTATTTTACCTTTTCCTTTCACCGGTGCCTTTGACTCATCTCCGAAAGTGACATTGCCTTTACTTTGCTTCATCTCCACGAATATCTTCACCCGTCATATGGTTACTTGCAGCAGAATCTATATGTCATGGCTTTGTCCTCTCTTCTTGTTCGCCATGTCTTGCCATTAGCAAAGTAAGCCCGTCTTCGTCTTCTACCTCCACAAGATTGGCCTTTTCTTCCACTTGTCTTGAGCTAGTACACTTGCTATCATAATGACCAAATTTTTGACAATTATAACATTGTATTTGAGACTTACCTCCTCGTTGAGATTGGTAGCCTCTTCCACGACCTCTCCTATTTGGAGACCACTTGTTCTCATCTTCCTTGTTAAAATATTCCTTCCTCTTCCTCGTTCTCGTCCTTGGAATCCTCCACGACCTAAAAAAGTACAGCGTCCTCGTCCTTGCTCGCGTCCATGTAAAAAGATCTTTTCCCTTTCTTTGAAAGAGACCTTTGAGTATAGAGCTTGCTCCAAGGGTTCTTTCCCCTTCTTTTCTTCAGCTTCTCTTCATGGGCTTATAAACATCCCATGAGTTGATCGATGGTCATGGAGTCGATGTATTTTGACTTCTCTATGGCCATAACAATGTAATCAAAGCTTGGTGGCAAAGAGCGAAGAATCTTTTCTATCACCCTTGTGTCGGTCAAGCTTTCACCATTTCTCTTCATCTGATTTGAAATGGTTAAGTCACGAGTGTAATAATCCGAAATGGATTTGGATTCCTCCATTTGGAGTTTTTCGAACTCTCCTCTAAGAGTTTGAAGACGTACCTTCTTCACCTTATCAACTCCTTTGAAAGCATTTTGAAGGATCTCCCAAGCTTCCTTAGAAGTGGTTGTGTTTGCAACTTTCTCGAACATCGCATCATCAAGACATTGATAGATGAGAGTAAGACACTTTTATCCTTCTTTCTCGCCTTTTGTAGATCTACCGTTTTGGAAGCACTCAACGAGTTTTCATCTTCGACTTTCTCGATACCTTTCTCGACTATCTCCCACACATCATGTGAAACGAGTAACGCATTCATTCGAATACACCAACTATCATAGTTATCTTTGGTGAGACGAGGAAATTGGAACAAGTTCATTGAACTCGACATCTTAATCTTCAAGGAAGCTAGAACCTTTTAGGCTCTGATACCAGTTTGTTGGGAAATACACGGGGCGTTTTAGGCTAATACTAGAGGAAGAGATAAGTTTTAGGAATGTAGGTTTATTGCTTGAACTTTCTTGGTACAAGTTGCAAATGCTTACTAACACCTCATCTTTATACTGGTCCATGAAACTTTCCGGATATAAGATATTTTCATGGATACTTCTTACATTTTCTTCATAATACTTATCTAATCTAGATAAGTTTAACCAGATATTTCTAGTACTATTATTCTAGATATTTCTTAAGACATATCTTTCCATACTTATTTTTGTTGTGAATAGAAATAAAGAATAAATGATATTCTTGAATTGATATTGAAAAGAGGGTAAATACAATGAGTATTTATAAGATAAAGACTAGGGTAAACTCTAATCACTATATGGGTCATGGGCCTTATTCTAGACATCCATAATTATTCATAATACTCCCTCTTGGATGTCTCTATAAATAATACGCTTTGAAAATGTTGCCTCGTTAAAAACCTTGTCAGGAAAACCCAGTGGGACAAAACCATGACCAAGGAAAAGAGTGCAACGCGTATTATCTCCCTCTGATGACTACATCACTTAAGATCTTTAACTTGCCATATTCCAATATTGTGAATAAGCTTCTTGAATGTTGAAGTAGGAAGTGCCTTGGTAAATAGATCCGCCAAATTTTCGCTTGAACGAACTTGTTGAACCAGAATATCTCCATTATTTTGTAAGTCATGGGTGAAAAAGAACTTCGGTAGAATATGTTTTGTCCTATCGCCTTTGATGTAACCTCCCTTAAGTTGAGCAATGCATGTTGCGTTATCTTCATACAAAACTGTTGGTGCCTCTTTCTCTGAAGAAATACTACATGATCTACGTATGTGTTGTGTTACATTTCTCAACCAAACACATTCTTGACTTGCCTCATGGATTGCTAGAATTTCTGCATGGTTGGATGAAGTTGTTGTAATTGTTTGCATTACCGAACGCCATAAAATTGATGTCCCTCCACTTTTAAAACATATCCAGTTTACAACCGACCATTTTAAGGGCCAGACATATATCCTACATCTGCAAAATTAACTAAACTTGTATTTGATGGGTTAGAGTATAAACCCATATTTGTTGTTAAAAACCTTACTAGATAAAACCCAGTGGGACAAAAATCTAGTGAAGGAAAATAGTAAATTAAATCCTTTATACGCTTAGGGATGTTGCCTCGTTAAAAACCTTGCCGGAAAACCCTGCGGGGACAAAACCATGGTCAAGGGAAAACGAGTACAACACATATATTCTCCCCCTGATGATCACATTACTTAAGCTCACCGAGTCACTAAAGTACACATTAAGGTGTATTAATAAAATCATATGTATGAACACTATTTACACATATTCTTTGCATAATAATACATATTTGAATCGATATTGTGATCATCAACTGTATAAATCAAGAGATTCTTTCTGACATCATGTGACTTCATAAATATGAGTTGTTTATCCACATAAAGATACAACTTTATCTTTAGTTTTAATGATGCATACTTTCATCATTAAGATGTTCAATTCTGGAACTCAGAAAAACTTTGTATTTTGTTTCATATTCTATGTACTTAGTCGCCTTTATAACCGTAACTCTTTATTTGGCACAATACTACACACTAAGGTAACTATAACATGTATACTCAAATCATGATTAGTTCAATGTAATCAATATTGTTCTCGAGAACGTTTCTTATATGCCTTAAGCATTAATTATCTCTAGCATGCTCCATGCATATTATATGCAATAATGAAATATCAATATCACATGAGCTCTATTCATATATATCTTTTAGACGCATATCACTTATTATCACATTGCCAGACTTATACAATATTTATTGGATCCACCACATGTGAACATGTATCTGCATGATCATTTTCAAGTCTTTGAGAAATATACGTGTGCCATCATTTATAACTTATGCATATTTTAATTTTGCTCTCATAAAGACTATTGCGTATCTAATAAGTTTCATAAATAGATTGTAAGCTTCAACCATATGTCTCATCACAAGAGACCTCCATTATATTCTTGCGTCATTAATATTTTGGATATTCATCTATCCATGATCCTCACATTCACTTTAGCGCTATATTTTTTATTATCATTATCATTCACATTATAACTATATCTCTATCGACGTCGATTTATTTCTTTTCGATTCCACACTTTACTAGACATTGCATTCCATCATTCATTGAGATCTCATAATATATCTTGTACCCGTAGTTTTCTCAATTATCTTCATGTCTAGTGTCTCTTTAGGAGACTATCAAGGGGTCTTTATTACCTGGATTCGGCCATAGTAATTTTCTTGCTCCATATTATCTCTTTAATCGAGGATTTTATTTGGAATCGAATAGTCTATCGCGTTGCAGACGTGCCATAGACTTACTACCAATCATTGGTTTCATTGTTGGGACACACATTTTAATTGGAGCCTTAACAGCGTTTGTGATCTAGTCACTTTATTTAGGTCACTAACCTTGTCTGGAAATTACTAGATCTAGAATATAAATTGTCCCATAAACTTTATGTTCATATTCATTACTTGTGAGGATCAACTTTTCATTATCATAATTCATTCCAAATTTCTTGCTGCACATTCCCCCCTGAATGAATTATCATTCTCAACATCCCATTTTGTGCGTTGTGGTGGACTTACTATGATATATATCGCACATTTCAATATCTCTTATGGGAACGATATGGTTTGTGACCAAAAATCATTATAACGGGTGCGAATTCATATATTCATATGTAATAAATTGCCCCATAAACCAAAACTCTTGTTCTCATAATTATAGGCTTTGTAATCAACTGAAACCAAATAAAAATATGTTTCAACAAAATCATTTCGTGTATGAACATGAGCTACCCTTAAGTTCAACACTTATTCCAATGATCGTTCAATGTTATTCATCACCATTCTCATTAATATAATTTGGAAAATCATGCTCTCATCGAGCCCACTAATCACGCCAACTTGAGGTTGGGTATTTGATGATCATTTTGATGATGCATCGATTTTATATCTCAAAATGATCCATATGAGACATGTATATGCCTACATACATGCTCTTTTTATCTTTTCCAAAATTTCAAGGAATGAGTCCTTATTTATATTTAGTGGTGATAAGTGATGACTTCCATTTAGAACAATAAAAAAAATCATAATCATCTTTGAAGAAACTCATGGTTCTTTTATAACTTTCGCATCGTTATTGACTCGGGATAGTCTAGCCGGTCATGCCAATTATTACAATAATCTTGGCTAATAAACATATACTTTATGACCACATGTGCTTCAATTGAAAATATTACATATATAATCTGAATAATATATAAAGCTCACATTTTTTTATTAGCTCTTTTGTGTTATTCAAGGACATTTTAATATAATACTTGCACTAATAAAACATATAGTAGTAAAGTAATCAAGTTTCTTATATGCAAAAACAACTCATAAGTAAACTCATAGAATACCAACACTAAAAAAACTAACAGTCATCATCAACATTTATAATAACATATAGTTACCACGTATAATGGTACGAGTAACACGTAAGAATTGATGCCAATCATTTACTTTATGATAACTTATTATCGAGTGACTTAAATGATGAACTAGATATCAATTTATTTTTCGTATTCATAAACCACTTGAGTTTTTATTATGATGGTCAAATACGTTCAAAGTTGTAACCAAAATTCATAATGTATTATCTAACATGCAAATACGCATACTCAAACACGTTAAGACACATGTTACCCATAAAATAATATAGCGATATATGTATTACTTCGACCATCTAAAATAATGCATGTTTTCACATATTTCAAAACATTCATACTTTTTCTTGTAAAAATCAATAACATAAAATTTATATGCAAGTGTTTAACAATTTTATTGTTCACTCTAACTAAAATTTATATCTTCTAAGATCCTTAAAAGAAATGAAGTACCCATTAAAATATGCTTTTTTTAGTCGTACCAAATATTACAGGCATAAGTTTGCTTTATTTAAATTAACAATATCTAATAGTATGGGTTACATATACTTAGCAATACTCCATGCACATAACTTGAATTAAACAAATTTGCAACTAATGAATATATGGGAAACTTAGATGGTTAAGCATTACCTCGTGGATAAAACATATCCTTTTTTATTAACATCGGGATTTAACAAAACGATGATATCCTCTTCCTCCTTGTCAATTTTTTTTTAATAAAGCTTTGCCAATAAAAAAAAACTGTTTGATTTGATCTCGATCTTGATTTCAAAAAAATTTAAACCGAATAGCCGCAAAAAAAACGGACCAATCAAAATATAGACGGCTAATAATAACTCTAGTTGGGTATTGCCTATTTTCACGCTATGCTAAATGACATTTTTCCGTAGATAAGATAAAATGTAAAATGTATCGACTTATATTGAAAAATATATTTTGACAACATCACATCAATCTTTTTATCTTTTAAAACTATTCTGTTTCCCTTATAATAAAAGCATATTATTATTCACATTTTTCTTTAATACATATTTCAATGTACAAATAACATGTATAATTTGACATCATAATAACTAAATCCATGTCATGTTAAATGCATGTATCAATGTTTGCACAAGTCATTAACAGGTTGGGAATTACTCAGTTTAGTATAAGCATGTCAAAATTAGTCACTTTGAATAAATACCAAAATTCATATTTAGCAAGACTTTCAGCAACTAAATCAAGTTTACGATCTAATAACGTCGGCTTGTCAAAGGTCTCATTACTCATCCATCATGATGTTGTTGCAATTTGCAAATGTATCGAAAAGTTTCATCTTTAAGTGTATGGCCCGTTGGCCAAAAGTGAAGTGACGATGGGGCACGTGGAAAGAAGGAAAGGAGGATTCTTGGATAATGGATGTTATATCAACCTTATTATATAAAGAGTGTGTTTCATGATGATATAAAATATGATATAACATTATACATGATCAACATCAAGATACGCAATATTTGACTATAATTTTGTAATTCAGCATGTGACTCGTGATATTATATATGATTTCGTGTGATTCTTGACTGATTGCACAAGATTGCTGTAATAATCTGTTCACATGGTTCTTTTTAAGGCTATGTTTGACACACTAACGGTACCAAGAATTTTAAGCATTAGCCTAGTAAACGGTAACTACTACTAGTAGTATATATGACACGCATATAAATATGATTGGAATGTAGGAATGAGATATGCGACAGGATCAAAGATAGTACATAATAAGAGTGAGAAGTTGCATAATCAATTTGTCAAACATGTTATCTTTGAATATCTGATAAATAATTGTCTTTATTTCCACACCACCAACCCATAACTGGCCTACCTGCTACTATCATCTTTAAACATCTATCTAATAAACAGCTCTTCTATAATCATTATATAGCTATCATACATTTGTCCCTCTAGATTTATACGTCTCTTTACACTTTACAAATCAACTCGATCACCATTTCTGTGTCTTGATATTTACTTTGGAAAAACAAACAATGACTCATAATGGGCTGCTTCAAACTGAAGAGCTATACAAGGTTGGTATCATTGCTTATACAGCTTTCGTTTTGAGAATTATGTATGAAACTTAACCCTACAGCTTTTTTGTTGTGTTATTTTCATATAGTACATCCTGGAGACTCGTGTGTATCCTCGTGAACACGAGCTATTGAAGGAGATCAGAGCCGTTACCGCTACACATGACCTGTAAATTTCATGTATTTGACATAAATTTGATTGTTTGAACCTTTTTTTTTTCGCGCGGTTTGAAACTGATAGTTTTGTGTACGCAGTTCTGTCATGGGTACCGCTCCTGACAGTGGTCAAATGATGGAAATGTTGTTGGAAATCACTGGTGCTAAAAAGACGTTAGAGATTGGGGTTTATACAGGTTACTCGTTGCTACTAACTGCTCTCACGATTCCAGATGATGGCAAGGTTTGTGATTTTGGTTAAGCTTCGGAAGAAAACTAGTCTTTATGTTCCGAGTATAGTGTATATGATTTTTTATGCTCAAAAAGTTTTGTTTTGCTATAGATTGTGGCTATAGATCTAAGCCGGGAATATTATGAGATTGGTCGGCCGACTATAGACAAAGCTGGGGTAGAGCACAAGATTGATTTCATCGAATCACAAGCTCTACCAGCTCTTGATAAGCTACTCGAAGATGTACGCTTTTTTTCACTTGTACCATTTTACAACTCTTTTCTGTCACATTTTTAAAGTTTCTGATCTTTTGTTTTCTTAGGCTGACAACGAAGGAAGCTTTGACTTTGTTTTTGTTGACGCTGACAAAGTAAACTACATTAACTATCACGAGAGAGCAATGAAATTAGTTAAAGTCAACGGGATTATCATGTATGACAACACACTTTGGTATGGTACTGTTGCAAAGCCAGAGGATGCGGTTCCTGAAGCATTGAAAGAGTGGAGAATTAGTGCTTTGCATTTTAATAAAGCACTCGCAGCTGACCCTCGTGTGAAAATTGCCATGGCTCCGTTAGGCGATGGTAACACCATTTGCAGGCGTCTCTACTAGATAAACAATTGTAATAAACTTGTAAACTTAACGAGTGGGAATATATGTGATGGCAGTGAGCCTCTTGATAGGATCCTAATACCCGATTCAAAACAATTTTGTTGGGCAGAGTCTCTAAGCCAAACTCTCGATACAGTCACACCACGAGAATCTGAATTAGTCGTCCAAGATCACCTTCTAATTATCTACCCGAAAATTAGAATAGCAAGGAACAAATATCCTCCAAATTCAGAGAATAAAATTTTAGGAAAATCAAGTCTGCCCATTCATTCCCATTTTCAGTACATATGTAAGTGAAAAGAAAGAAACCCAAATAACTACTTTGACTACTTCAATAAATAAACTAAGAATTACTAAAATGAAAATAAAAGACATGCTGAAATAAAGACATGGGGCTGAGTCAAACTTTATGCAGACTCTAGTTGGACCAGGTTAATCCACTTTTGAGTTAGGCCTGTAGATGTGGAATTATGGGTCTGGCCCGGTGCTTTCCTATCATCCTCTCCGTCTTCGAAAAAGTTTGACCTCAAACTTGGAAGGGGTTCGTCAGGGTCATAATAAGGCTGAAGGTCAGCGACATTAATGGTGGCTGATGCGGACGAATTCCCTGGTAGATTAATTGCATAGGCATTGTCATTCACTTTAGCAATAACTTTAAATGGACCATCAGACCGAGGGCTCAGCTTAGAACGACGTTTAGATGGAAATCTTTCCTTTCGAAAATGCAGCCAAACGAGGTCACCTGGTTTAAAGAGAACATGCTTCCTCCCTTTATCACGCCGGTACTTAATGAGCTCATTAGTCTTTGTGATCTTGTCGTGAATGCGCTGATGTATGGACTTGATATCAGCTGCTACGTCACTCGCTTCCTTACTGAATTTCGTGGAAGTGTCAAGAACAGCAAGATCAAGCGGAGTGATTGGGTTTGCACCATAAACAACCATGAAAGGGCTGATTCCTGTTGTCTTACTAGGAGCCCTGTTGTAGGCGAATTCAGCCCGAGGCAATAAATCCTCCCATTGCTTCAAGTTAGCTGTAATGAGAGCTCGGAGTAATGACCCTAGGGTTCGATTAGTAACTTCGGTCTGGCCGTCAGTTTGAGGGTGACTCGACGTGCTAAACTTGAGTTTCGTGCCTAACTTCCTCCACAATGTCAACCAAAAATGGCTTAAAAACTTAGCGTCCCGATCACTAACTATAGTCTTTGGAACCCCGTGGAGACGAACTATTTCTTTGAAGTATAGAGTGGCAATCTGGACAGCATCATAAGTTGTGTGACAAGCAACAAAGTGAGCCATTTTTGAGAAACGATCGACCACGACCATAACTGAATCCTTTTGGTGTTAGGTACGAGGTAATCCGGTGATAAAATCAAGGCTAACATCCTCCCAAGGGGAAACCGGTACTGGAAGTGGCAAATATAACCCATGGGGAGAAGACTGCCCTTTGGCCTTATGACACTACAGACAACGCCGGATGTAATGTTCAACATCACGGCTCATACGCGGCCAAAAAAATGACTGCGCAAAATATGAGTTGTTTTAGCAATACCCAGATGGCCTGCTAAACCTCCTTCGTGTGCTTCCTGTATGATAACCATCCTAATACTGTGGCGTGGAACACAAAGTTGCTGGGCTCGAAACAGAAACCCTTTACAAATATGAAATTCACCCTTAGCATGACTCTGACAGCTGGTGTATATCTCCCCAAAATCAGGATCCGATGGGTACTCATTCTGTAAAAGCTCAAACCCAAGAACCTTTGGTTGAAGTGAATTAAGTAAGGAGTACCTGCGAGATAGAGCGTCGGCTCCTTTGTTAAGCTTTCCAGATTTGTGCTTAATAGTGAAGTTGAATGCTTGAAGGAACTCCACCCATTTAGCATGACGGGGCTGCAACTTATGTTGACCTTGAATGTATTTCAATGCCTCATGATCCGAATGCAGGATGAACTCCTTAGAAATCAGATAATGCTGCCAATGCTCCAACGCCCGAATGATGGCATAGAACTCCTTATCATAGTTCGTATATCGCCATTTGGCATCGTTAAGCTTCTCACTAAAATAGGCAATGGGACGGTTCAGTTGAGATAGAACAGCTCCAATCCCGACCCCGGACGCGTCACATTCAACCTCAAACACCTCGTGAAAACAAGGTAGCGCTAAGACCGAGGTAGAAGATAATTGTTGCTTGATGTCCTCAAAAGCCCTTTGAGCTTGTGGTGTCCAAGTGAAAGTCTTGGACCTGGTCACGTCGGTCATTGGAGAGACGATTGTGCTGAAATTTTTGATAAAACGCCGGTAAAAAGAGGCGAGCCCGTGAAAACTTCTCACTTGTTGAATGGGCTGGGGTACCAGCCAGTCACGAATAGCTTGAACCTTCTTTTCATCCACTTTTATACCCTGTTCAGAAACAAGATAGCCAAGAAAAGTTACTTGGTTAGAAAAAAATTCACATTTTTCCAAATTCCCATAGAGCTTTTCTTGATCTAGAACTTTGAACAACTGTGAAAGGTGGGACTGATGCTCATCCGTGGTCCGACTATACACGAGGATGTCATCGAAGTAAACGACAATAAAGCTCCCCAAGAATGGCTTCAATACATGATTCATCAGCCTCATGAAAGTGCTCGGTGCGTTCGACAACCCGAAAGGCATAACAAGCCACTCATACAACCCCTCCTTAGTCTTGAAAGCTGTTTTCCATTCGTCCCCTTCATAAATGCGAATCTGATGGTAACCACTTCGCAAGTCGATCTTAGAAAAAACAGTAGAACCGTGAAGCTCATCCAACATATCATTTAACCTCGGTATGGGAAATCGATACTTAATAGTAATCTTGTTGATTGACCGACTATCCATACACATCCTCCACTCCCCATTCTTCTTTGGTACAAGTAAAGTGGGGACTGTACATGGGCTAAGTGACTCACGAATAAGCCCCTTTTCCAGTAATATATCAACCTGTTTTCTGATTTCGATGGTTTCTTGGGGGTTAGTTCGATAGGCGGGTTTATTGGGTAAGGAAGCACCAGGTATAAGATCAATTTTGTGTTGAATGGATCGTTTAGGTGGTAGTCCAGGGGGAATTTCATTGGGGAAGACTTGGGAATATGATTTCAATAAGGATTGCACAAGGGGGGATAAAATTGGTTGGGGTGGGTTCTCGTCTTCATCGAGTCCCAACAAAACAAATTCTTTGAAGGACTTATGTTCATGGTGTTCAGATTGTAGTAGCGTGCTCAAAGTAGTAGTGGGTGTTTGGAGGTTTGTCGAAGGGATAAGTGGGGTAAGAACGATCTTGCGGCTGTTATGAGTGAAGGAATACGTATTACGGTATCCGTCATGAATTGCTCGCCTATCAAACTGCCAGGGGCGTCCAAGCAATACATGACACGCATCCATCGGAATAACATCACACCACAATTCATCCTTGTATGATTTACCAATACTGAAAGATAATAACACTCGATGGGAAACGCGTATACCTTTGCCCTGATTGAGCCACTGAATTACATAAGGGGAAGGATGTGGTTGAGTTGGGAGGTTCAACTTCGTGACCAAAGTCTGGGACGCGACATTGGTACAACTACCCCCGTCTATTATCACAGAGCACACCTTTTGTGCAATTGTACAACGGGTATGGAAAATGGATTCCCGTTGAAGCTGTGTTTCTGGAACCGGAGTGGTGTTGAGGGTTCGACGAACAACCAGACAGGGACCTTCATCAGGACCGGTCACCTCAACCTCGTCGTCATGTGGTGAATCCGGGCTAGCAACAAGATCAGATTCAAACTCGAAACCTCCTGCTAATTCAAAATCATCTAGCGAAATCATGCGCTTATTTGGGCATTCAGAGGCGACATGCCCTAGACCTTGACATCGGAAACATCGGCGAGCGGCTTTGTGGGGTTCAGACTTGGGGTTGGATATCATGGATGGCTGTGAATTGGTGGGGGTGGTGGCTTTATGGGTTGAACTGGGTTTGGGATATGTGGTTGGCTTAAAGGATGGGCGGGTGGGCTCGAACTTTCCTTTGGATCGTTGTTGAGTGTCCACTTTATGAGATAACAAAGTCAGCTCAGTCAGGGTCTGATAAGAATGCAACTCAACGACATTAGCAACTCGAGGTTCCAATCCCCCTAGGTAACGAACAAGAGTCTGTGGATCATCCTCTGGTACATCACATTTCATCAACAGATATTCGAATTCACGAGAATATTCCTCAGCTGTGCCGGTTCCTTGCCTTAATGAATGCAATTGTGAAAAACTATTTTGAACATAATAGGTGGGCAAGAATTTTTGCTTCATCTTTGCCTTCATTTTTGGCCACGTCTGGATTTTCTCCTTCCCTGCACGCTCGCGCTTCAAACAAGTGTTCGACCACCATGTTGATGCGTATTTTCGGAGTTTGAGGGCAACAATTTTAACTTTGTTATCGTCGGTAGTCTGCTTGTAATCAAAGACCCGTTCCACTGTTTGTAACCACTCACGAATTCATCTGGATCCAACTTACCATCATACTCCGGGATATCGACTTTGATATCGTTTGGATACCAACTGCCCGCACCCCTTTTGTTGACTGGTCCGCTAGACGCGGAATCTTCTCCATGGTTCTGTGAGTTAAGCAATTCTTGAATCTGTTCTTGCATGGCCTGCATCTTCTGTGCCATCTCGTTTTTATCAGCTTCCATTATCTCTAAAATCTTCTTCAAATCAGCAGTATTTCGGGTTTCCATAGCTCTGATACCAAATGATGGCAGTGAGCCTCTTGATAGGATCCTAATACCCGATTCAAAACAATTTTGTTGGGCAGAGTCTCTAAGCCAAACTCTCGATACAGTCACACCACGAGAATCTGAATTAGTCGTCCAAGATCACCTTCTAATTATCTACCCGAAAATTAGAATAGCAAGGAACAAATATCCTCCAAATTCAGAGAATAAAATTTTAGGAAAATCAAGTCTGCCCATTCATTCCCATTTTCAGTACATATGTAAGTGAAAAGAAAGAAACCCAAATAACTACTTTGACTACTTCAATAAATAAACTAAGAATTACTAAAATGAAAATAAAAGACATGTTGAAATAAAAACATGGGGCTGAGTCAAACTTTATGCAGACTCTAGTTGGACCAGGTTAATCCACTTTTGAGTTAGGCCTGTAGATGTGGAATTATGGGTCTGGCCTGGTGCTTTCCTATCAATATGTGAGAGGAACCTCAGGTTTCATCATCACTGGATTTTTTTTGTTGAGGTTTTTATGGGTAACTCATTGCTAACTGATGGCATGGTTTGTTATTTTAGCCAGGGTACATTAAGTCCTCTAAAAGAATTGTTAAATATTTAGCATACACAACTTTTAAAGTTTAGTATAGATTGTAGTAATACACATGGGCTGATAAGCATACAAGGTTGGTCGTCTGGTTATTCAAATGACCGGGGTAGAGCACAAGATTGACTTTGTCGAATCTCGGTACATTGGTTCAATGTTTTCTACCCTTCTGTTATATGCATAGATCATGGTTATATTCCAGTTGTTGAACATTTGTAATTGCTGGTTGTGGCTGATAATGAAATAAATAGGCGGCTTTAAGATATGACATTACCAAATTCATCAACTATATATATGCTTGGTAGTAAATCAGTACAATTGGACGAAGTAATATTAGAAACTAGACGAAAATCAAAATAGTACACAAGTACAGTCTAGACAGCATGTCTTAAGTTGACGCTAAGCGAATGTACGTACAATTGATGGATATATCCAAGAATCTTCTGCTACTTTTCTCCAAATTTCCCATCGCCACTTCGATCCAGGGCAGCGAGTCATACATCTAGATATGAAAGTTTGATAGACATTACCAGAAACGTTATCATGGATGAGTAACCTTATCAATGACACAACCATTACATTCCTTCAACCAACGGAAACAGCTACTAAAGTAAATTCTGGGTCAGCTAGTAACATATATGCAGCAAATGATTCCGACCCTCTCGTCACACCCCAACTCTTACTGCCTAAGGGATTGCTATAGACCTCAAACCTCGACCACGCGATGCCTTTGATACTTGGAGAGCTCAAGCAGGGAAAGACATTGACCGGGTCTGACCGGTTATTGACCGGGTGTGGACCCATTTTCGCCGGGTCTCTCACGTTCTGGCCGGGTCTGAAAGGTTTTGGCCAGGTGTGACCTGTTTTTGACCGGGTTTGATCCGTTTTATCCAGGTCTGATCCGTTTTGACCGGCTCTGACTGGTTTTGGCGGGTGTGACCCGTTTTGGGCGGGTGATGGAACTTCGAGCTGTCACTGCAAAACATCCAGCAGCACGTTACATGTTTAGAAACTCATAAAAAGTACACACATTTTATTTTTGTGCAATTTGTAGTGCTGTGATGAGTACAACACCTGATGTAGGCCAAATGATCTCGACAAAATTCCTAAGGAGGGCAAGGTTTGTGATTTTGGTGTTGGTATGATATATATGTGTGTTCTAGTAGAAAAATTGTTACATACTGTATATGTTTGCTACTAGCTTATAGGCTGATACTAGTATCCAAGAGATCACCTGCCGTATATGAACGTTGAACTTGAAAGTGATATCAAGCCAAAACCAACGTCGATCTATCTGATATTGGGAGAGTAAAAACAAGTGTCGTTTTTTATTAGAGTTTGTAACCCAACCGTGTCACGTGTCTAAATCTGTCAATAAAATTACAACATTAAAACCATTACATCAAGTTTTCAAGCAAAGATTGCAAAAACTAGTTCAGATGAGAAAGTAAGGATGGTGACAAGTGATGGTTGCGTTTGTATGCGTGATATGGGCTGAAATTAAATTGAGTACTTTGGGTTTGATCGGGTTAATTAGATAATAAGGGCCCGTTTGGTTTGAAGTAGGTTTTTACTTTAGTTGTGAGTTTATAAAATAATGGTTTATGATTAAATAAGATTTGATAAATTAGGATTGGATTTAGATTTAATGTAGGAGAGAGAAAATAATTTAATATGATAAATATATAAGAAATAAATGTTATAAAATTTTAAATTAGGTTAATTATTTAATCTAAAATTAAAATATATGTATTTCAGTTTTATAAATTAATTTTTACGTAGGTGTTATGTTTACACCTCAACAAAAAAGTAAGTAATATCCTACTGTCATTTATGATGTAGTTAAAATGTTAGTAAAGAAAAAATATGTCAGAATTACTAGTAGGTTTGCTATCTTTTCTGAAAACCCACAAAAAGAGTATTAAATACTGTTGGCTAGCCCGAGTATTGTTACCAAACAATGAATTTGAGCCACCTTTTAGCCTAAACCCACTTAGAACCTCATACCAAACGGACCCTAAGTATTTTCTGGTAGTGAATAAAAACAGTTACTTATTGATTTTAAGTAATTAGATTAAAGAGTAAAATGCAAAAATATACCTATCGTTTGTTTAAATTGCATTTTTAGTTACTAGTCTTCCGAAAGTGCAGGTGATCTCAGTGGTCTTTAATTTTGAGTTCATTTTCATACTTTGACCTAACATTCATTAAGTTTTGACCATTAATAAAGAGATAGTTTTGTTTTTTTCTTTATATTTCTTCTTCAAAACATCACAAACACCCATTTCTCATCACAGCCACACCATTGTTGAACATCACTTTAACATCTTAATTTCTCACACCTAATACTACATCTATTCAGTTAAGATGAATACAACTACTGATATTTATGATTCTCCATAATCGGTTATTAAAACCAAATATTACTTATCTTCAAAAAAAATACAACTACCTTATATTTATGACACACCGGGAAAAAAATACGATATTGAAATTGATACTACTATTATTTTGTTACAAAACCTGAAAAACGAAAATGCTCACTTTATTATATACGAAGTATTTTATTTGGAAGGGAGATTTAGGGGAAAAGACGGATTTGGTCAAATCCTCTACCATTGATCCACTATATGGTCAAGCCAAAAGATTTTGACATATATGGTCATGCACAAATGCTCAACTGCTCAACTCCACTATAATTATGACACGTGTCTTATGGCAAATGCTCGACTTACGGTGCTCAATCCCCAAGTGCTCAACCTCTGCAGTACCTTTTTCCCCTTTTTCCTAAATATTCTTCATTGATATCGGGGCCTAAATTTTAAATAGGTACCCTTCAAAAATATGTAACTTAACAAATTTAAACCAAAACATAAATTAAAACACAACATTGATTTATCATGCTATGGTTTGTGTTGATTTACCAAACATGATGCACACTTTTATTAGTTTTATTCTGGGGTTCATGGCGTCTAGATATCATCTTAAAGTCTAATTAAATCTGGGTGGGGTTCTCTGTCATCAACTCTAAACAAGCAAGATTAGCAATTGAAGAGATGAATCGTATGCATTATATCCATCTATGCAAGACTCGTGGGCTCCTGGCTAAAGATAAAAAGGATTAAAGATTCACATGGCTTCATCATGTTTAGTAAATCCCATACAATGCACTATGCTTGGTAGTGCCATTACATAGACACCATCTTGGAGCCATACCACTTATCATGTTTTCCCATCATTACATCATGTCGCCTTAAAATAAAGAATTTTAACATTAATGTGGTCCGCATGTAATCATTTTAGGATGTGTAATATGTGGAACTATTAGCATGGCCGGTGTGATATATATACCATACAACTATGTACAACGCAAAGAATAATACAAAGAAAAATGATTATAAAGATAGCTCTACTAGTTTCTTGACAAGAGGGTTATATTGTTTTTTACGAGGGCTAAGAAATATGTAGATACACAAACAAAATGCGAATTAGCTACCAAATCCAGAAAACATTAAAACATGCACAACCCCTTGACAATCAGTCTTATCAGCTAAAAACTCCTCTTGATCGTCTCAGTGTGTCATCAACTACGACCTCATACGACGAAACATAATACGTCGAAACATAATACGTCGAAGCATAATACGTCGAAACCCCAAACAGGGGGAAAACAACAAAAACAGGTGGAACGACAACCCAAACAGGGGGAATGAATAAATTGAGAAAAAAACGTGACATACACAACTCATATGCGATTATACCATGCACCTAATGGTAATTTTAGTTGCATTTTCCCTATATATGTTCACAATTTTCACACACCTGAACCACAAAATTATTTACCTCAGTCTCTGTTTCTCATATTCATATATACAAAGCTAGTATTATCAGTTTAGTTTCCATTCTTATAAGCCAAATTTGGTCTTTTATGGAACAACAAATGAACACGATTACAAGCTTATGTTTGGTAGGTATCGCTTGGGTTCATGGGATCGTGTTATGGCGAAACATTTCTTGTGGGTGGCAAAGATGGCTAGGTTCTTGACCCTCATGAGAGCTACAATCATTGGGCTGAACGAAGCCGGTTTCACGTCAATGACACAGCAGTGGTGGAGCTACAACATACGTAGGTGGTGCCCGGGAACCACCTTACAAATCGACACCCTTTATAAAGTATGTATGCAAAGATCGTGGGACCTACCTTGTTGGGAATTATTTGTTAAGTGTCAAATACCGTTAGTACATTCCAAGTACTGTTAGTGTTATGTAAGTACCGTTAGTGTTAACGCGGTACATAGTAAGTACTGCTACTTATAAAGTAAGTACTACTATATTGATTAGGACGAATATATCTTTGTATAAGATATGTCATAGTTATAGTTAGAGTATATCTTATGAGATATATCTAAATAGTTAGAATATTGATAATGTATCGTCTGTGATATAGTTATCTTTATAGAATATTCTATGGTTTCTAGGGTTCCTTACTCTATATAAGGAACATAGGTACAATGTCTTTTATGTACCTCATTCAAGTCGATTAATAAGAGAATCGAATAGTTAAAAGTAATTATGTTCTTCTGTGCTTTATAAGTTAGATTCCGCATAACTTATTTGGTGTTAAGTAAGAATGCTCAAAGTGTTTTAGTTTGATTACAAACTACTATATTAATTCTTAACAGAATATAGATCCAACCAAAGGGATCAACAAGTGGTATCAGAGCTTGTTGAGAAACTCTGAAAAAGAAGAACACGAACCCATACACTCCACACATACCAAATCTCAATGTCTCAACCAGATGGTGTTAATGCTCACTTGGATGATGTTCAGAACACTGATCCTGTTCTGCCACAAGGACAACCACAAGTTGTACATCCTGCACCAACACAAGGTGCTCAAGTCGTGAATGATGAAGCTACCTCTACACCAACACCTTCTCATACTCTATCTGCTGTTAAACTCCCAGTTCTCAAAGGTGACAATTATGAGACTTGGGCTATGCAGATGGAATATTACTTGAATCACACAGATCATATTGTGTGGCAAGTTATCAAGAATGGGAACACACCAAAGAAGTTACACTGGTTGCCAGACGGTACATGCTATGCTCTACCTGCTGTGACTGTTGAGCAGATACAAGCAGAGATCATAGAAAGAAAAGCCAGAACTGCCTTGGCTATGGCTCTTTCTGAATACATTCTACCAAGCTTTCATCATTATAAAGATGCCAAAGCTATGTGGGATGCTATAAAACTTAGATTTGGAGGCAATGACAAATCTAAGAAAATCAAGAAGATTGTTCTTAAGCAAGAATTTGATAACTTCTCAATTACCAGTATGGAGGGAATACATGGTGGATATGGAAGGTTCAGCAAATTGCTTATTCAGTTAGTAGTTTATGGACAAGTAATCCCTAATGAAGAAGCTAATGTAAAATTCTTAAGAAGTGTTCCACCAGAGTGGAAAGCAATGGCTATGCACTTCATCACAAGAGATGATTTGGAAACAATTCCATCTGATCATCTCTACAACAATCTTAGAGCATATGAGATGGATGTGAAAGGCACTGAAGTAAAAACAACAACTGCTTCAAAGTCTAATTTGGCTTTTGTGTCAGATGAGAACAACGGTACTTACTTTCAAAATACCGCTAGTGGATCTAGCAGCGGTACTTACTTCACAAATACCGTTGGAGGACTTACAAGCAATACTTACCCACAAAGTATTGAAAGCAGTCCTTTGATCTCTCAAAATCCACATGGAAGGTATTCACCATTGTTTAGTGACAATGATGCCTTCTCATTCTTTGCTGGACAAGACAACAGGCCAAGATTGTCACACCCCCACCATGGCGGAATATGGGGTGCGACGTATGGATATCATCACAACATGGCGTGTCTATAGATATAACTAAATGAAATAAGAAATGTCATAAATGGCGACACAAATGTCATGACAATATCTCAACATGCATGAGTCTAGGTAAATAGGTAACAATACTACCATTTACCCGAGACAAACAAATAACACAAACATATCAAACATATAGGTGCCAACATGCATCACTTATAAAAAAAACATAAAGGTAAACTAAGAAGGAAACGTGGATATCCTTCTATATGCATTCCTACGCTCTCCAAATCCTAGCCACATAAGTTCTCACGCTTAACCACGTTATCACCTGAAAGAGACACTAAAACACGTCAACATAAAGTTGGTGAGAGTCATAGGTTTAGACTCTAACGCTAAATCAGTTACAAGCTGTGAATAACAATCATCAACAAAAGAAGATATGGACAATGCGTTACAAATATGCATTAACAACTATCAATCAAGATTAATCATACCAAACCAATCCAAGGCTCCTACCTTGCCAAACAACATGGTACCATAGATGATCACACTATGTACCTATCCCAAGGCCACTACCTTGTCAAACCACAAGGCCACTACCTTGTCAAACCACAAGGCCACTACCTTGTCAAACAACAAGGCCACTACCTTGTCAAACCACAAGGCCACTACCTTGTCAAACCACAATAACTGAGACGGCACGTGTCCCCCGATCCATATCATACACAATCAAGAATCACATAGCAGTTAATCACATAAGTGTACACACAAGTCCATCACAAATCACAAACACATTCACATCATCAATTTAGAAAATAACTCAACACAGTGTCTCTTCCATCCCATCTGGAAGTCAAAATCAATAATAAACATGGGGCTATGAAACTCACCTGATAGCTTCTTCACAAGTCCTCACACTAGCAACAAGCTAACAAACCAAAAACACGAAATCAATACACGAACCAATCACTAAGATGGCTCATCAACCTATGATGGACATCTAGTCTATTCCCGTATAATTACCCCATTGTTAAGCTCTAATCATCCCATTACCCTTCCTAAACAAGTACCTAACTCGGTTAAGTTTAATAGCTATCCCGTTCATAATTTTATACAAAACAGTCCCAGTTTTAGGTCTCAAAACTTTAAGTCAAACGTCCACTTAAGCATACCCATGGTTTCTGTAAAATGAATATTCACACTTTTATACATGTTAGCTAAAACCTGCCACTTGCCCTAACATTAAAGCTACTGTTAAGGCCCAAATATATGTGTATATATTGCTACCTATCCAAAATTCACTGATTTTAAACGTATGAAAAGTTCATTACCATTAGAGGGTCTTACCCTAAAACACAATATTAGCCCAAGTGCATAGCCTTACTACAATATATAAACCATCTCTCATGTTCGTGAGAAGATCCCAATGCGACCCTAAGTACCCCAAACAACCCAAAACTTAAAAAGAAAACAGGCTGAATTCAAAACTGTTTTGACCTCCGACTGTTGTAACCTTTTTTTGACCCACTTCCCTACCTCCAATTTAGTTCTAGTTTCTTGCATTGGAAAGCCACTTCAAATACCTTTTCAGGGCTAGTTTGATTGCATCTTGAGTGTTCCTAGATTTCCAGATATGATCAAAACAATTGACTCAAAATTCTGCCCAGTTTTTAAAAACAGGTTTAACAAAATCAACCTCATTAATTAACCCTAATCTCTCTAATTACAAGCCCTAATTTATTTAATCATTAAAATATGGTTAATATACTGTTTTTAATTAAACCATAATCTAATCCATCATATGATCATAGAAACATTAAAAACATTTAATATGAAAAGGGTTAAGAAGGTTTTACCTTTGAATTAATAGAAGATGAAGAAAACCTAATTTTTGAAGAACCCTAATTGGCCACCATTGATGAATTTCGGCTAGAAGATGTTATGGAGGTTAAAAACCTGATTATTATGGTTATGAGTTGGGTTTGGTTAAGTCCTAAAGGCCCCCTAATCCCATTACAAGTCCATTGGGCCTGTTTTGGGCTTTTCCCTTCTTTCTTTCTTCTTTGGTGCGTCTAACCTGACCCAAACACCCCTAAATTCTTTTTTTATTATTATTTAATATTATGTTATTAATATTAATTTAATTTTCCTTAATTTATTTCAGCTCCTAAAGCTTCCAAAACCACAAAACCGTAAAACTAGTCAAATTTACGCGTTTTACCGTAAAAGACGTAAAATATACACTTTTATAAAAAATCTCAAATTTTAAAATAAACTTTATCACTAAGTCCTAAATGACTTAAAACCATCCCGAAAAATATTCATATGGAAAATTACCTCACCCGAGACCTCTAAATGCTAAACCGTAAATCCTAAAAAAATACTATTACTATAATACTTATACGTATACGTAAACACCACAATATCACCATTTTCATTTCATAGTCACCACTTGTGACCTCATGAACATGAAATAACCGTTCCTCGATTTACTTATGAGTACTCTATACTCATAAACGATAACCACACCAACCTCGTTCACACAAAATAAACACGTAAACACACAATTCAAGTAAGCACACATAAAATAACCTAAAAGTAAGACCAAGTGACAAACCCAAAACCACGGTTGTCACATCACTCCCTCCTAATAGAAATCTCTTCCCGAGATTCACTCCCAAACTCAAACTTATTCTCAGCAAACAAACGAGGATGCATATCCCTGATAAAACCTTCACGTTCAAACATGAACTCAGTTTACACGAAAATAATCTCAACCAACAACACATGAGCCTTAAACGTCCGCGAGGAAACTTATCAAAACCATAAAGTTATGTAACCAACCTAACTAAATCTCGCAACTCATCAAACAAGAACTGTCTTGAAACCAAGTTAGGAGCCGTCACATAACTCAACGGGTTTAAAACTGTCACCCCGATTTCAGTCTTACTCATAAATACCATAAATCAAAACTCATCAAAATATAACCACGTATAATAAGGTCTAAAGAACTCTCAAATTCCTTCCCAACTCATCTCTATGTTAACCCTTGATAACTTGATTTTACTCAGTTAAAATTTATCGTTCTAGTGTTCTCTTCGAATTGAACAACTTGATGTTTTTATGTGTGACTCAGTTGAACTTTGGTGGAACAAAGATGTGTCGTTGTAGTTTTGAAAATAAAAGGTGCAAAATAATTAAAGTAAAGGTGCAATTAAAATAAATCTAAGTCTCTTTAAAATAAAGTGCAAGTATTTAAAAGTGCGATTAAAACTAAAGGGCAATAAAGTAAATAACGCAAACTTAAATCTAACTAAGGCAAACTTAAAACGCAACTAAAACTAAAACTTAAACTAAGGCAAATAAAGCTTAAAATGAAAAGGCAGAAAACTAAAAACTAAGATTTCCCTATCCGAAATAAACTCCTATTCGGAATAACTGTCACCTATTCGGAATAAATAGCCTTATTCGGAATATTTGTCTACTCTGAAAGATTAGCCCTATTCGGAATAAACCTTTATGCGGAATAATCTTCTATTCGGAATACTGTCACCATTCGGAATAAAGTCCTACTCGGAACATTTGGTCTATTCGGAAAGAAGTGCTCACTCGGAATATGGGTCCTATTCGGAAAAATCGCTCTATTCGGAATATTCAGAAAGTTCCGAATAGCAATACTTAAAATCCCCTATGCGGAATAAAAAGTTCCGAATAGCAATTTCTTCAAGATCCCTATGCGGAATAAATAAATATTCCGAATAAGAAATCTTTACAAAACCCTCACGCGGAATAAAGCTCCTATGCGGAATATACAAACTTCCGTATAGAGAAAACTAATCACACACCTATTCGGAAAGTTCTGGGCACAGGTCTGGTAAGAACAGTAATAGATCCTAAGAACAAGGAAAGCTAAAAAGGGACGGATCAAATAAAAACACAGCGAAATCAAGCACAAGATTAGATCAAACAAACAAATAAACAACTATTAAGCATAAACAATCAATCCAAAACAATAAAACTAACAAAACTTAATCAAATCAATCAAAACCCACTTAAATAAATCAACAAAAATAAAGATCATGAACATAAACAAATCAACACAAAGATTAAGAAAGGAAGAATGAGATTAACGAGATAAAGATAAAACTTGACAAGAATTAAAAAAAGAAAACTTACTTGAATTAAATGGTAATTAAGTGCAAGTCAAGGTAATTAAATTGGACAAGTAAATAAAGGTGCAAGGTAATTTAAAATGGAAGAGCTAATTTGTCAAGTTAGCCAACAACACAAATGATTAACAAGTCTAATCTATATATAGGGGAGGATTAGGAAGCTTCCTCCCCTCCTTCATTTCTTGTTAATTGCGGGATTAAGTCCTTCTTCTCATCTTTCTTTTAAGTTTGGACTTTAAGGACTTGTGGCTCGGGATATCTTTTGAACTCGTCTTTAATTTCTTCAATAAAATAGACTTGAGTTTCTCGGCTTTTGATAAACTTCCGTCTTTTGACTTTTTCTTCGATAAATCTTCAGAATTGGTCTTGGACTTCCGTTCTTTTTCCACTCTTGATTTCTCGACTTCGTCTTTCATCTTTTTCTTCAATAAAAGCCGTGAATGCCCGTGAATTCTCGTGTTTTCTCCACTTTACACAATTTCGTCCTAAATTACAACAAAAACACAAACCACGCATAATTCCGACATAAAAGACATAAAATACACGTTTTGGTCTGGTTATTATAGTAATTAAGTGGTAGAAAAAATGGGTGTTTACACACCTATCAAATCCCCTACACTTGACCATTGCAATGTCCTCATGCAATGCATTAGTTACAAAGCATGTTTACACTTTTCATAATAATCAATCCACATTGGCCTTTATTAAAGAGATAGAAAATTATAAAAATGCAAAGCAAAGAAATTAAAAGCATACCTTGGGTTTTGAAAATGTCATGAATAATCATCATCCTCAACTTTTCACTTTCTCCAAACCAAGCTTAAAAACGAGATCATTGTTATTATAAGTTAGTAAACTAGCACGAACTCATGTGGGCCAATTATTTACTTAGACTCCCTTATTCCTATGGGTATCTCTTATATTTTATTATTTGTCTTGAATGATCACGAAGATGCATTGTTTGACTTATTTCGATAATTATTTAGTCTGAAAATAAAGTGCACAATTTAATCAATAGTTAGCTACAGGACCAAATCTTTTAAAACTGCTTCTCGGGATATCTGAAAGTTCATATCTTGGCATAACTTGGTTCGCGATTTGAGACCTTTCTCGGGCCGATATTTGGCAGCGACTTCATACTTCAAATCTTGAGAGACGTTCATGAAATAATGGTCTTCTCTTCATAATTGGAATTTCTTCACTTGGAATTTTTGAGAGATTCTTCATATATGGACCACGACTTCTTCATTTTTCTCCAATCTTTATTTTGGATTTTGATATACAACGATCCGCCTCCTTTATTGACTTGGATCTATTTATCCTCATACCTTGTTAGGGTCTTTTCGGATACACTTCTCCATGACTTTTTGGGGAGTATTTGCTTTTCGTCGTGTGTCTCGATCCTTCATATTGATTTTCGATAAATGATTCTTCACATCACTTTTGGATCTTTAGCAACAAAACATAGCCCTCATGCCTTGTTAGGGCCTTTTCGGACTCGCCAATCTTCGCGCCCCGCTTCATAAGTTATGCCTTGGCTATGAACTCTCGTCATTACCGAGCAACTTTTAAACGATCTGGGGCTAGAAGCTAAGTAACTTTTCAAATCGTACAACCTTAATTATTAGCAGATAAATTTATTAGCAAGCGATGGGAGAAGAGGCTTATAATTAACTCACATAAATTCACGAAAGAATACCGACTTATAATTGGCTCTATCATCTCTCGTTCTCCATAGTTTAAAATCTCAAGTAATGAGACTCGTGGATACTTAGCCTATTAAATCAAAGTTTTGGGTTTTCGAGTCGCCTATAGGATCTTGCAAATTCTTAGACTCTTTCAAGTTTAGAAATCGCATCTTAAAGTTCCCTTGATAAACGACTCTCTAGGATCAATTATAGGAACTTGCGAAAAGTTCTTGTCCTTAACCCGTGAGAGTTAAGACTTTCGCGTTTTATAGCTCCCTATATAAAAGCCTAGCAAAACTTGACTTAAACACGTTAAGGATACTAGCTAGAGTAAACTCGGATTGAGTCAAAAGATTCACAACGTTTGAAAATTAAAACCACTTATTAAACATTTATTCTAGCAAAGAAAGAAAATAACTATACAAAAGGGAAAAACTAATAGGCCAAAATAGATCGAAAATTTTGGAAAATGTTGAAAAATTGATTTTCCGGTTAAAATGAGGACAAAAACAAGGAAAAGACTACTTAACTTCGATAGAAGTCCCCCCTACACTTAAGATAAACATTGTCCTCAATGTTTAAGCATGTGGGAGTAAACTCCCCTACACTTAGGACATTGTGCACGTTGTTTAAATCTCGCTAAGGAAAAGACAACTAAAGAGATTCCTATTTTAATATTGAGAAAATATAAAAATAGTGAATCGAAAAGAGTTTAGGATAGAACCGGGAAGAAGTAGAACACGGAATCACGGGTCGTCAAGAATCATTAAGAGTGGAGCATTGAAGCTCGAATCCCTGATTAAGAAGTGAGGAGAGGAAATAGCAATCCAAAGGGGTCCCCCCTACACTTATGATAAAGAAAGCGAAAAGATAGATGCATGGGTTGCCTCCCAAGAAGCGCTTGGTTTTTGTTAACCGAGTCGTGAGCCTGACTCGACCTTGATCATCAACGGAAGTAGCATAAAAACAAATCCACCAGGATCAAAGACATAGTTTTCATCCATCAATAGGCAAGAGCTTAAGGTGAACAAGGCAAGCCAAAAGAGAAGCGGCAAGGTTCCCTTAAGCAGAGATGGAGCATAGTAGAAGCAAGTATGAAGCGGTGCAAGCATGTCTTCCAAATTTCCAAAGATTTTTCCTTTTATTGCATCAGGTGGATACTGAGATGGCTTAAAGACTTCAATACCGGGATCGAACACCTTTTCCTTCAGGGGAAAATAGCACTCCGGCTCAGCCGAGTGTGAAGAAGATCCGCAAAGAAGCACGACCTCGTCCTCAGAAGTGGGACAAAGAGGTGTCAAATCATAAGTGCAACGGATTTTGGTGTCAACCGGTTTCTTCTCCTTGGACAAAATGCTCTTCAAATCCAAAGTAGGATCAAGACGATAATCTTCAAAGTCCAAAGGAGGTGCATCACTCTCATGAGGGAAGTATGTGTTAAGAAATTCAGAGAAATCTTCCTCGAATGAGTAATCGTCCAAAGTAGGATCGAGTGATGTCGGAGGATCTTCATCATGTGAAGAATCGCTCGAGAGAGTATCGGCCTCATCAAAATCATCATATGTAGGCAGCTCGGGATACTCAGAAGTACAATCAAAATCATCCGAATCTGAGCTAGAATTATCATCTTCATAAGCATCAAAGACCGGTGGAGAATCAAAAATGGGAGAAGCGTCCAAAGTAGGGAGAGAATCATCCACATTATCTTCAAAGAGTGGATTATCAGTGGAAGACTCGAATAGAGGATTGTCATAGACGGTAAAGTCATCGAGCACATTTATCATATTCACTGATTCTCGGCCTCCAAAAGATCTGCCGGTAAGCTTCCCCATTTTAAAAATTTTAGAATCATCCCCGACTCGTAAGATTAACTCACCTTCGGCCACATCTATTAAAGCACGTCCGGTTCTCAAGAATGGCCGACCAAGTATTAGAGGAATACGAGGGTCCATTTCATAATCAACTACAACAAAATCGACCGGGAAGGTAAATGTGCCAACTTTGATAAACACGTCTTCGGCTATACCAACGGGGTAAGCGAGAGTGCGGTTTGCAAGTTCGAGAGTCATCTTTGTAGGAATGAGATCGGGCAATGATAGTGTTTTCCAAACACTGAGTGGCATAAGATTAATACTAGCCCCGAGATCAGCAAGGGCAGTAAATTCTTCAGTTTTGTTGAATAAGCAAGACAACACAAAACGACCGGGATCTCCAAGTTTTTCCGGAAGTTCTTTAAGAAGGACTGCAGAGCAGTTTTCATTTAAGCGTGTGTTGGCAAGTTCAAGTAACTTCTCCTTCTTGCTAAGCAAATCCTTGAATGTTTTGACGAATTTCGGCATGTGGCAAAGTGCTTCAACAAGGCTAATGTTGATGGTCATTTTAGATAGCATATCCACATATTTCATTACATTACAATCATTCTTGGTTAGCTCGTTGGTCTTGCCTATGCGAGAAGGGTATGGGATTCTGGGCTGATAAGGATTGGGTGGAGGTGTAGATGATGAAGGTTGTGATGTTGAAGGGTCCTTCCGAGATACATCGTCATGACGAGGCGGAGACGGTAATGGTGCACTATTACTAAGTGTAGGAGGAGTAGGGCTACATGGTGGTGGATGAGGTGTAGATGATGGTTGTGGGGTAGATGGAGTGACAATGGTAGTTCCACTACGCGTAGTTATAGCGCTCACATTAGCTCGCGGATTGGTGACGGTATTTGAAGGTAGAGAACCCGAAGAAGAAGGTTGAGCGTCAGGCAAGAAACTAGCCAACAGATTCTTCAATTCAGTTGTTTGAGTGATGAAAGAGGATTGAAGATTATCACGAACCTCAGTTCTGATGTCATTACCTTGTTTCAAGATGTCTCCTTTCAAATTAATTATTTGGCTCTGCAGATTCTTGATTTGCTCACCTTGAGTTCTCATGATTGTGTCAACATCGGGATTAATGGGTGGGTGTTGTTGGGTGGGTGGTTGATAAGGATTAGAAGCACGAGGTGGGATTTGGTTGCTTCTATTGTAGTTGTTGGCGGGATTTTGGTTTTGAGGAGAAAAACCGGGTGAAAGGTAATTGTTGGAACGGTAGCTCAGCAGATTTCTATCCCCTTGTTGTCTAGCTTGGTAATTTTCCGGTGAATAATTACCATAAGCTGCATACACATTTTCCGGATTTCCTTGTGTTGAAGGACAATCGGTGTATGAGTGAGGACCGCCACATGTTTCACAAGGATTAGCAACCGCTTTAACTTGTTGTTGTTGTTGATTTGAAGCGAGAAGCGTAATACTTTTGCTCATTTCAGCCATCATGCGGGTGAGTTCGGTCATCTCAGGGTTTGCTGAGGTAGAAGAAACATTGACTCTCGTGTTGTTTCTAGAAGAAGCAGAAGAATCCCAGTTCTTATGATGAGTAGTCATGTTCTCTATTAACTCTCTACACTCCTCGGGTCTCCTTTTCATGAATGTGCCACCGGCGGCTGCATTAATCGTATTACGATCTCGAAAAGTCAATCCGTTGTAGAAAGTATCGATCAAGGTGACCGGAAGCATGTTGTGGTTTGGACATCGGTCAATCAAGACATTATATCTCTCCCATGCATCAAAAAGAGATTCATCGGGATCTTGCATGAAACCGCTGATCTGATTGCGAAGGCTTGTGACCATGGATGGTGGAAAGTAGCGCGAAAGAAAGCGTTGAGTCATATCATCCCAAGTGTGAATAGAATTCTTCGGGAGACGATCAAACCATTTCTCGGCATGATGTGATAAAGTATGAGGGAAGAGTTGTAGGCGGAGAACATCCATTGTGGCCCCAGGCAACTTCATGCTCTGGGTGATTGTAATGAACTTGTCGAGGTGTTTGTTGGCATCATCATCAGGCAATCCTCTAAATGGGTTTGTTTGCACTTGCTGAATCATGTGGTGCTTCAACGAAAACTCAGGAGCGTTGATTTGCATCGGCGCAATCGGTCCTCCTCGTCCAAACATTGTTGGTTGACAAAGTTCCTCCATGGTCCGAAGATCGGGCTGTGGGGGAGCATTGTTGTTATTATTATTATTATTGAGGTGCGGTAGTTGATTATTGTTGTTAACACCTGCCATATCTAAATCTTCTTGAGGCTCGGGCTCTTGATAATTAGAAGATCTAGTACGCATACACCTGAAAATGCAAAAGAAAACAAAACCAAACACAAAGACAATATATATACACAATAAAGATAAAATCTTTTTGGATTTTTGATATTTTTAATTTTTATGGTTTTTATGAATTGTATAATTTTTATGATTTTTTGAAATTTTAGTGCAAGAAAAATAACGCTCACAAGTGAACGGATCCCAAAAAGCAACGTGTCTCTCACAAAAAACTGTTGATCTTTACGAAAAGAGCCGGCAGCGGCGCCATTTGATAACTTGATTTTACTCAGTTAAAATTTATCGTTCTAGTGTTCTCTTCGAATTGAACAACTTGATGTTTTTATGTGTGACTCAGTTGAACTTTGGTGGAACAAAGATGTGTCGTTGTAGTTTTGAAAATAAAAGGTGCAAAATAATTAAAGTAAAGGTGCAATTAAAATAAATCTAAGTCTCTTTAAAATAAAGTGCAAGTATTTAAAAGTGCGATTAAAACTAAAGGGCAATAAAGTAAATAACGCAAACTTAAATCTAACTAAGGCAAACTTAAAACGCAACTAAAACTAAAACTTAAACTAAGGCAAATAAAGCTTAAAATGAAAAGGCAGAAAACTAAAAACTAAGATTTCCCTATCCGAAATAAACTCCTATTCGGAATAACTGTCACCTATTCGGAATAAATAGCCTTATTCGGAATATTTGTCTACTCTGAAAGATTAGCCCTATTCGGAATAAACCTTTATGCGGAATAATCTTCTATTCGGAATACTGTCACCATTCGGAATAAAGTCCTACTCGGAACATTTGGTCTATTCGGAAAGAAGTGCTCACTCGGAATATGGGTCCTATTCGGAAAAATCGCTCTATTCGGAATATTCAGAAAGTTCCGAATAGCAATACTTAAAATCCCCTATGCGGAATAAAAAGTTCCGAATAGCAATTTCTTCAAGATCCCTATGCGGAATAAATAAATATTCCGAATAAGAAATCTTTACAAAACCCTCACGCGGAATAAAGCTCCTATGCGGAATATACAAACTTCCGTATAGAGCAAACTAATCACACACCTATTCGGAAAGTTCTGGGCACAGGTCTGGTAAGAACAGTAATAGATCCTAAGAACAAGGAAAGCTAAAAAGGGACGGATCAAATAAAAACACAGCGAAATCAAGCACAAGATTAGATCAAACAAACAAATAAACAACTATTAAGCATAAACAATCAATCCAAAACAATAAAACTAACAAAACTTAATCAAATCAATCAAAACCCACTTAAATAAATCAACAAAAATAAAGATCATGAACATAAACAAATCAACACAAAGATTAAGAAAGGAAGAATGAGATTAACGAGATAAAGATAAAACTTGACAAGAATTAAAAAAAGAAAACTTACTTGAATTAAATGGTAATTAAGTGCAAGTCAAGGTAATTAAATTGGACAAGTAAATAAAGGTGCAAGGTAATTTAAAATGGAAGAGCTAATTTGTCAAGTTAGCCAACAACACAAATGATTAACAAGTCTAATCTATATATAGGGGAGGATTAGGAAGCTTCCTCCCCTCCTTCATTTCTTGTTAATTGCGGGATTAAGTCCTTCTTCTCATCTTTCTTTTAAGTTTGGACTTTAAGGACTTGTGGCTCGGGATATCTTTTGAACTCGTCTTTAATTTCTTCAATAAAATAGACTTGAGTTTCTCGGCTTTTGATAAACTTCCGTCTTTTGACTTTTTCTTCGATAAATCTTCAGAATTGGTCTTGGACTTCCGTTCTTTTTCCACTCTTGATTTCTCGACTTCGTCTTTCATCTTTTTCTTCAATAAAAGCCGTGAATGCCCGTGAATTCTCGTGTTTTCTCCACTTTACACAATTTCGTCCTAAATTACAACAAAAACACAAACCACGCATAATTCCGACATAAAAGACATAAAATACACGTTTTGGTCCGGTTATTATAGTAATTAAGTGGTAGAAAAAATGGGTGTTTACACACCTATCAAATCCCCTACACTTGACCATTGCAATGTCCTCATGCAATGCATTAGTTACAAAGCATGTTTACACTTTTCATAATAATCAATCCACATTGGCCTTTATTAAAGAGATAGAAAATTATAAAAATGCAAAGCAAAGAAATTAAAAGCATACCTTGGGTTTTGAAAATGTCATGAATAATCATCATCCTCAACTTTTCACTTTCTCCAAACCAAGCTTAAAAACGAGATCATTGTTATTATAAGTTAGTAAACTAGCACGAACTCATGTGGGCCAATTATTTACTTAGACTCCCTTATTCCTATGGGTATCTCTTATATTTTATTATTTGTCTTGAATGATCACGAAGATGCATTGTTTGACTTATTTCGATAATTATTTAGTCTGAAAATAAAGTGCACGATTTAATCAATAGTTAGCTACAGGACCAAATCTTTTAAAACTGCTTCTCGGGATATCTGAAAGTTCATATCTTGGCATAACTTGGTTCGCGATTTGAGACCTTTCTCGGGCCGATATTTGGCAGCGACTTCATACTTCAAATCTTGAGAGACGTTCATGAAATAATGGTCTTCTCTTCATAATTGGAATTTCTTCACTTGGAATTTTTGAGAGATTCTTCATATATGGACCACGACTTCTTCATTTTTCTCCAATCTTTATTTTGGATTTTGATATACAACGATCCGCCTCCTTTATTGACTTGGATCTATTTATCCTCATACCTTGTTAGGGTCTTTTCGGATACACTTCTCCATGACTTTTTGGGGAGTATTTGCTTTTCGTCGTGTGTCTCGATCCTTCATATTGATTTTCGATAAATGATTCTTCACATCACTTTTGGATCTTTAGCAACAAAACATAGCCCTCATGCCTTGTTAGGGCCTTTTCGGACTCGCCAATCTTCGCGCCCCGCTTCATAAGTTATGCCTTGGCTATGAACTCTCGTCATTACCGAGCAACTTTTAAACGATCTGGGGCTAGAAGCTAAGTAACTTTTCAAATCGTACAACCTTATTTATTAGCAGATAAATTTATTAGCAAGCGATGGGAGAATAGGCTTATAATTAACTCACATAAATTCACGAAAGAATACCGACTTATAATTGGCTCTATCATCTCTCGTTCTCCACAGTTTAAAATCTCAAGTAATGAGACTCGTGGATACTTAGCCTATTAAATCAAAGTTTTGGGTTTTCGAGTCGCCTATAGGATCTTGCAAATTCTTAGACTCTTTCAAGTTTAGAAATCGCATCTTAAAGTTCCCTTGATAAACGACTCTCTAGGATCAATTTTTTTTTTTTTTTTTTTTTTTTTTTTTTTTTTTTTATCGTTCTAGTGTTCTCTTCGAATTGAACAACTTGATGTTTTTATGTGTGACTCAGTTGAACTTTGGTGGAACAAAGATGTGTCGTTGTAGTTTTGAAAATAAAAGGTGCAAAATAATTAAAGTAAAGGTGCAATTAAAATAAATCTAAGTCTCTTTAAAATAAAGTGCAAGTATTTAAAAGTGCGATTAAAACTAAAGGGCAATAAAGTAAATAACGCAAACTTAAATCTAACTAAGGCAAACTTAAAACGCAACTAAAACTAAAACTTAAACTAAGGCAAATAAAGCTTAAAATGAAAAGGCAGAAAACTAAAAACTAAGATTTCCCTATCCGAAATAAACTCCTATTCGGAATAACTGTCACCTATTCGGAATAAATAGCCTTATTCGGAATATTTGTCTACTCTGAAAGATTAGCCCTATTCGGAATGAACCTTTATGCGGAATAATCTTCTATTCGGAATACTGTCACCATTCGGAATAAAGTCCTACTCGGAACATTTGGTCTATTCGGAAAGAAGTGCTCACTCGGAATATGGGTCCTATTCGGAAAAATCGCTCTATTCGGAATATTCAGAAAGTTCCGAATAGCAATACTTAAAATCCCCTATGCGGAATAAAAAGTTCCGAATAGCAATTTCTTCAAGATCCCTATGCGGAATAAATAAATATTCCGAATAAGAAATCTTTACAAAACCCTCACGCGGAATAAAGCTCCTATGCGGAATATACAAACTTCCGTATAGAGCAAACTAATCACACACCTATTCGGAAAGTTCTGGGCACAGGTCTGGTAAGAACAGTAATAGATCCTAAGAACAAGGAAAGCTAAAAAGGGACGGATCAAATAAAAACACAGCGAAATCAAGCACAAGATTAGATCAAACAAACAAATAAACAACTATTAAGCATAAACAATCAATCCAAAACAATAAAACTAACAAAACTTAATCAAATCAATCAAAACCCACTTAAATAAATCAACAAAAATAAAGATCATGAACATAAACAAATCAACACAAAGATTAAGAAAGGAAGAATGAGATTAACGAGATAAAGATAAAACTTGACAAGAATTAAAAAAAGAAAACTTACTTGAATTAAATGGTAATTAAGTGCAAGTCAAGGTAATTAAATTGGACAAGTAAATAAAGGTGCAAGGTAATTTAAAATGGAAGAGCTAATTTGTCAAGTTAGCCAACAACACAAATGATTAACAAGTCTAATCTATATATAGGGGAGGATTAGGAAGCTTCCTCCCCTCCTTCATTTCTTGTTAATTGCGGGATTAAGTCCTTCTTCTCATCTTTCTTTTAAGTTTGGACTTTAAGGACTTGTGGCTCGGGATATCTTTTGAACTCGTCTTTAATTTCTTCAATAAAATAGACTTGAGTTTCTCGGCTTTTGATAAACTTCCGTCTTTTGACTTTTTCTTCGATAAATCTTCAGAATTGGTCTTGGACTTCCGTTCTTTTTCCACTCTTGATTTCTCGACTTCGTCTTTCATCTTTTTCTTCAATAAAAGCCGTGAATGCCCGTGAATTCTCGTGTTTTCTCCACTTTACACAATTTCGTCCTAAATTACAACAAAAACACAAACCACGCATAATTCCGACATAAAAGACATAAAATACACGTTTTGGTCCGGTTATTATAGTAATTAAGTGGTAGAAAAAATGGGTGTTTACACACCTATCAACCCTCCAAGTGTTCATTACCGATAATTACCCAAAACACGAGTTTAAACCATGTTGTCCAAAAATTAACCTTGAACTCAACACTTGTACAATTAATTCGACCAAGCTACTGACTTCCAATTACGAAACTTTCTGAATATTTGAAAAGTATGTTCCGAGTACATAATTTTAGGCTTTTGAATCACCCAAAAACCTTTAAAAACGAATAAGTTATGACCAAAACGATTTTTCTCAAAATCTGCCTAGGCATTAGCGACAGTTTCTGACAGTTAGCGACATATTTTGACAGTTTAGCGACAGTTTCTGCCTACTCCGATTTATACCAAAAAAAACGATTTTTAAACCCTAAAACCCCCCATTAATTACCAAAACTAGAACCTAATATATTTTAATTCCAGAAAATTAAAACTCTATTAATTACATGATTTTAACATATTTCACTAAATAAGAACAAAATTTTTAACTTAAGAACAATAACTTTAGGTGATCAAAACCAAAATATTTTAAAATAACCGAGTCATGCTTATATGTTAAAGAATTTATATTCCACCTTATTTGAAACATGATCCCGACACTTCCTTATTTCATCGACTACCAACAACTATTTTTTTTTCAATTTGCAAGTTCTATTTTTTTTACCATATATAACTCGAAACAAAAGACATCGTTACCCCAAAAAGAAATCTCCACCATCTCAAAATCCTTCACGCCAAAAGTACCGTACAAACAAACACGTGAAATGAGGACCCGAGAAATGCGCTACTACAAAAGTTGAACATCTCAAATAGAAACGAGCTAGCAACCATCCCAATAATACAACCGGTAAGTAGAAAATAATTTTACATACATAGGCATAAGCGTACATACACTCAAATCCATCCAACATATACTATACAAGCATGTATTAACTCTCTTTCATGCAATCATACTTGAAAGTCCAGTGGTGTTGTGGCACATATATAATTATGTAGGCCTCCATAATTATACATGTTCCTTTTCACCAATGTACTCCCTCCTATGATGACACTTATAAGAAATTAATACTACACATAACACATAATCCAACAACTCACAAGCACATAACCACACAAGATAAGATCCAAAACCCCATGTATTAAAATAACATAGCCAATGCACGAAACACATAAACTCGTTGTCCAGCTGAACCAGCGTAGTCAAAATTTAAAATGTATAAAGAACATGAAAACATTATTAAGCGAAATCCAACAATGACTAGCGTATACGACCATGGTTCCACCCGCACTAATCAAAACTCGTAAAGAAAATAACATGTAGTTAAGTATGAACCATAGTAGTTCATAACCTAACAAATACTGCGAAAATAATATTCAAACACATCAATTACTATAAAATGCACACATACTCCTATGACGCCTATATGCAGGGACCCTTAAGCTATATACTAGGCTACATGACTAGGCAACCTAATTCTCTATAACCATTGTCTCTGATATCATTCTGTCACACCCCCACCATGGCGGAATATGGGGCGCGACGTATGGATATCATCACAACATGGCGTGTCTATAGAGATAACTAAATGAAATAAGAAATGTCATAAATGGCGACACAAATGTCATGACAATATCTCAACATGCATGAGTCTAGGTAAATAGGTAACAATACTACCATTTACCCGAGACAAACAAATAACACAAACATATCAAACATATAGGTGCCAACATGCATCACTTATCAAAAAAAACATAAAGGTAAACTAAGAAGGAAACGTGGATATCCTTCTATATGCATTCCTACGCTCTCCAAATCCTAGCCACATAAGTTCTCACGCTTAACCACGTTATCACCTGAAAGAGACACTAAAACACGTCAACATAAAGTTGGTGAGAGTCATAGGTTTAGACTCTAACGCTAAATCAGTTACAAGCTGTGAATAACAATCATCAACAAAAGAAGATGTGGACAATGTGTTACAAATATGCATTAACAACTATCAATCAAGATTAATCATACCAAACCAATCCAAGGCTCCTACCTTGCCAAACAACATTGTATGATCACACTATGTACCTATCCCAAGGCCACTACCTTGTCAAACCACAAGGCCACTACCTTGTCAAACCACAAGGCCACTACCTTGTCAAACCACAAGGCCACTACCTTGTCAAACCACAAGGCCACTACCTTGTCAAACCACAATAACTGAGACGGCACGTGTCCCCCGATCCATATCATACACAATCAAGAATCACATAGCAGTTAATCACATAAGTGTACACACAAGTCCATCACAAATCACAAACACATTCACAGCATCAATTTAGAAAATAACTCAACACAGTGTCTCTTCCATCCCATCTGGAAGTCAAAATCAATAATAAACATGAGACTATGAAACTCACCTGATAGCTTCTTCACAAGTCCTCGCACTAGCAACAAGCTAACAAACCAAAAACACGAAATCAATACACGAACCAATCACTAAGATGGCTCATCAACCTATGATGGACATCTAGTCTATTCCCGTATAATTACCTCATTGTTAAGCTCTAATCATCCCATTACCCTTCCTAAACAAGTACCTAACTCGGTTAAGTTTAATAGCTATCCCGTTCATAATTTAACACAAAACAGTCCCAGTTTTAGGTCTCAAAACTTTAAGTCAAACGTCCACTTAAGCATACCCATGGTTTCTGTAAAATGAATATTCACACTTTTATACATGTTAGCTAAAACCTCCCACTTGCCCTAACCTTAAAGCTACTGTTAAGGCCCAGATATATGTGTATATATTGCTACCTATCCAGAATTCACTGATTTTAAACGTATGAAAAGTTCATTACCATTAGAGGGTCTTACCCTAAAACACAATCTTAGCCCAAGTGAATAGCCTTACTAAAATATATAAACCATCTCTCATGTTCGTGAGAAGATCCCAATGCGACCCTAAGTACCCCAAACAACCCAAAACTTAAAAAGAAAACAGGCTGAATTCAAAACTGTTTTGACCTCCGACTGTTGTAACCTCTTTTTGACCCACTTCCCTACCTCCAATTTAGTTCTATTTTCTTGCATTGGAAAGCCACTTCAAATACCTTTTCAGGGCTAGTTTGATTGCATCTTGAATGTTTCTAGATTTCCAGATATGATCAAAAAAATTGACTCAAAATTCTACCCAGTTTTTAAAAACGGGTTTAACAAAATCAACCTCATTAATTAACCCTAATCTCTCTAATTACAAGCCCTAATTTATTTAATCATTAAAATATGGTTAATATACTGTTTTTAATTAAACCCTAATCTAATCCATCATATGATCATAGAAACATTAAAAACATTTAATATGAAAAGGGTTAAGAAGGTTTTACCTTTGAATTAATAGAAGATGAAGAAAACCTAATTTTTGAAGAACCCTAATTGGCCACCATTGATGAATTTCGGATAGAAGATGTTATGGAGGTTAAAAACCTGATTATTATGGTTATGAGTTGGGTTTGGTTAAGTCCTAAAGGCCCCCTAACCCCATTACAAGTCCATTGGGCCTGTTTTGGGCTTTTCCCTTCTTTCTTTCTTCTTTGGTGCGTCTAAACCGACCCAAACACCCCTAAATTTTTTTTTTTTTATTATTTAATATTATGTTATTAATATTAATTTAATTTTCCTTAATTTATTTCAGCTCCTAAAGCTTCCAAAACCATAAAACCGTAAAACTAGTCAAATTTACGCGTTTTACCGTAAAAGACGTAAAATATACACTTTTATAAAAAATCTCAAATTTTAAAATAAACTTTATAACTAAGTCCTAAATGACTTAAAACCATCCCGAAAAATATTCATATGGAAAATTACCTCACCCGAGACGAATAAATGCTAAACCGTAAATCCTAAAAAAATACTATTACTATAATACTTTTACTTATACGTATACGTAAACACCACAATATCACCATTTTCATTTCATAGTCACCACTTGTGACCTCATGAACATGAAATAACCGTTCCTCGATTTACTTATGAGTACTCTACACTCATAAACGATAACCACACCAACCTCGTTCACACAAAATAAACACGTAAACACACAATTCAAGTAAGCACACATAAAATAACCTAAAAGTAAGACCAAGTGACAAACCCAAAACCACGGTTGTCACAAATATTAACTCTCAATGACTTGTTCCAAATGGATGATGCTGATGTTGAAGAGATGGATCTTAATTGGTAAGCTGCTATGGTGTCAGTAAGATCTAACAGGTTCTTCAAGAAGACTGGAAGAAAAATGACTGTTGATCCTAATGAGCCATTAGGATATGACAAGTCTAAAGTTGAATGCTATAACTGTGGAAGGAATGGACACTTTGCAAGAGAATGCAATAGAGATAAAGCTGAGACAAGCAATCTGAAGTCCAAGAACAGCTATAGAACCAGTCCAAGAATAACTAAAAGCTATCCAAGAGGAAACAGCAGGAGTCCTAAAGGAACCAAAGCATTGGTTACTGTAGATGGAGTGGTGAATTGGGCAGAAGAAGAAGAAGAGCTTGGATTAATGGCTCTCTCTCATGAAGATACTGAGGTACACCCTTGTTCTAAAGATTGTATTCTTAAATTTAATAGTCTAAAAGTAGAACTAGAGGAACAGTATCAAAAGGTTAACACATGCACTGTAGAAGTAGAGGCTTTCAAACAGGGTGTTGTTAAACTTGAAGATAATACAGTTTTGTACAAAAAGGCTCAACAACACTATGAAGAGAAAATTAGGATTTTGACTCTTCAAATGAGGGAAAAAGATGTGGAAATAAAAGCTTTTGAAAGACAACTTTTAAAAATAAATTCAGAAAATGAAGCTTTAAAAACCAGTCTTTGTAAAGAGAGGGAAGTAATTAGTCAATGGAAGCAATCATCTAAGGGATTGGGAAAATTGATTAATTCACAAATGGGGTATTATGATAACAGGCCTAGGATATATTGAGGATCAACCTGGGATAACCTTAACTAATAAGGACTTATCAAAAGGGATTTTTGATAGTTCTGGTGTAACACCCCATTTTGATAATGGAATGTCACGCGTAATTATGGCGTGTCATCAAAGCATACAAGGAAAAATGTCTAAACATTACATGACCATAAAAGGAAAATACCAGAATCAAACATCGGTAGTCCAAAAGTAAAGCTCATCACACACAAACATAAGTACTATAAAGGAAAGGACTAAACAGTGTCCATAGCAGAGTATCAAAGTAAAGATAATGCATAAAGTAAAGAAAGGCTAGAAAGCTTCCAGTCCATATGCAGGTACGCTAAAAGTCTACGAGCGTCCCTGAGTACCTGCCGTTTTGGGAACATAGAAAAGGAAAACGGCTGAGCAATACGCTCAGTGAACGGATGTACAATAAAGCATGAATAGGATAAACATATAACATATAACAGTGGAAGAAACTAAGTCCCAAATAACCTGGTTAAGTCTTGGTAAAACTGGTTTTATAGTTTGAAAAGCCCTATGTTTATCTTATAAAAACTGTTTAACATGTTCTACCATTAGCCAATATAGGTCATGAAAATCCACCGTGCATGAATACTTGGAGGGGTGACCTCATCATGCAAATTAGAGGGGCTGCCTCTAGTTTAATATACTGGTTTTGGGTAGGAGGGATCAGCTCCTTGTGAAGGATGCAAGGCACACACCACATTCACACTGAGTAATCTGCTAAAAAACATGTAACTAGGATGCACCCATACGCCCCACATGATAAATATAATAACATGGCCAAAAGCTGAAGGGACGCCACGAGCAATCACTCCGCCATGGTGAAGTCATAACATCAGTGCCTCTAATGTTATGGTTATGGTACCTCCATAACTAGGTGAAACTGGTCATGCATGTATATGGCTATAGGTATTCTAAATTAAACATAAGCAAGTCAAACATATAAACTTATACTACGGGAAAACATTTGGCTGCATACGGGGAATCCTAATAAGGAAAGAATGTCCATACTGAAAGGACGGGAATCCGTACCTTATGTCCAGTGAACGAAGAAGACGAACTGAGGAGAATCCTACTTCGGTATCACTAATGCTAAATAAATACATACGTGAATAAGTATCTGACTACTAAGTACGTAACTAGTTTTATGTCATGTCTTAGCTTATTTTATATGTGCATATCATGTTTTACTTTTTAAAGCCTTAAACTGTGTTTATCTTATATTTTGTCCATTCTGATTAAGTATTTCTGGTATTTCATGTATTATTATACTTACTGTATAATAATAAGTAACTTTCCAAAAATAGCAGGTTTCCTAAAATAGAAAGTTTCCAAAAATAGAAAGTTACCAAAAATAGAAAGTTTCCAAAAATAGAAAGTTTCCAAAAATAGAAAGTTTCCAAAAATAGAAAGTTTCCAAAAATAGAATGTTTCCAAAAATAGAATTACTGCCTGAATTAAATAAGTTTCTAAAAATAGAAAGTTTCCATAAATAGATTAGCTGCCTTAATTAAATAAGTTTCTAAAAATAGAAAGTTTCAATAATTAGATATAAGCTGGTTAAATAAGCTAAGTATATAAGCATAAGTGTTTTTCTGATTATTTTCTAAGTCACAATGATATAATGTATAGTTTATTAATTATTACATGTAATTTAAATAAACTATAGATTAAAGTATTTAATTAAATATATCATGTTTTTAATTAAATAAAGTTAAATACTTAGGTTAAAACATGTATTATTATTTATTAATGATATAACCTAAGTCATGTTAATTAATTAATTATAACTATGGTTTTTAATAATTAATTAATTATTAAGTCTAGAAAATATAAAATACTTAGGTTAATAATTCCATGATTATAATAATTAAATTATAACCTAAGTCATGTTTATTAAATTAATTATGTCATATTTATTAATTTAATTTTAACATATGATTATATATAAAAAATAATCTTAACATAAACCGTGAACCGGATCTTGACTAGAAACCATGAACCGGACATGAAATCGACACGACACCCCGAACCACTTCGGGGTTCCCTTTGGTTTGCTGCTGCCGTGGGACCCACACCACCAAACTGGGACCATATGGTCTCGGTGGTGGTTTATTAGCCAAACCGAGACCCCCTTGGGGTTCGGTTTAGGCGCCGGCCAAACAAACACTCCCAAAAACATCCTTTTTGATTTACCGAATAACCATTTACATGATTGATTTATGTTTTTAATTAGGTTTTTAAAAACACCATGTTCTTAATGAATTTTATTAGATCAAATCAAAAAGAAAAATGATTAAAAGAATTTACCGAATGCGTGGATCTAACGAGGATGAACATACACGAACACACGTACCATATTCAAGATCAAAATCAAAACGAACACCCCCTTTTCTTGTGTTGTATGTGGCGGCCAAAGAGCAGGAAGGAGAAAGGAGGAAAACTTTTTAGGTTTTTTAGTGTTTCTTCTATAAAGTGAAAAGTGAAAACAAGTTTTACCTTAACCCCCCTTTCATTGTAAAAATTGATGGGCTTGGCCCATGGTGTTGGTGTAGCCACAGGTAGGGGTCCCCACATGGGGTACCCGTACCGTTTTCCGTGTCTCGTTGTTTAAGTGTTCGTTCGTGTTTATTTGTGTTCGTGTTTTATGTGTTCTCGTTAAATATTTACCGTGACCTAATATATTTATTCACGCTCGTAATAAATATATATACGTAATTAATATAGTTCGTGATTTAATTACGTTCATGATTTCATGATCGCATGTTCGTGATTAATTATTGTTAAATAATTATTGCGTGTTCGTGCGTAATAAATACTTATCGTGTTCTAACACGTACGTAATACGTAAAATCCTAACACGTAAACGTAATCATACTATAAAAGGAAAGTTTTATCTAATACGTACGATCTTAAGGGTACTATTCATGGTAAAAGCATTCGGGTTTTACAACTTTTCCCCCTAAAAAGAATAATTCGTCCCCGAATTATAGATAAAATAAACTGAAAAAGAAGAACATACCCGAATTCAAAATATGAAATGAGGGTAAGAAGCCCGGATAGACTCCTCTGTTTCCCAAGTGGCTTCCCGCTCGGTATGATCCCTCCAAAGGATTTTGACGAATGGAATCGTCTTAATTCTCATGACTCGTTCTTGTCTGTCAAGAACTCGTTCGGGTTCTTCTATAAAAGTGAGATCTTCACGTATCTGCTCCAGTGGATACTGAACCATGTGAAGGGGATGATACTGGTACCCTCTGAGTAAGGACACATGAAACGCATTGTGTACATGCGAAAGCTGCGGAGGTAACGCTAACCGGTAAGATACTTCACTGACTCGTTCAATGATATCAAACGGTCCGATGAAACGAGGACTGAGCTTCCCTTTAATCCCGAAGCGTCTAACACCACGTGCCGGCGAAACCTTAAAGAAGACGTGATCTCCTACGTTAAAATGTATGTCCCTATGATGCTTATCGGCGTAACTCTTCTGACGTGACCGTGCTTCCTGAAGTTTCTGCTTAGCTACTGCGATCTTTTCATTGGTCATCTATATGATTTCTGGTCCTTTAAGTGTTCGCTCGCCAACCTGATCCCAGCAGATTGGGGCGCGACACTTTCTGCCATACAACATCTCGAAAGGAGCACACTTGATACTTGCGTGCCAACTGTTGTTGTATGCAAACTCCACCAAACATATGTAATCCTCCCAATCACCCGTCCATTCCAACGCACATGACCTCAACATGTCTTCCAATGTCTGAATCGTTCGTTCCGACTTTCCGTCCGTTTGAGGATGAAAATCCGTGCCCCAAGCTTTCTGCAGACTGTGAAATGAGGATCTCTGTCTGAGACGATGCTGGATGGAGCACCGTGGAGTCTCATGATCTCTCTTCTATACGTATCGGCAAGTTTACTTACCGGATCTTCCTTGCGGATCGGTAAGAAATGAGCTGATTTAGTAAGTCGATCTGCGATAACCCAAATTGCATCGTGCTTCCTCTTAGTAGGCGGAAGACCAGTAACAAAATCCATGGTGATTTTGTCCCACTTATGGGATATCTAACGGTTGAAGGAGACCGCCAGATCGCTGATGCTCGATCTTAACCTGCTGGCAGGTAAGACATTCGGAGACGTAAGTGGCCACATCCTGTTTCATACCACTCCACCAAAAGTATGGCTTGATGTCATGGTACATCTTAGTCGAACTAGGATGTATAGAGAATGGGGAGCTATGAGCTTCAGCTAACAAGGCTTCCCGGAGTTCTTGGTCATCAGGAACACAAAGTCTCGTGCCCTGCCGTACGATACCATCTGCATCTACTCTGAATTCCGTCTGTTTCTCCAAAATCTGTATTATCGCCCAGATTTCTCCATCATCTTTCTGAGCTTCCTTGATCTTAGAGAGTAACTCGGGTTCTACTCTAAGATTAGCCCAGTAACCATACTGTCCACGTACTATGATCTCGATGTCTAGTCGATCCAAGTCTCTTATGATTTCCTCCTCAATTTTAATGCCGTTGATCATTCCGGACTTCCTGCTAAGAGCATTTGCTACTACATTTGCCTTTCCGGGATGATACTGTAGATTAATGTCATAATCCTTCAACAGCTCTAACCATCTCCTCTGCCTCATGTTCAATTCATGTTGAGTGAAGATATACTTCAAGCTATCGTGGTCCGTGAAAATGTCACATGATTCTCCATATAAGTAGTGCCTCCATATCTTCAATGCAAACATGACTGCAGCAAGTTCCAAGTCATGCGTAGGGTAATTTTCTTCATAAGGCTTAAGTTGCCGTGAAGCGTACGCGATCACTTTCCCATGTTGCATGAGAACACAGCCAAGTCCCTTCCCTGATGCATCACTATAGATTTGAAATCCACCCGTACCAGATGGGAGAGTAAGAATAGGTGCAGATACTAGCTCCTGCTTCAGGTCTTCAAAGCTCTTCTCTCGTTCTTCTTTAACACCCCCAATTTACATTGCGCAGCAGAAAATACAAAATTGGGTGTTATTTACAAACTTCGTCTTACAACTCTTTAAATGACCCAAAAACAGTATATTTAAGAATAAATATGGAAATAATTTAAATCAATGTCTAAAACCTTCAATCCCGAGTAAAATCAGTTTAAAATATTATCAGAGTAGCGTACAGGTTCCCCCCTAGGATCTTAATCAAAACAACAAACCTTTTACCAAAATATTTTACCATTTACTATATGTTTACGACAATAGGGAAAGAAATCATGTTTTAGACCAAATTACTACAAAAGCAATTCCACAATCCTTCTCCAGCAAGCTCCGCAAATCACAACTTCAAGTACCTGAAATACATGCTTAAAATCATCAACACAAAGGTTGAGCAAGTCTATAGGTTTTACAAAACATAACTGAACACATCGTAAAAATCATTCACAATTGTTTAATAGAATTGTGGCCATACAATCTATCAATCAGGTATAATATAACAATAGTTATCGAATTGTATTAAGCTCATGACACCGACCCCTTAACTTAGTCACCCACGCCAAATGCCAGCATGACTAGAAAAATTACCAGTGCCCCTACTAGGGTATTAATTGCAAGAATACCAATTCTCATTCACGTAAAATTATCCTTCCCAGCGGGTTACTCAGCGTAAAGCCCTGGTCTCAGATAGGGTTGTCAGCCCAATAGTACTATTATTAGAATAAGCGGCTATTCCCAACTCGCAACATCAAGTCAGAAGATAGTTAATGGCTCATGAATTTAGGGTCTTATGCAATTAGGTACATATACAATTCATTTCATCACAGGCAACATCGGGTCCAACAATTACTTATGACATGTGTTTATTTTACTTCAAATAGAATGTATCCCCCTCGCGGGTTTTCAAATCATTAAAACAAGTAGAAAGCGAGGCTATAGACTCACCTGAAGTAATAGTAGTAGTATGACGATCTTCGACGATAGTTGATGCCCAGTAAACACAAAAACCGCAACCTATCAAATAAGGCGCGTTCATCAATAATAACTCGAGTAAAATCCATACTTAGTAATATCAAACTCAAAATCATAAAATCAAAACCAATCCAAAATAAAAATAATACAAGTGCCCTTTTTATTTCATTTTATATATTTACTATTAGTTGACTCCTTCGATAAAAATCTGTCGGTACACACCAAATGTACAAGCTCGTTTACCCCACTTAAACACGTCAAATTTTTATGATACTAATCAGTAACTTCACTTACTATATATAGAAAGCCCTGTTAAAAACTCATCAAAAGATTTTACTTTTAAAGTTCCCTCCCCGACTCGTCTTTGAACTACAAAAACCGGACAGTTTTACGTCAACAACGCTTATAGTCTTTTAACACATTTATTTTTCTCTGTTTATGAAACCGACACTCAACTTTGAAAATAACTCGACATCCTCATACTTAACCTTAAAAATCAGTCCATGACACATGTGAAAATCCATTTTATAGTCCCCGAGATTCGATCCAAATATCGACAACAATTATATATTGTGTCGGTACTCGTCTCCCGGTACACAAAATAATCAAACTAACATAATTTTTCGCTCGTTTGGAGCTACAAGTCCTACCTTATATAAAAACAAAGGTAAAACATCCTCTACAACAATATCTAACTAGTTCATCTCAAACTCAAACTCATATTTTCAGAAAATTACTTTTAATAATCTGCTATAAATTACATTTTTAAATATCACCCAAAATCAAATTTTCACCATATTTTAACCTCATTTTTGCCACTATAAGCATTCTTACATTACTAGTTCATATCATAACACCTTAAATCATCCTAGACGATCAAATCAGAAAAACCAAACTCAAAAATATAAACATGCAATCAATAAAACATATACTTATGAACATAAACACCTACATATAACAAGAATTTAAGATCAAACATCAAGAATTTCATCCAAAAATGGGTTTTTTAAAAATGTTAATGCATGTGGCTAAATTTCATACCAAAAGATGGAGAATGAAAAGTTAGGAATGGGTCTTCAATTAGTTTAGATGGATTCAACCTCAAAATTGAAAAATTTAGGGTGTTTGATGGTTGTGGGTTGACGGGAAGAAAAGGGAGGAGAGAGGGGAGAGAGATTTTGTGGTGGTGTTATGTTTGTATGTGTTTTTGTGTAAGAATTTTCTATTTTATATGGGAAAAGTTTAGGCTAGTTTTTGCCAATTATGATTCTTTTGGACCAAAGTGCAAATACTTTGTTAAAAAGCGGGAAATGACTACTAGTCACTTTTGAAAATTTTTACGGGTGTCGGGTTTCATAAAAATGCTTCTCAAAACTTAAAACGCACACAAAATATGATATTATATAGTCCCGGCACGACTTAATACAACTTTAAAATAATAACGTCAAAGTATTAAACATCGACATGTTTAAAATAAAATGTAAAATTTCTCGGGCATCCGTCGATATCGTCATCACTAATAATCCTCGCAACTCGTCAAAATGTAAAAATAAAATTTCAACATCATCCAAACCAATTTACCAATCATCATGAAAATCAACCTCGTCAAAAATTCCAAAAATATACGTAAAAATATAAGTAAATAATGACCACGGTATTGGGTTGTTACATCCTACCCTCCTAAAAGAGAGCGACGTACCGTCGCTCAACCCGCCTCACACTCGCATTTCCTCACTTCTAGAGTCAACGTGACCTCTTATCCTCAAGAGATACTCACGTCTTTCACACCAGTCCAACTCAAATCTTATGATATCACCATATCCACAATTATTACTACACTTCAACTTTCAATTTCACCTTCTTTTATGCTAATATTCCTTCATCATTCATACTTCTTTCTGCATCACTTTCTCAGTTTCATTCCTGCCCCAATACTCTGACAACGTACCCCAAAACTCAGACAACATACATATACCACAACTCTCTGACAACATATATATACCACAACTATGTATGTTCTCAAATTAGACCTCTTAACTACTGATATGACGATTATTATCGCATAAAGATTCCATCTTCACTAATTTCCATTAGTCCTCATAGTAAAATATCATGATATCATCATCCCAAGTTTCTATTGCCATCGTTCAATTCATCTTTTCACTCTGTCCGTTGCTTTCTGAAAATACACAATATTCCTTCTTAACTCAATTCTTCGCACTTTATGTGGAAATCTCTAATAACCAAAAGTCAATCTCAATCTTTGGGTTACACATGTAATATGTTCAAACCTTAATCAATACTCATACTTTATCACAACGATTTCCAATATTCAAAAATTTACTCTGCCTCTATGTCCTGGGTTACACTCAACTAAATACAATGAGATTATCCATAATTCTTACCAGGCACTTAAATACTTTCCATACTCATTTTCTACTTTCATTCATTATAACAATCTCTATGTCCCAACTGTACCTTACATAGTACATTAATACATCTTTCTCATATCATA